>CM033469.1:95061030-95661030 GCA_019447015.1 Hymenochirus boettgeri | reverse complement strand
GGCTGAGTCGTCACTGCAACGCACCGAAGTGCGCACAAAATTGATTGCATGTGCGATTTCTGTACATTGTCTCGCATTTGCGCAAGCGATTACGCTATTTTCCATTATGGAAATGCATGAGATTGCTGGAAAAAATGGTGATAGATTTGGCTATTCATAATTTATCCTCGTTTTCCTGAATTTAAATTTTATCCACTGCCTTTGTGGATACTAGGTTTTCTTTGCATAGAAATAATACAACCTATATATAAGGAGAAATCTTCTTTTTAACATTATTATAAAATCCATAGTTGTACAAAAATAGAAGTGGCACTAGATTACTACTACATGGAAAGTGCTTTGCCACATACCGTTAAATACAGTTTATAACAGTTGTCAGTTTGTAAACGTTGTATTAGGCTGACTAGCTTTCAGTTATTTCATATTTATACTAAAAAAAAAAAAGACACAGGCCTGAGAGATTGGTAACCTCTTTGCAGATTTGCGCCTGAGAGTGTAATCGAACTCGGGACACAGCACTGCAAACAAGTTCTCGTTCGTACGATTGATCGATCTTTAGGCTGCTCCCCCTTACTATACTTTTCATGTCATTGCACCTTATGGGACCCATACACGAACCGGCGATCGTACGATATCGGGATCGTACATCTTGGATTTGTTTGTGTATGGGCCCCATAAGGTGCAATGACATGAATAATATAGTAAGGAAGAGCAGCCTAAAGGTACAGGCTTTGAAAAGCAAAGAAAAAACAGAAAACTCAAAAAAAATCCCTGAATTTTTGAAAAATTTTGAACATGGATTGGAAAAATCTGGAAAGTGGAATTGCGCTAATCCGGTCCATCTTTAGACACAGATTGAGTAAGACTGAGGCCACACTGCAATGCACCAAAGTGCGCACGCAACCGATTGCGTGTGATTTCTGTGTGTTGTCTCGCATTTGCACAAGCAATTTCGCTATTCTCCATTATGGAAACGCATGTGATTGCAGAAAAAAATGGTGATGTATGTATCTATAATTTTATTTATAAAGCGCCACTTGGGTACGCAGTGCTGTACATTATAAAATACTGAGTATACAAACAAGGAGATAAGTGCAAGCAATTATACAGATAAATAAAAATTAAATACAATTTCATACATCGGTTAAGAAAATAAATATATATAATTATGTATATATTGATATAAGTGCACCATGCCTGACATTAAGAATGAGATCCCTGCCCCGAAGATCTAAGTGATCACATGCGTTGCCAAAATGGACACGCTTGCACAATCGCACGCCCATTGGAAATCGCAGGTATTTTCGTTAGTGTGGTCCAGCCCTTATACAGGAAAGTGAACTCTGAGTACCACTCATGCTTTATAAGAGGTAATGTATCCCCCACTGTCAATTAAAAGAAGATTAGAAGTCAATGAGGAGTTCTGTGTCCATATAAAGATACGTAAATCAGAAAACACGGGCTGAGTCGTCAATCTGGTGCAGTGAAACCAAATTTATTAAGGCACAGGAAAGAGGTGGTATAACACATATATACCTATCTCCCTGATGCGTTTAGTGACCCTTTGTCACTTCATCAGAGGGATAAAAGAAACTCTGCCCCTAACTCCATCTTAATAGCTGTTTAAAGGTGAGGTGCATCACTTAAAGATGATGTATATAAGTGCATATAACAAATGTTGATGAACATAATAGTATCCACACAAATGCGTGAGTACACATAAATATATAATATGCATAAATATGTAAAAGTCATGTAATAAAACCAATAAATATACACATACATACACATGCACTCATACCTGTATGAACTACTAAAAGTTATACATAATCAATATAAATGTAGAGAAACATCATAATCTAAAGATTAACCATAAATATACACAAACCTTGCTAATAAAACCCAATCCAGACTATGTGGTAACAGAATATAAAAAGTGTAAATATAGTAAGTAATAAAATCCTACCGTATTTAATATTAATGGACCAACTGTTTCAAAACAGTTTGTTTCATGGTCATAAACACAAAAGCTGATACCCCCAACCCCCACATGTACACCCACCTATGGACCTACCTTTCTATTCCCATGGAAACCATATATAAAGGGTAACTATAGTCAAAAAAATAATTTTGATCTATAATCATATAATGTTATACATACATAGTACAGTATAGTATATTATAGTATTTGAGGTTGAATAAAGGCATACGTCCATCCAGTCCAATATCCTCATTTCCTGCCTAACTGTTGATCCAGAGGAAGGCAAACCCCCCCCACCAAATTTAAAGGGTGGCAATCGGAAATTTCCCTGGATCAACTCTACTTTATGTATCAATACCAATAACTTGTAACATTCCTTGTTTGCAGAAACTCATTCAGTTTTTTTTTTAAACTAACCAATGAGCCTGCCATAACAACGTCCACTGGAAGACAGTTCCATAGCTTTACCGTTCTCACAGTGAAAAACCCTTTCCGAACTTGAAGCCTAAACCTTTTTTCTTCAAGTCTTAAGGGATGTCCATGTGTCCTTTGACATGTTCTATTGGTGAACAATGCCCCAGATAGTTTATTGGTGAACAATGCCCCAGATAGTTTATTGTATGGCCCGTTAATGTATTTATACAGTTATCATATCCCCACGCAAGCGCCTTTTCTCCAGCGTACATAATTGTAACTTTACCAGTTTCACTTCATATTCAAGCTCCCCCATTCCCCTTATTAATTTGGTTGCCCTTCTCTGAACCCTTTCCATTTCAAAGATGTCCTTTTTGTACACAGGATCCCAAAATTGCACTGCATATTCCAAATGAGGCCTTACCAATGCTTTGTAAAGAGGGAGAATAACATTTTCCTCCCTTGAATCCATACCTCTCTTTATACAAGACAATACCATGCTGGCTTGGACTGTTTCCGCCTGGCACTGCTTGCTACCTTTAAGTTTGTTATCCACCAAAACTCCAAGATCCTTTTCCAACAGGGATTCATTTAACACAGAGCCATTTATAGTATAAGCAGCCCAAGGATTTTTAAGTCCAAAATGCATCACCTTACATTTCTCAACACTGAATCTCATCTGCCATCTCACCTTATTTAGTTCTTAGTATACTCTATGATATCTGTACTTGGATCTTCTATAGTGTAAACAGAGTATACATGCAAAAACACATACCCCCAATCTCACACGGGTACACACACCTACTGACCTACGCTTCCATTCCCATGGAAGCCATACATAAATGGTAACTATAATCAAAAAACTAATTTTGATCAATCATCTATAAAATTTATACATGCAAAAACACATGCCCCCAACCTCACAAGGGTACACACACCTACTGGTACCCACATGGTATATAGGTGGGGCTTATGGGTATAAATGTTTGTTTGGCATATGTTACCAGTTATACCTGAAGAAGGGAGCTTGAGTCTTGAAACGTATATCTTGTTTTTTGCACAAATTAACAAATTCATCACCTGAAGTAGTGTGTAGTCCTCTACTCTATACCTTGCTTACACACACCTACTGACCTACCCTTCCATTTCCGTGACAGCCATATTTAAAGGGTAAAGAAAGTAAAAAAAGTAATTTCATATATAAAATAGTTAGTTTTATGGTTGTAAACACAAGACATACCCCCTAAACTAACCCTCCATTACTGTTGCAGCCATATTAAAGGGTAACTAAAGTAAAAAAAAACAATTTTGACCAATCATCAAAAAAAATGTTTAACTTCCAACCTGACACAGGTAAACACACCAAATGAGCTACCATTCATTCATGTGGCAACCATATTTAAAGGGTAAGTATAGTCAAAAAGCACATTTTTACCAATCATCAAAAAGTTAGTTTTTTAATATCCCCCAACCCGTCACGAGTATACACCAACTGACATATCCATTCATTCCTGTGACAGCTATGTGTAAAAGGTAAGTAAAAAACAATGTACTCATCATTGCCATTATTGAGTTTTAAAATCTGCAGCACACACACATTCCCTTCCAAAATGAGGCATTTCAAGCCAAATCCAAAGTTTATACTTAAACTTTCCCTTTCTAGTTTCCGATTGACATCATTAAACCAATCAGAGATTAACGATTATTAAACCGATCGTTAAAGGTGCGGTATAGCTAAAAAGCGATACCACACCTTTATAAATATAGCCCTTGGGGAACACTAAATTGCAACGCGCATTATCGGTAATGTACGAAAATGACCATAAATGTTCGGCCACAACCTACATTTATGCTGAACTTTTGTTAATTAAGGAGCTAGATAGTCAAATCTTCCCAATGAAGCAAATGCTGATAAGAGAGGTGTTTGTAAGCTTTTGTAAATTTTGCCCCAACTACGACTTTTTTCTATGGCACTTTAATACTTGTGATAATACGAATAAATGGATATTTTTCAGCAATTAAGACCCTTTTCTATTTTGGTTGATACTAGATTTCTTAATGTCTATATGTGTACCTTGGGTTACATCATTTAGGCTGGTGCATTGGAGATTTCTTTATATATACAATTTCTTACATATCGTGAAGAGAAGATGTCTCATTTTGTTAAGGTTTGGGGGTGGACATTTACAGAAATTTAAAAAAGCACCAGATTATTACAATGTACAGGTCAAAACTGCAATATATCAGTTAAATAACACTTTCAATTTTTCATTTTCTGTCCTGAACTTTGCGGAACCCCCTTTATAAAACATAATCATATATTAAACTCTATAACCAGTGGCCCACAGATTTAAAGAAAAATGTGACGATAATGACAAATAGTGTAGAAAGACAAAACTATTTACGGTATATTTAAAGCTTTATGATAATGATGCAATGACAATTTAATTTAGTTTAATCTAGATCTAAATCTGAAAAAATATTTAAGCTTTCTCATAAATAAGCCTTTATTCATTAACATTTCTTATACATTCTTGGTTTATTTCACCCAAGGTGACAATTGGGGAGATTTACCGAGAGCCACATCCACTCTGGGTAAGATCTTTTAGTGAGACTTGCAGAGGCTGCATGAATATCTGTTGCAAAACCCACGCACCCAACGCAAGCAAGAGGTTAAAGGACATGTCCACTCCCTAAGCTAAAACTTGCCCCAGTGCTGGCCCTACTGTGTAGTGTAAAAAAATCCTTACCGTTACTCCTCAGCTCCTTATGGTTCTCCTGCAGGGTCTGTCCAAAATCCAGGAAACTGAAAAGTAGGAGCTGTGTGTGAGTAATCCTGTCCCTGCTTCTTCCTTGTCCTCACTGAGAACTCTGACAAGCGCAGGGGAGTCCTCCCCCTCCTCCCTCTGGGTGGTAGTTTTCTGTAGCGTAGGGCACCCCTGCCCACCGCCAAGTTAGATTTGTAAAAAAAAAAAGCAGCATAAACATACTTGCTCCTTTATTCCTGCTGCTGTCTCTCAGCCAATCACAGACACGGCTGCCAGTCCGGCCTATTTGCAGAGGGAAGACAGCCGCGGGAATAAAGGAGTGTAAGTACATTTCTGCTGCTTTTTTTTACAAATCTAACTTGGCATTTAGGGGTGGGCTATGCCCTACAGTATATAAAAAAAATTCAGGGTGGAGATACCCTTTAAAGTCATGCTAACAATCCTGAGTGGGTTAATGTGACTAACATTTGGATCCCTGCTGTGCAGCTGCCTGTGAATAAGGTCAAGGAAATTTTGTACTTAATAGAAATCCTGCCCTTTACTATAAATTAAAATAAAAAAAGAAAACTACAATCTAGAAATATAGTAGCACTGGTCCTCAAAAAAAAAAGGCCTGTGTTATCCAAAACGGATGGTGCTAGGGCCTATACACATACATATAGGGAGGTTAACCAAATTGTGCCAGGAGAGCTGCGCTGTCTATTCTACAGGGAAAAGTTGAACGTCAGACTAAAGTTGTCCCAAGGCCATCGAGATGGAGTCATCGGAAATAGAGAACTTGAAAGTACAAGTGGGCGGTGCCTTGTATGCATTATCCAAAAATGCTTTGCTAGAAATTTGTGACTTTTTATCTATTGCTGGTCTATCATCGAAAATTGTAGTAGGTAAAAGTCGGACTTTTATAATTATGCATATCATAAGTTATCTTGAGAGAGAAGAGTTATGTGAACTTGAGGATCAGGGCATGGCTGAGATACTCATGCTTAATGATAAAGTGGAAGAGCTGCAACAATCTTGTAGGTTTAGTGTACCAGAGCAGGCAGCTTCCGAGGAGGCACAGGCAGATGTGGTACAGGGACAGGTAGCTCCTCTCTCAGAAACAGAACGGTTGAAAAAAGAGATAGAAGCACTACAATTAAAATTAACGTTATCACTGCAGGAACAGAAAAACCAGAACAGGGAATCTAGAAAGCCAGCGAGGGGGGTAGATAACCGTTTGAATGAAGGCCATGTCCCTGCTCAACAGACCTTCCGGCATCATGTCCCGTTGCAGTGGGGTAGGGAATTTAAAATATCAGGTCAGATAGGTCAGCCAGGCCAAAAGGACAAACTGACTTTCTCTAGTTTAGCACACCAAATTGAGCATGGAATCAGCAAGGGGTTTCCTGAAATTGAAATTGTTGATGCAGTAATTCGGGCAATAGCACCGGATTTGCAGTTGCGCAGCTACTTAGAGGGTAAAATCAGCCTTACTTTGCCCACGTTGAGGAGAATTCTCAGATCCCATTACCAAGAGAAGGGTGCAACAGAATTGTACAAACAACTGACGTCGGAGGTACAAAGTAGTAAAGAAGACCCACAGACTTTCTTGATCCGTGCCTTTGATTTAAGACAAAAAACCCTGTTTGCTTCCCAAGAGGCAGAATCTGGTCTAAGATATGACCCTGTACTGGTACAGAGTATGTTTCTTCATACTGTCTTAACAGGTTTGCAGAATGACAACATCAGAAGTGACCTCCAACCATTCCTGCAGCAAACAACAACAAGTGATGAACTGCTCCTGGAGAAGCTCAACATTGCCTGTGCAAATGAGGCAGAGAGACAGAACAAAAAGAAACTAACTACCCAACAACGACCAGCCACAGTGCACTCAGTTCAGTCGGAGACACCTACAGTTACAAAAGGTAAAAATACCCATCTGTGCCAAACTAGTAACAATCAATCGGAGGTATTAAGTGAACTAAAAGAAATGCGTTCTGACATAGCTTTATTAAAGAATCTGGGTGCGGAAGTTGCACAAATCAGAGAATCGATTCAACAACCTATCACTGCACCAACGCAGTATCAGACACCACCTGCAGCAAAGGAGTGTATACCCCCCCAACAGTCACAATATCCTCCAGAAAGTTATTGGTTTCCCCAAGAACTGGGACAGAGGATCACTACCCCGTATCAACAAAGGTTGGGACCTAAACGCCAATACCCGTCTCCACCATATGCCCCACTGAGAAAGTGTGTTTGGTGTCAGCAAAGTGGAAATGAGTATTGCAGCCATTGTTACCGATGTGGAAGTAGTGAGCACTTCCTTGCGGGATGCAAAGCGAGAGGTACTAGACTAAACAAAGATGATCCTTTAAATGGGAGAAGGTTACTTCCACGGGACAGGGAGTAACTTATAAGAAACGAATGTCCCAACCATATTGCTCCTACTGTGGTATCCAGGGGAAAGATCAGAAGCTCAACCGGTGTACATCTTGTAAAGAAGCGACCTACTGTTCAAAAATCTGTCAAGCTGAACATTGGCCTCAACACAGGAAACCATGCCGACAACATCATGACCCACCAGTACCTGTCATCGGCCCTGGAAAGGAGGATAGTCGTTCCCGTCTTGTTGCTCTGGTGGGGAAACAGTGTATAGCAGAGTGCTACATACAGGGGCATAAAACACGAGCATTATGGGATACAGGTTCCCAAGTATCTATTGTCGATGAAGAGTGGAAAAAGAGATATTTGCCAAATGTGAAGTTAAGAGACATTTATGAGTTACTTGATGTTTCTGAGGATTTAACGATTACCGCTGCTGATGGACAGAGTATCCCCTATTTAGGATTCATTGAAGTCACATTTGGGTTAGCGACAGATGAAGATGACCTCACTGAACTTGTTGTTCCCATATTAGTGATGAAGGGTGGGAAACTCTCAAAACCCATTATAGGCTTTAATGTCATTGAGCGAATAGTTAAATCTAACACCACAGCACAAGTGTCAGCATCAGCAAGAGAGCAGTTCCATGAAACACTAAAAGCCACCTTCCCAAATCTTGACAAAGAAAATGTCACGGCTTTCATTGATCTGGTGACAGCTGAGCAACTATGTGACTATGTGGTGAAAACAACCAAAGAGAAAATCATTGTGCCAAGACACACATCTGTTCAGATAGATTGTAAAGTGCAAACACAATTGTTAAATAAGGACACTACAGTTCTCTTTGAGCCAGAGATAAGTCCCCAGTGGCCTGAAGGACTGGAGTTTTGCGAGACGTTGGTAATGCTGAGAAGTGGTGCGCTGCCTTATATTGTCCTCGAGGTACAAAACCCAACAAACCATGACATTGAGTTATTAGGAAGAACTGTAATAGGTACAGTACAGCAAGTTCAAGCTGTATTTCCAGATACCATCTGGATGAAACCCAACAAAAATCTTCTAGTGTCAGTGAGTCAAGTAAATGCAGGGGGCGAGCAAGTAGCTGATACCCCATGGGACCCACCAATCGATCTGAGCCACTTGAGTGAACCAGAAAAAGAGGTGGTACGGAAACTACTTCGGGAAGAATGCTCCTCTTTCTCCAAATCAGATGACGACATTGGGAGCATTGAGAAGCTAAAATTAAGAATCTCTTTGAGTGATATGAACCCGGTGGCACGCACTTATATATCCACTCCAAAACCACTGTATAAAGAAATGAAAGACTATCTTCACAACCTTATTTCACAAGGATGGGTACAAAAATCCTGCTCATCTTATGCTTCCCCAGTTGTCTGCGTACGAAAAAAAGATGGTAGTTTACGCTTGTGCATAGATTTCCGAGAACTAAATAAGAAGACTCGTCCTGACAGACAACCGATTCCTCGGGTACAAGACATCTTGAATAGCCTTGGGGGACATTCGTGGTTTTCATTACTGGATCAAGGAAAAGCCTACCATCAAGGGTTTATGGATGAAGACAGCAGGCACTTGACTGCGTTTGTGACCCCATGGGGCCTATATGAATGGATGAGAATTCCTTTCGGGTTAATGAATGCACCGGCAGCTTTCCAACGCTGTATGGAAGAATGTTTGGAAGATGTAAGGGACAACATATGTATCCCCTACTTGGATGATACCTTGGTATACAGTCGGTCATTTGAGGAACATGTGAATCATGTCAGAGAAGTCCTTCAGAGACTGAGGAAGTATGGAATAAAATTGAAACCCAAGAAGTGTGAGCTGTTTAAACATGAGGTACGCTATCTAGGAAGAATTGTTTCATCTGAAGGTAGCAAGGTTGATCCAGCTGACACTATCGCAGTAAGAGCGTTAAAGAAGAAGAGACCAAGCACTGTAGGAGAACTACGTGCTATCATGGGCTTGTTAAGCTATTACAGACAATATATACCAGACTTTTCTCGTATTGCTGGACCACTTTATGGCTTGTTGAAAGGGACCACAGAAGACCATGTACCACAAAGCAGCCTCCGTACGAGACAAGTTCCAATGAAGAGAAAAGGGGTGTCATCACAGAGACTGATTAACTGGATGGAAAAACATCAATGTATTTTGGAAGAATTAATAGACTATCTAGTCGAACCACCAGTCCTTGGTTTCCCAGATTTTTCCCAGCCATTCATCCTCCACACAGATGCCTCCAATCAAGGTCTCGGCGCAGTTCTATATCAACGACAAGAGGGTAGACTTCGTGTGATAGCCTATGGCTCCCGGACTTTAACTACAGCCGAGCGGAATTACCATCTTCACTCTGGAAAATTAGAATTCCTTGCTTTAAAGTGGGCAGTTACAGAAAAATTTAGAGACTACTTATATTATGCACCAACGTTTACAGTGTACAGTGATAACAACCCACTTACATATGTCCTATCGAGTGCCAAGCTTAATGCCACTGGATACAGATGGATAGCAGAACTTGCAGATTTCCATTTCACCATCCGTTACCGTCCTGGTAAAGAAAATGTGGATGCAGATTCATTGTCAAGGATGCCAGTAAATATTGAGGGGGCGATGGAACAATGTACGGAAGAATTGTCATCTGATTGTGTGGCAGCAACAATTCAAGCTATTGAGGCTCAAGACTTTAACCTACCGTGGGTTTGCCTAGCAGTTACAGATACCCAGAGTACAGGAGTGATTGATAGAATAGGTAAACCATTCTCGGTTGATGATATTCAACGAGCACAGCAAGGTGACAAACACATTGGTCCAATAATGCAGTGCAAGGTGAGGAATCATAAGCCATCAGGTTATGAAATTAATACTCTCAGCAGGCAAAGCAAGTGTCTACTTCGTGACTGGGAAAAACTTCACATCGATGAAAAAGGAATTCTCCACAGAAGAACATCGAACAAGACACAACTTATATTACCTGAAGTATACAAGAATACCGTATTAAAGGAATTACATGATGGGATGGGTCATCAAGGTGTTGACAGAACTCTATCATTGATACGGGATAGATTCTTCTGGCCTTATATGCAGAAGGAAGTGGAACACTATGTGGCGAGAACTTGTACCTGTTTGAAACAGAAGACACCATGCAAACAAACACGAGCACCTCTTACAAGTATTGTCACAACACAACCATTTGAACTCGTGTCAATAGATTTTCTCCATTTGGACAAATGTAAAGGTGGATATGAATATATCTTGATAATAATCGATCACTTTACTCGTTTTGCTCAAGTTTATGCCACCACTTCAAAGTCCGCCAGAACAGTTGCGGATCGAATCTTCAACGATTATGCCCTAAAGTATGGAATGCCAATGCGAATACATCATGATCAAGGCGGTGAATTTGAAAATCAGCTTTTTGCTCAGTTGAAAAAGAACTGTGGTGTACTAGGGTCAAGGACAACACCGTATCACCCCCAAGGGAATGGACAAGTGGAAAGGTTCAACAGGACGTTGCTACAGATGCTAAGGACTCTTACTGAGAAACAGAAGACAAATTGGAAAGAATCCTTGAATAAGCTTGTCTATGCATATAATTGCACACGATGTGAAGTAACAGGCTTTTCCCCTTTTTACCTCCTTTTTGGAAGATCTCCAAGGTTACCTATTGATCTTCTATTTGGCCTGGCCTTAGAGACAGGAAAATCTGATCATCGAGCTTACATGGAAAAATGGAAACAAGAAATGCAAACTGCTTATGAAATAGTGCAAGAGAATATGAAAAAGTCAACTGAGAGAAGTAAAAAACATTATGATGGAAGGATAAGAAGTTCAGTATTGGGCCCTGGTGATCGTGTCCTCGTCAGAAACCTGACACCTAGAGGAGGCACTGGAAAGCTCCGTAGTCATTGGGAGGAGAATATTCATGTAGTGATTCGTCAAGTTGGAAAGATCTCCCAGTTTATGAAATCAAGCCTGAGCAGAATAGAGGAAGATCAAGGATCATGCATCGCAATCTCTTGTTACCATGCGATAATTTACCATTGGAAGTTCAATTAAAACCACCAGCTAAACAGAAGAAAAAAGAGAAAGAGCGAGATCACAAAGATACAAATCAGGAGGAAGAAAATGATGAAGAAGAATATGGGTACTATTACCATCTAGTAACGCAGCCTCAAATATTCAACGATGATAGTATTAGTGAGACTTCTAATGAACAAGTAGATAGTGAGCAAGAGACACCTGAACTTAACAATCACCTGCCAATGGATGAAGAAGCACCGTTGACTAATACAAGTGAGTTTGAGGTACTACCAGAGACTGGAGTACAAGAAGAAAACCCCAGGGAGGATGAACAATCAGTCGAGACGCAGGATGAGGTTCTAGTATCTCAGTGTCCAGACTTAGCTGAAGAACATACAGAAGTCCGTAACGTACCTAGGAGAGAAAAGCGAGCTCCTAAAGTCTTTACTTATGACCAACTTGGAACGCCAACATGCTATAATGTAGTGAACGCCAGTGGAATGCTTTACCAGTATTCCCCCATGCCAGTTGGAGGGGTTGAACCAATGACAATGTGGACAAATCCATTTCAGACCTACCCACCCTCATTCCTACGGACATACTAAAAGTTAAACTGTATTAGTTATGTTGCCTAAGTAGAGATTTCTTTAGAGACTTCAGACCCTAAAGAAGAGTTCTAAAACTATGAATGAGAAGTAGTTACTGGTTACTGTTACATTAAACTTAATAGGTTACTATTAGTGCAGATAAGTTGCCAGAATCCCTGGGATTGAGAAATTTTCAGATTTAAGTTTGCATAGATGTCGGGACGCCATCTAATTTTGCAGGGGAGAGTGTAATAGACTGATTTTTGTGTGATATAGAAAAAAACCTGCAAAACAGTATTTCCCCAATTAGCAATTGGGGACTGATTAACATTCTGCTATCTACTGGTTGAGTCTGTCAATCTTTAGCAACTAGTGCTGCCTTCAGAAGGCAACAGGGGGTGGCTCTTGGCCTGTTTTCCTCATTCTCATTAGACATGAGGCAGAGGATACAGTCTAACTGAGTCTGTTCTCTCTCATTCCCCTTTTTCAGGGGTATAACATTTTGGGGGCTCGTCTGGGATGAACGTGAAGAGGATAAGTTACCTAGACAGCAGATATCCTTAAACATCATTCAATTTTACAAACACTGTTTGCCGGTTAGTACAATGATTTTTTTTTTTTGTTCTTTAAATTGGCGCCTTTGGCAGAGTGCCGCCTGAGTCACATGACTCAGTGAACCTCATTAGAGATGCGGCCCTGCTTCCCTCTTTCCTCCCCCGCACTGCCCGGCCTTCTGCTTGCATGGAACTACAAGCAGGGGGCTGGACCGGCAGCTGCGTCTGTGATTGGCTGAGAGGCAGTTAATCACGGACGCGGCTGCCGGCAGTTCAGAACGGCAGAGGAGATAGGTAAGGTGAGTAACTATCGGAGGAGTTTCTGGCAATAATATTATAGCGGTTGGGGCTGGGGAAGAAATACCAATAAATACTAAAAGGGTTTTATGCTAGGGGGAGGGAGACCAAAATGGGAGGGAGGGAGGGGGAGGGGGGGAGGGCTGCAGTGTGCATGGAAAAATTCTCCCGATGGGGAGACAGGAGGCAAAGCCCCATATGGACTCTGCTAGGCTCCTGGTGGCCACTTTTTTGGACTGGGGGGGGGGGATTACGGGAGAACCACTTGGAGCTGGGATGTAAGGTAAGGATTTTATTATACTACACAGTGGGGCCAGTAGTGGGTTATAGTTTTTGGGGTGGACATGCTCTTTAACCTCAATGCAATCGCACCTTGTATCAGAAGGTTCCTAAAACCTGGCTGGCTGGCTGTGATAAGCTAATTGAGACTTTCCAGGGTACTTTTTATTGCCAACAGATTCTGGTACAAGTCATTCTGAATTAAGAAAGCCAGTCGGATGACTAGCGAAACGTCTTCAAGAATTAAACTTTAAAGGACAACTCCCCCCTCATAAGAACATCTTTTAGATAGAATGGCCTCATTAAAATATGTTGATATATCATACTTTGTCCTATAAATTCATTACTGTATGCCTCCTATGCTTCTGGGTGACTCGTGGAAACTGAGCAATTTTGAAACCTGTACTGACCTAGGCATGCTCAGAAGAGGCAGATAGGGGATTAACATTCAAGGACAACAATACCCAAAAAAACAACATCTCCCCCCATTACATGTCCACACTTCCAGCAGCTGAAATCGCTTACTCTCATTTACAACTGTGCTGCCTTCCCTTAGATATCACACAGCAAAGATTAGTGCTAAAAGCCCGCCTCCTAGACGGTCCAGGGCCATGATTAACATATCACTTTTCATTGGCTGGTGGAAATGTCTGTTAAAACCTCTCTCCTCCTCTGCCAGTCAAACAAACTTGAACTGTTCGGTTGCTAGGATACAGCCTACATAATTAAGCTGATCAAGGATGGGTGGAGTAGTGTTTTCTCACTGCTAGTTTTGAGTGACAGTTACAGGCAGACAGAATTGTTACACCCCCTTCACAGTGTGGCTAATTGAAGGCAGAGAGAAGCTCGAAATCAGGAAAAAAAACATATAGGGAGGGCTGCATACCTTTACTCTTATGAAAGCAGTTTTTAAAAAAAAAATGCATTGAGGCAATACAGTTATCCTTTCAGTCATTGGCTGTGATGTCAACTGTCAAATCCATAACTGACAGTTGCTAACTGGAAGAACCAGGAAGCAGAAACAGGGGAAACAGGACATTGTGCAGGATTTCAGGTTAGACTTATATATTTCAGATTTCAAATTATTACCATTCAGGGTTTTGGGGGGTGATTTACCTGTATGTAAGTTTTCATTTTAGGGCTGGACTTGCCCTTTAAGTCCAGTTGATATAACTGAATACAACAGATATACCACGACCTGGAAGAATGAGAACCTTCACAAGAATATGTAAAGGACTGTTATATTGCATTCAGCAGAACATCAAGTAAACCTTACTTTGTGCCTGTATCTGTGTTAAACTGTTATATCCATTCAATATAACTAACACAATTTACATAACATGTATTGTACTGAATCTGTGAATGTTTATCTTTAGAATATTAGACTACATACAGGAAAAGAAAACACTTGGATGATATTGGGAAAACACAATATCATATCACAATTGCTTAATTGTGGTGATGTGGTAACAGCAGATGAAATCAACCAGACCATGAGCACAGATTATGTATCTTTCTTTTCCTGTATGGCGTCCTTTTACCTAACTGGGTCTAATATTATAGATAACTGCTGATGAGCTGATCACAATATTAGAAGTCTTTACATGCTGCATATTTGACAGGAATCTCAATTTCTTATTTAGCCAGCAGATGGCACATTAAGCCAGCAGACAGCATCTAAAATACATATTTACAAATATATTTCTCTCCTCTTTGAATGTACATGGTATTTGCACAGGTTCTTGTTTTAGATAGTAATCATATATATATGATTAATATATTAATTGATTAATATGATCAATTATATAACATAAATTATGTTAATGTTCAGGTGTTAGCGGATTATTATTCTGAATATTAAAGGGCATGTCCACCCCCAAAACTATAATCCCCCCCACTACTGGCCCCATTGTGTAGTGTAGTTTCCTTACCTCACATCCCAGCTCCATATGGTTCTCCTGTAGTCCCCCCCCAAAGTCCAAAAACTGCCCACCAGGAGGATAGCAGTGTCCATATAGGACTCTGCCTCCTACCTGGCCTCCGGGAGAAGTTTGGCATGCGTACTGCAGCCCTTCTCCCCCTCCCTCTCCCTCCCGTTTTGCGATTCCTCCCCCTACCTTGCCCATATAATAGAATATGTTCTCCCAGCCCCAACCGCAAAAAAATAATTTTAAGAAAGTCCCCAGAACTTACCTTCCCTCTCTCCCCGGCATTCTGAGAAGCCGGCAGCCGCGTCCGTGATTGGCTGCAGTGTCTTGCAAGCAGAAGGCCGGGCCGGGCGTTGGAGGTAAGTAAACATCTGGTCACTTTCTTAAATTATTTTTATAGCGGTTGGGGCTGGGGGACTGTATTCTATTATATGACAAAAGTTGTTAATAAGGGTGGACATGCCTTATTAAAGCCAATTGAACTGCTTTTTTGCAATGTAAGATTAGTTCTTATTTAATTATAATATGGGCAACAAAATTATATCACTGTGGTGGCAACAGGCTATCTAAGTTTATTTAAAGGGCATGTCCATCCTCAAAACTACAATTTAACCCCATGCTGGCCACACTGTATAGTGTTTAAAAACCCTTACCTTACTCCTCTGCACCAAATGGTTCTCCTGCAGTGTCTGTCCAAAATCCAGGAAAGTGAAGAGTAGTAGCCTGACTCTTCTCTGTCCTCCGGAAGGTACTCAGGGATTCCCCATGGATGAGATTTCCCCTCCCCCCTCCATCCAGATCCATCACACTGCCCTTTTTTTGCATTAAATCCTTTTTCTGTAATGTAGCTGCCCCCTCCCAACCGCATTGTCTAATTGTAAAAAAATCCACACAAACTTACTTACCAGCCCGGAATCACTTAGGCTAAATCAATAGGCGAGATTTAGAAACATAGTTAGTCTACTCACTGTGGTGATTTTTTAACAACCACAGACACGTCTGCTGGCCAAGCCCCCAGTGCAACTCCATTCCCAGAAGTTGCATTGGAAGCCGAGGGATCTCGGTCTGGCAAGTTTTTTTTACAAACAGACAATGCTGTTGGGGTTTGGAAGGGGGAAACTGCATTACAGAAAATTATAGTTTTTATGGTGGACATACCCTTTAACAAAAGTTTTTTTAATTGACCTTTACAGACTTGCCTACTGCCCTGTATATATTTTAGTATATATTTCATTTTATATTGTACAATCACAGTAATGATCGGTAAATGCATGGTATCGCAAAATAGCAATACGGCATCTTTATAATTAAAATGTATCTATACCCTAGAAAATATAAACTTATACCTTTAGATACAGCAAGATGCCACTACTTTTTTGAATTTAAAATCTGAGCTATAGATTCTGAGAAATCATTGTTTGAAATCACATTTACAGAGAAAGACCTGTCACTTCAGAAGCAGAAATTATAATGTTCCCCATCTCTGACCAGCTGCCTGCCAGCACACGTTCTGCAACATTTAAGAGAATCAGCAGAGAGAGAAAGAAGGGGGGGAGGGGGAGATGTGTAAGCAGAGCAGTGTCCATGGTGAGGCTGTGCATAACTTATAAGAGTGGCAGACACTACAAGGAGGAAGTGAGTAAGGGAGGGTGGGGGCAATTAGGAGTAATCACTAAACATTAATAATTTAATGACAAAGCAAGCAAATATAAATATGTGAATACCACCGTTTTACTTGTCTCAAATTGTAGTTTTAGATAATGTAAAGTTGTGAGTATAGTGACCCTTTAATCCTTATTGCTGTGTGATTAGTTAGAAGATGATTAAGTACATTTTACATGCCCTTTAATTACTGGAATATAGTCAATGCAGTGTTACATTATACTAAAGTGATTGTATTATATATTAAAGGGCATACCCACTCTTAAAACAAAAAACTTGTGACTTGTCAGTTTTTTGCCGCAACCCCAACTGCTATTTTTTTTTACCAGTTTATTACATGCATTTGTACCATAATATTTAAGGTATATTTAAAGGTATTTGCCTTCTCCATCTGCTCAATGAGCTTTTTATATGCATGAGCATGTGCAGGAGAGGCAGCAGATGAAACAGCAGTTAATCATTGCTTGTGATGTCAGCAGTCACAGCCTTGATTGACTGCATGGAGGGAGGGGCCAGCTTACTCTGCCAGAATGGAGGTAATAAATATACTTAAATATCTGGTTAATAATACATCTATTAAAGTGCTGGAAATATCAGTTGGCATTGGTGGCAGGTAACGGACAATTGACCCTTTTTTTTAAGGGTGAACATGCCCTTTAATATATTAAAACTTTTTTTGTTGTGTGGTGAAAAAACAAGTGGACTTCATACGGAAGGCCATTTTCTTACTTATCCAATGATGCCTTTCTCATTTTCCCCAGTAATCTTGAATGACTTGAAGGAAAAACCAGAGCACAATGTCATATTCTTGTCTGTACCTCTCTCTAGCAAGGCATTGAAACTCCTGGTCCTTCCTTTGAAATTCCGTCATTGGAAATTTGCATTGAATAGTTTGCCAGGGAGAATTTTTGAAAAACGCTCTTTCTAAATTTGTATCAAGTGGCAACAATTTAGGGCTGTTATTATTACAAGCAGCTAAAAAAGCTTAAAAAGTATCATTGCATATTTTGTCTACTTCTGAAAGTCCCAAGATCAATGACCTAATCCGTAAATAAGAACAGTATTTTCTCACACTGTGCTTGCTTACTGCTTTAGATTAATTTGAGATCCGCCCGAATCTGGATCACCATATGTACAACTTGTAATAAAATGCTGAAAATCTCCCGGGATAAAATCTGTCAGGAACAGAAGGACTCTTTATCTTGCAAACATTCTTTTTCTGGTCAAAATCTGCTGAGTTACGGAGGCAACACATGTAGCATTTGGATTAGTAGAATGTAATTATAGCAAATGTGCTATATAACTATTAAGGCTTTAGAAATCTACTTCTGTTTCAATATCCGTTATGTTTATCACAAAGATTTTCTGTTTGATTTTTTTTAAAACTCTTTATTGTACTTTTCAGAAATTCTTATTTTGGTATGTGTTTACTTTTCTCCATTTTCTCTCCCTTCCAGCTGATTCTGCTCTCTTTTGCATAAGCATTGTCATAAATATCACATGAGATCTGTCCATATTATGTAGCCTGATTATTATTATTATTTTCAGTCTATTGGTTTGTGCCTTCTGTCTTCTTTTATTCATAAGATGGTTTTCATGGTATTTTATCCCTATAAAAATTGTATGATAAATTTTAATATTAATTCATTGCTCTGTGACATTTGATGTTGGTGACACTCTGTGTTTTCATGTTAAACATTATGGTAAACCCAGTGGCGGCTCCAGCTCCATAGTTTTCCGGGGGCACAACATGGGCACAAACGCTAACAAAAGGGGCACATAAAAAACACCAGTAAGCTATGCCAATTTAATATAAGGTGTACAAATTAGCTATTACATACCTAACAGTTAAAGGGCATGTCCACCCCCAAAACTATAATCCCCCACTATTGGCCCCACTCTGTAGTGTAGTAAAATCTTACCTTACATCCCACATCCAAATGGTTCTCCTGTAATTCCCCCCCCCCAAAGTCCCAAAAACTGCCCACCAGGAGGATAGCAGAATCCTTAGGACTCTGCCTCCTGTCTCCCCTCCGGAGAATTTTGCCATGTGCAAAGAGCCCTCTCCCCCTTACTCTCCCCCCCCCCCCGTTTTGGTCTCCCTCCCCCTAGTGTTAAACCCCTTTCCCATATCATAGTTCTTGCTCCCCCAGCCCCAACCGCATTAGTATTATTTCAAGAAAGTCCCCCGATCTTTACTTACCTTACCTCTCTCCTTCGCCGTTCTGCACTACCGGCAGCTGCGTCTGCCAGACCGACAGACGCAGCTGCCGGTCCGGCCCCTTGCTTGCAGTTCTATGCAAGCAGAGGGCTGGGATTGTGCAGCGAAGGACAGAGGTAAGGTAAGTAACTATCGGGGCACTTTCTTGTAAATAATACTAATGCGGTTCGGGCTGGGGAGCAAGAACTATGATATGGGAAGTTTTTATAAAGGGTGGGCATACCCTTTTAAACTGTGTGTTTAAATAAGAATTTTAAGTTTATATAATTAAACTACAAGAATAGATGAAGAGCATTGCCTGGCTACATACAGGGCAATGCCGCTGTCTGTCCATCTATCTATATCTGGCTTTCTATGTCTGTTTTTCGATCTGTCTGTCCAGTCTATCTATCTATATAAATATCTTTCTTCTTTCTCTGTCTGTATCAATATATCTACAGTATCGTATTATTTGTCTGATAGATAGGCAGATAATAAGATAGATAGACAGACAGATAGATACAGACAGACAGACAGATTATTAGATAGATTATAACAGACAGATATATCTCATTATGAGATAGATTATCTATCTGTGTATCTAACTTATGATCAATCATTCTAATCTATGCATATCTATATCTCATAATAATATTTATTTGTCTACCTTATTATAATCTATCTATCTATTAGATAAACTGTAAAACTGTTTTTTGAATTGGAGGGCTGGCTGTAAAGCTGGTTTGTGAACTGAAGGGCTGAATGTAAAGCTGGTTTGTGAACTAGAGGGCTGACTAAAGCTGGTTTGTGAATTGGAGTGCTGACTGTAAAGCTGGTTTGTAAATTAGAGGGCTGAATGTAAAGCTGGTTTGTGAACTAGAGGGCTGAATGTAAAGCTGGTTTGTGAACTTGAGGGCTGAATTTGAAAGCTAGTTTGTGAACTAGAGGGCGGACTAAAGCTGGTTTGTGAATTGGAGATCTAACTGTAAAGCTGGTTTGTGAACTAGAGGGCTGAATGTAAAGCTGGTTTGTGAACTAGAGGACTGACTAAAGCTGGTTTGTGAATTGGAGATCTAACTGTAAAGCTGGTTTGTGAACTAGAGGGCTGAATGTAAAGCTGGTTTGTGAATTAGAGGGCTGAATGTAAAGCTGTTTTGTGAACTAGAGGGCTGAATGTAAAGCTGGTTTGTGAACTAGAGGGCTGAATGTGAAAGCTCGTTTGTGAACTAGAGGGCGGACTAAAGCTGGTTTGTGAATTGGAGCGCTGACTGTAAAGCTGGTTTGTGAACTGGAGCACTGTAAAGCTGGTTTGTGAACTGGAGCGCTGACTGTAAAGCTGGTTTGTGAACTGGAGGGTCGACTAACATTGGGCTGGCTAATGAACTGGAGGGCTGGCTAATGAACTGGAGGGCTGGCTAATGAACTGGAGGACTGACTATCACTGGGCTGGCTAATGAACTGGAGGGCACTGGCTGGTTTTAACACCTGTCAGTGGAAGGGATGAGTGATGAATCTAATTGCTGGTATCACTGATTATATTCATTATCAGGGTTAGCTGCTATTCTGTATTTATGAGACCCCCATGCATTGCTTTCATCTTCCTTCAGTAATAAACTATAAGTTAACATCCTGAGCAGGACTTTGAAGGAAGCTGAAATCAATGTAGTATGGGGATCTCATAAATACAGAACAGCAGCTAGCCCTCCCTTCTCCCAGGCAGCACATACATTAACTGAGCAGGTCAGTGTCTCCCAAACCAGACACAGTACTGACCTCTCAGCATAGCAGTTTTCTGTAGAAGGCACAGTAGAAAAAAAAATAGACTTACAATAAGGACGACTCTCCATTGCTATGAAGACTTAAGGTGCCCATACATCTATAAGATTTGACTTACCCGACCGAGCGCTCACCAGATGTTCATCGATGCTGCCGGAACCGCTTCTCCCGATCTTATATTCGGCCGACATGCGATCGCAAAATCCCATTCATTTTGCGATCGCATGTCGGTCGAATGTAAGATCGGGAGAAGCGGTTCCGGCAGGATCGAAGGAACATCGGGTGAGTGATCGGTCGGGTAAGTAAAATCTTATAGATGTATGGGCACCTTAACAGTGCTCCAAACACCCGGGAACACACTTGATCAAAAGGAACCATGAGCACAGGGGAGGAGTTACCAGTGAACTGCAAGAAGGCAGGAGGAGGAGTTGTAGCTGCTGTCTGCCTGTGTAATGTAAGTCAAGACTCCCTCTGACATTTAAAGTTACCGAATGTCTGTGAATTTTTGCCCCAGTGTAGTGGCGCCACTGGGTAAACCTTGGCTCTCTGTATTGTCTCAGAGAAAGGAAAGTCACCCACCGAAATATTTTTTTTTTACAAAAATTAAGGAAATTGTATTGCAAATAAGTAGGTACCAGATGTAAGAGAATGAATGTCTCTGTATTGGGACAATTGGTGAAATTCATGAACATGAAAATAACGATTGATATTGATTGTTGATTGTTATTTTACACTAAAGCCCACCTACCTGTAAGTTTGCTCTAATTGAAACTACCCCTGATAAAATGAAATTAAATGGAGAGTTTGGACCACTATAATTACTTCATTTAGAACTTTCTTGGGTTAAATAGAGACTATTAAACGTTCCTAGTATCAACGGGAATAGATCATTGAATAGTTTTAGCCTTGCTGGTCCCTTTGGAATTATCCTTGGGAAATCCCCCATTTCTACAATCTTATATTTGAAAGGTTCTTACACACGTGCGATCGCGGGTGCCAACACGGGACGCACAATGTGTACGAACGGCCATTTTGGACGATAATCGGGCAGTGTATGGGCACTTTATCGCCCGAAACGAACACTTAAATTATTTTCTATTTTGGAGAAAATAAGAGGTTATGTAAGTCAGTAATCCGATACAAGGAACATCAATATCCTGTACCTTTTACTTTTAATGGTCCCAAATAGTTTCTAAAGAAAGCCAATGGAATAAGATGATACTTTTGGCTGGTTTCATCATACCGTAAGCATATATTAAATGACATATAAACTGAGGCAAATCATTTTTTAACTAATCACACAGTAATTAGGATTAATTATCACCAATCTTCAATCTGCTTTTTATTCTCTGACCTTCCTATCCCTTGTTTTTTTGAGCTCTGTGAGTTTTACTTTTTTAAAGAGGGTGGGACACAGCTAGTCAGTAAAGAACCTTCAATCACCCAGCCCCTCCCCCTGGCACACTACATGTAGAAACTATCCATTCTATAAAAGTAAAGCTTATGTATCTGTCACTGCATGGCTATTTGATTCAACATTAAAACCAGGAAAAGGATAAAGCATTATATGTTTCTCTGTGCTCTTTCTGTGCAGATAAACCCAATCCTGCAGTTAGCTGCTGTCTGTGCTAGTTAAGTCCCAATGTAGAACTGTAGCTAAAGAAATCAATTGAAAAGCCCCCCCCCCCACACACACACACCTTCAAACTCCTACAGCTAAAAGAAAATCTTCCATGATTCAAGCAGTTATTACAGCTCCCAGTGCTGCTTAACTTCCCATAGCAAAGCAGTTTTAATTTCACTTTCACTATAGCACAAAATCACTGGGTGAATGCTATTGGCTGTAGTAGTAGTAGTATTGGCTCAGTATTGGGAGGGGGTGGATAGAGAGAAGACATGCATAATAACTAAGAGTGAGCTGAACAGGACATGAGGGGATCTAGTGACAGGGAGCACTGAGAGCAAAAAGGGATAAAGTTCCTGGCAGCACTAAAAATATAGAAAAGGATAAAGGCAAGTCATTTTTTTCAGTTTAGTGTCCCTTTAACGTATTCCTATCATTTCATTTATTGCATTTTCTTTATAGTTTGCAGTTATGAAAATGTTATCTGTAATTGTATGGATTCTAGTTCATCAAACCTCTTGTTCATACAAACCTTTTCCATTCCTTGTTGAAGATTATGCAATAATTGGCTTTTAAACAGATGACACACTGCAGATCCGCTTCTAAGAGTCTTACTGCCTTTTTTTTAGCCCTCATTAAGCACAACTGTGATTATTCAGTATATGAGCTAGCCTAGTTGGAAGCTGCTTAAATGGAAAAATACAAACAGTTTTCTGAAAGCACAACCAGTTTTTCAAAGCAGGAAAAAAAAAGTACAAGGAACAAGATCCCTTTAATCAACACGTCCCATCACTATGTAACTACCAAATTAGTTCTGTGGATTAGTTCGCAGCAATGTTAAAACCTTTCTATTGTATGTGCATAAAGGGGAAACTGAGATTTAAGAAAAATAGACCACAAGGAACGATAGTAATATAATCTTCCAGCAGACCTACGTAATGAAGTTGTAGGCAGGAATTGAATTTCATGAAAAAAGAGTTCTGGTTTTGTTCACTCTGCAAGAGGTGATTGCAGCAAGGTAAGAGCTTGTTATTTTCATCTGCAATGCACCTGAGAAAGTTGGTTAAATGAGTGTTAAGGTTGGGAACATACAAAATAGTGTGTGTATGTGTAGATCAGAAATAGAGAATGGGGGGGGGACAAAATCAGAAATAGAGAATGTTAATAATTATTACACCAAAGGAGCATGAGTGGTCAAAGGTCTTGATTGAATATACATGATTGAATATATTACTAATAACCCACATGCATTGAAGACTTAAAAGTAGAATTTCTATCGGTAAGGTAGAAAGTCTCTCAGTTATCTTGATTCTTTTTTCTCAGTTTGAGAGTAATACCTGCAACGTGTCCTATTTATGTCTGTCATACAGCTAATACCTTCAAGGCCCCACTTCTCCTTGGAAATCAGAATAAAAGAAAGGGATATAACATGATGGAAAGAATGTTCAAAACTTTTAGGATATGATGCACAGAGAGCTGTAACTCTACAAAAAGCAGGGCTAACTGTCTTTGGAAATTTGGCAAGACTTTGTTACACAAGACTTTCACAAAGAATTAACAGGGGAATAGTAGGACTTTGCAGCTACTTGCTTAAATCCAGCAGATGACCAAGTCTTAAACACATGTTAAGGATAAGATGAGATTGAATGTAAAATGAGGCCCAATATATAGGTAATGAGTGATATTCCTGCATTGTCAGACAAATAAATGGGAATTGGTTCCTTTCTAGCGGATGTGTTTTTGCAGCGAGTTTATCACTTATGTTTCTACTGCAGCTGAACATTACATTCCAGTAGATATACTGTAGGATGTTTGGTATTTCCACTATTTAAATGTCATATTTAACAGATCTGTAAAGAACCAATGTGGGATAATCACATAAAACTTTATGGACTATAGATAAAGGTGGAACGTAAAAATCAGATTAGAAGAAAAAACAGGTAAAGAAAAAATCTAAGCTACTGTTCTCAGCCATCCAAGTGAATGCGATTCATTTAAATTGAGATGATGCCAAATAACTATGGTATTACTGTATTTCTGCAAAAGGTACTGTACATTCTGTAGATTTGTCTGGGCAACACCTACATACTTTCCAATGGAGAAACCCTGATCAGATATTTTAACCTTATTCCTAATCTTCTTAAAAAGGACATCTAGTCATGGTCCACAGTACATGTGCTATTTTTTTCTTTTATGCAAGGGCATGTCCACCCCCAAAACTATAATTTAACCCACTACTGGTCCCACTTTGTAGTTTAAAATAAAACTTACCTTACATATCTGCTTCTTAGGGCAAGGCCACACTGCAACGCAATCGCAATAGCATGCGATTTCATGTGCGATTTTTTTGCGTTTGCGCTTTCTTCAATAAGTATAGGAAAACGCATGCGATTGCGATTAAAAATGCAGAACGCAAAACGCAATCGCAATCGCACCGAAAAACGTGTTTTTTTGCGTTGCCGCGTTTTCAATGATTTTGTAAAATCGCAAGCGCAGAAAAAAAGCATTGTGGCCTAGCCCTTATGGTTCACCAGCTATGCCTTTTCAAGGTCCAGGAAACTGAAGACTCTGTCTGTGAGACTTCTGTTCCATGCGGATTCCTCGTCCTCATCAAGGTCTGGAACATAAGCAGTACCCCCCCCCCCCTCCTCCATGAAATCCTTTGGAGGTAAGGTAAGTAACCCCTGCCTGCCTCCAACCATGGCAATATTTCTTGAAAAATCCCCCCCAATCCGCACTTACAGAGCCTTCTCTCCCGCGGCGCTTCTAGTGATGTCAGCCGCGTCTGTGATTGGCTGCCTCTCAGTCAGTCAGCTTGCAAGCAGGAGGCCGTATCTGATCGCCCCCCCTCTCCATGAAATCCTTTGGAGGTAAGTAACCCCTGCCCGCCTCCAACCATGGCAATATTTCTTGAAAAATCCCCCCCCAATCCGCACTTACAGAGCCTTCTCTCCCGCAGCGCTTCTAGTGATGTCAGCCGCGTCTGTGATTGGCTGCCTCTCAGTCAGTCAGCTTGCAAGCAGGAGGCCGTATCTGATCGCTGTGGGAGAGAAGGCTGTGTAAGTAGAAATCCGGGGACCTTTTAAAAGAAATATTGCAGCAATAGGGGTGGGTAGGGGTTACCTACCTCACCTCCAAAGTTGGTTTTGGGGGTGGACATGCCTAATTAAGTATTACAGGAATTCAATAAAAGTTTGTGTTAATTTTGCCCCAACCAATCAGATGTTTTTAATAGTAAATCTCCCTGTTGAGGATTTTTTTCTCAAAGGATGTGCAAGTGTAACTATAGTTTTTGCTGCTATATCACTGTGCTGGACACTCTTTCTGGTGTGTTGCAGCACTCCATCCTGACCAGCCATAGTTCGAAGTAACCCCACCCTGTTAGACGGTCCCAGAACTGACAATTCTCCTATATTCTATAGATAAATCATACACCCACATACATTCTGATTATGAAACCTGATCAAATATTTAAACACATCCCTAATCTGCTTAGGACATGTTGTTTTACATACAGTCAAGGTCACAGCAATTTCAAGCAAACAGGCTCTTTCTACCTGAAATTCTGGTGAGTATACATACATGTTTAGTGAAAACAGGCTCCAAATAAGCAGCTGATCTGTTATTCAAATGTAATCACAGTAGCAGAGTAATTAATATGCGATATTTGTAGAGAATGTCAGTGTGATGTAGATGGGAATGGTTAATAATAAGTCACATGAATCAGGATTTCCAATCATTTTCAAATGAATCCAAGAGATTGATTCAGTATTTAATAACAGATTTAAGCCCAACCCTGTTATATTAAAACCTCAAGCAGAAAATTACAGTTAATGAATTCTCATCATTGTGATATATGGATTATATTTATTTTGCCCTGTCAAACTTGATTTAAGGTCAATGGGACAAATACGCTTAATGTATACTTTACATAGGAAAGTCATTGTTGGAAACGTTTGTGGTAGAGCTGAAAGATTCTTTCTATGACATTTATATCCTTTCTAGAGGAAGATTTGCAAACTTAACTGCTTCTTCATAAACAAGAATATTCCCTGCACATGAATTGCAAAAATGGTCGATTTAAAGCTTTTCCCATATATTTGCAGAATTCAAAACACTTATTTACTTTTTAACATTAAATAATTAATTTTAATCCCTAATTTTTTCTTAATCTTCTAGACATGTGCAATCACAGGTGCCAACCCGTGACGCACGATGTATATGCACACCTGGCTCGAACGATAATCATGCCTGTACTTTGTTGGCCGAAACAGTTGTTTGGTCAGGACTCGTTGCCCCGATTCGCCAGGGTCTTTAATGAGCCCCGACTAAACAGCCGTTATGGCCGACAAAGTGCCCATACACGGCACGATTATTGCCCAAAACGGCCGTGCATACACATTGTGCTGCGCATGTGGCCACCCACAATCGCACGTGTGTATGAAGATTTAAGGGGGAAGATCCCCTATCAAAGGGCTATACAGGTTTTAACGTAGTGGGAGGGTGTGAAATGGGCACAAGTAGATATATATATATTACTGGTAATAATGTGAGAACAGTGTCCTTTGAAATGGAAAGTGCCTTTTGAAATGTATCAAACAGTACAAGACAGTGTCCTGTGAGTGGGTTTAGTCTTGTGGTGATGTGAATAAGTTTATATGGCCATAAAACTCATGTCCCTATTTACTCTGCCATTCAAGGAATTAATTTTCTGAATAATTTGTATTCCCATTGCTTACGCTGTTTTTGATAGTAAAAATTGCCCATAAGAATGGTGATCTTGAGGCCTTTCATATACTGTGGCTCTCTTTACAAAAGTGCTCTGCCACAGGTGCCTCTGTTAATCCATGCATGATGTTGAATTATGAGAGTTCATCTGTTTGCGCAGTGTTGTGTCCTGTTTCTCCCACATAGAAACCCCTGGTAGGGCACTTAATGCACATTATTAGATACACCACATTGGCGGAACCACAGGAGAATGATCCTTAATTTGATGAATTTGTTTACAATGTGGCATATATATTGGTCTGTTGTGTGGATGGTGTGTGCAGGTTTCACATCTAGGTTGTTGGCAAGGGGAAGTGCCATTGATTTTGTTTTGCCCAGGGAGCGTGTACCAGTAGGCGTTTCAAATTAGGGGGCTGTCGGTATGCCAGGAGTGGAGGCACTGGAAATATGTTTTTAGTCTGTGGTCCCTTTTTAATATGGGGTGGAGTTCTTTAATGATTTGGCGTAGAATCTCCAGGTGTGGACTGAAGTGACTACAAGGGGAACCCGGTTGCAGTTTTATTTCTGTTGTATTTCAGTAGCTTGTGTCTGGGAATAGATATGGCCCCTTGGATTTGCTTGTCTGTTGTTTTGGGATTGCATCCTGTTTAATGAACTCACTGTGAGTTGCTGTAGGTGTTCATTCCTTTCTGTTGGGTCTGAACAGATACAATGGTAACGTATCGCTTGGCTGAAAATTATAAATTTTCTTAAGTGTTTGGGGTGGGAACTGTCATTTCAAGGTATGTGCGTCTGTCTGTAGGTTTGCGGTATATCGAGGTCACTTGGGTTTCCCTTGAATTTTAATTGTGGTGTCCAAAAAGTTGATTTGACTTTTGGAGTAGTCAGTAAAGGTATCACAGCTCTACTTCTCTTTCATCTATCCCTAGAAAACTGGAGACATAACTGCAGGGTGGTTTTCTTAAGTTGCAACTCGCTGAACCAGCTGATTAACATCTCCAGTAAGGAGTCTAACTTGTTCCTGCAAGTCTTCCACTATATATATTTGTCCCGTTATAATGTAATGCTCTGCCTAATCCAAGTCTCTATCAGTCCAGATACCCCAATCTATAACCACCGTCTTCTCCTAAAGTCAAGCCCGTTTGCCAGGACGTGAGGATAGCCTCACTGGACATGGTTGCCCCCCAGGTTTTTAGGGCACAAGGTATCTGGATTGAAGGGCGGGACAACTGGGAGTTAGAGCAAACAGAGCAAACAAAACAAACTAAATACTGGCACAAAATCAGGTATGTAGAAGCAGTACCTGTAGAATCAAAGCAGCCAGGCAGACTTTAGCAATGCAAGATTCCAAGACAGGGTCAGAAAACATCTGTTGGCAATTAAGTACCCTGGAAAGTCCCAGTTAGCTATGACAACCTGGTGTTAGAGACCTTCTGAATGCAAGGTGTGGATGCATTGAGTCTAAAAGGTGTTATCGAAACTGCCCAGATTTAGGTGTCAAAACAGCATTGTCACGTCAGACAGTTGGTTTGAACCCCCACCTCTATTCGACTTGGTTTCTTTATTTTCCATAAATGGCCTCCTTGACATCTCTCTTGAACAGTCCTGTTCCTTTGCCAAGATGTTGACATTACAATCTTCACCGACCGCACCAAAATAGATTGGCCCAGCACAGAAGAGCCAATTCCTCCGGCATGACTCAGCCGTTGTACCTGCACTTAAGGAAAAAAGACATACCTTTGAAGATTGTAATGTCAACATCTTGGCAAAGAAACATGATTGGTTTAAGAGAGGCCATTTATGTGAAAATAAACCAAGCCTCATTGAGGTAGAGGGTTTGACACCAACTGTCTGCTATGTACAATGCTGTTTTGACACCTTACCCTCGGCAGTTACTTTAACACTCTTAGCCACAAGCAATATCCCCTTGCGTCAGAAGGTCCCTAACACCTGGCTTTTGAGAATTTCCAGGGTACTTAATTGCCAAGATTCTTGTACAAGTCATTCTGAATTGAGAAAGCCAGTCGGATGACTAGCGAAATGTCTTCAAAACTAAACTTTAAGTCCAGTTGATCAACTGAATACAACAGATATGACTGACTGAGCTTTCCTAGGTTTATGTTAGCTAAGGTACTCCATTCCGCTGGAAATGGATTCCCCCTGAGAATGCCCCACACAAGGTCACTTCTCTATGAGGCAGAGTGAGACATTTGAAATATACAAGTGAGGGTCGCACTCCAAGGTAATATTCAATTTATTGTGAGCCACACGACACGTAACACAAGTTTCGGGGGTTACATGCCCCCATCAGGTGATAAAATGCAACAGTGCTCAGGGTATATAAGGGCTGCTCATACCTGGAGTCCAGCCCAAAAAATGGGAGGATACAGGCATGTACTAGAAATTTGCACAAATTGTACAAATAATTATAAAATTGTTAAAATTTAAAATACATATTGGATTACATTTTTGGTACCAAAGTGTATATATAATAAAAAATAATAATCATATATAAAGTGATGAAACAGTGTTATACAATACTCAAATACAAGGTTTAATATAATAAATCTTAGTGTAAATTAAGTGCATTTTGTTGTCCCTGTCCTATATATATATAGTGTGTGTGGGAGCACTTGGGGGCACCATTCAAGTACCCCTCTCAACCTCCCATATATACCTCTGTATACTGAGAGCGCGTTCCCTGCAGAGCTGCAGTGGTAAGGGAGTCTCTGTGACCATCAGAGGACTTCCTCCCCTGGTATTCCCCGAGGGAAGAACGTGAACTTGTGAACAGCACTGATGGCAAGTTCACTTACTGCTTAATAAACCGGTGTTACACTGAACAATGGCTACTATAGTACTTGTAAATGGATCAAATAAGTGTTTAGCTACAGCCACAACTGGAAGCCACGCTTACAACCAGAAGCCATGCTCACCTCACCATGGCAGTGGTGCCACCTTATAGATGTTGGAAGCTCATTTTTATAAAGTTTTGACTCAGGTGCCAAAAACGGTATAATAAAGAAACAGGTGCTACACCCCCTTGCAAACTCAGTATACGATCCTGACTAGTTGAGTATAATAGTGTATCTTACACTTACTTATCAAAAGGAATGGTCCGGGTGCATGTCCGCCCGAACCCTTCGCTACACAAAACGTGTTTCCTCACGTATCTCCCAGGTCATATCCAAGTATGCACATAAGAGCCCAAATCACAATCTAATACGCATGTAACTCACCAAGTCTTCTAGGTGGCCAGGTGCAAGACAGCCCCGACCCTCGCTAGTCCGTATCATACAGCTGAGAAGAAACAAGTAAGTGGTACCGCTGCACGAACTGGACCACACCACACAGTCGGAGCACCGTAGTGTATAACTATTTATTATTAAGGTGAAACAGCTTGACGCGTTTCGGACCTAGCTGGTCCTTAATCATAAGCCCACCGTGGCTTATATTAAGGACCAGCTAGTCCAACGCGTCAAGCTGTTTCACCTTAATTAATAAATAGTTATATCACTACGGTGCTCCGACTGTGTGGTGTGTTCCAGTTCGTGCAGCGGTACCACTTACTTTGTTTCTTCTCAGGTGCCAAAAACCCTAGTGCCCCTGGCCCCACATTAATCAAACTGCATCCACAGATAATGATCTAGCCAGCAGAAGGTGGAACGCCCCTACACTCAGTAGCTACTACCGCTCCTTCCCTCAAGGACCTCAGCCTAGATTGTCGTGATGATATCATGGTAAGTGGAATCATTTATAGAGATCCAAACACACAAGGATCATTTGAACAATGCTGCTTAAATTTAGACAACAAAAAGAGAGCAGATGCTTTTGAATAATAAAAAGTAATTAACTGTGACACTGGAGAATTAATACAGCATTAAATACAGTTTGTAAGTGGACTCTTGAAGGCATAACATTAAAGTTGTAGATGTAATGTTTTTATGTCTACTTAAACCCTAAGCAGATATGGAAAATACTTTTTTTAAAAATGCTTATTTTAATTATGAATTATTTAGAAAATACTCTGAATGATACAAATTTCAATGCTGTTTAGTTAAAGACATTGTGAAGTAAACACAAATGAATAAAGCTTTGCTAATTATTCCTTAGCAAGCAGATCAATGTCTTTAAAGTTCTGGATTCAATTGCACTGTCACTGCTTAGCCAATTGTAGCCTGTAAATAAAATCCTGTGCTTCTAAATTGGATCTTCATTATTTTCCATAAAATCCTGTGCATCAAACCACAGAACAGTTTTAAAAAGGTAAAACCTCAGCACTAACTGCAAATGCTGGTTGGTCACCAATGCTCCCTCTAATTCATTATCAGCTGTGTGTGCAGATATATATCATCCGTGCAAACACAATATCACATTTTGGGGCATTGTACAGTTACTGTACTGTACTTTAGCCTTTGTGTGAAGGCCTGCTGAGCTGACCTCTAGAGGGACCTCTCAATACTATATACACCATATTTCCTTCAGCTAACTTCGTTCTGCTCAGTTCAACGTTAATACAGAATATGAGCACACTTATGGGCACAGATCAGATCTGATTGGTACCAAAATGGAAACAATTTTGCACACCTATTAAATAAGCCCCAATATGTTTAACTGCCCCTAACATGTAAGTGGTAGGTTCCCATAAATTGGGGTATTAGAATAAATCCCACATTCATAATTGCTTGGGCCATATGTTCTAATAATGGGTGATAAATTGCTTGACATATTTTTTCCAGTGCAGCATCTGTAAAGTCAGTGAGAAATAGATAAAGATGTGAAAAGGAAATGTGATTAATTTACACAAGCTGACAATGCCAACCATATGTGATTGGAACATTTTAGCAAAGCTTTCCCATTTGTAATGGCTTACAAGCTTTCCTTTCTAATCCCCCACTGATAAACAACGTAAGTTAGATATGAAAAACTTCAATCAGGTCAAAAACCACAAACAGGTATTTAATTCTGTTCATTTTCTCTTGTTATGCCTGGATGAATAGTGATTTCTGTGTGTATATGATCAGTTTGGATGCCCAAGGCAAGCTGGATACAGTCTGTTAGTGTTTCATATAGTAATTGCTAAGCAAGTCATTAATTATCCCCCCAAGTGACTCTAATCTGTTTGAATGATATCAAAGTGAAATATCAAGATAAAGGACAGAAAATGATGACTCTTCTTGATTCAGTTCCAGTTCTAACAAGGGAGCAATAACAGATACTGACATAGCTACAAATCACAGGGTTTTAACTAATGTCCTTAACAACCTAATATGTCTTAACTCTCCTGGTCCTTTATTACTTTCAACAGTGCTGAACTCAGTGGAACCTAAATGATTGAGTGTCACTGCGATCTATGATAAAGACGCCCATTGCAGCCAGTGGTTCATAGATGAGCATATATTGTGAAATCCATAGGAGTAGGTGCACAGCTCTATAATATCGCCTCGTAGAACACCCTATAGGGTGGTGCACTCAGGGGGAGTAAATCTATACCAAAGAACAAAAATGATGGTCCAGACACCATCTAACAAAGTCCCCTATAAAGAGGCACAACTACTTAAGGCACTAAAAGTCATACTGCCTAATAAAGTGTATACAGCAAATCCCCTTATACCCTCTAATACAATCCCTCACCCTATGTACAGGAATACAAACAAGTACAAAAACCCACAACCGCGCATCCCCGGAGATAAAAAAAAATAAATGGAGAGCTGGTAGGCCGCTATAGCTGGAGGGAGAACATGATGAAATTACTCTAAGTTAAGAAGTCACACACAGATCACGCGCACGGGACCTCCCGTGAGAAGCCAGGACTGGGTTCCCGGTACCATACGTTACCAGTCTCCCAGACAGACCACACTCTTCACCTGGTTTAGGATAAGTGGACACTCCAAATAATCTCCCACTGAATACCAGCCGGTTACGCGCGAACTTCCACTATAGTCCCGCAAAATACCAGTCACAACGGCGTCCTCACTGGATGTATGCACGCCACAATCCTCCCGGCATCCCCACCAGACTCCTCCACATGTCACGAGCTTCGTCAGGGTCACATGATGCACAGTTCCCGGACCTCCTTTTAAACCTGTGGTGTAGTTCTATGGCACTTAAACTTAAAGAGATATTACCTTATGGTGTCCATTTTAGGACATCATCAGGTGAGTCAGACATCAGGTATCGGTTATCAGGCATCAGGTATCAGGTGTCAGGTATCGGGTGTCAGGTATCGAGTATCAAGTGTCAGGTATTGGGTATCAGGTTCAGGTATCGGGTATCAGTGTTATGTCATGGTATCGGGTGTCAGTATCGGTATCAGGTGTCAGGTATCACGCTATCGGTGTGTCCGGTATCCTATTTTGTGTTTTACTGGCCATACACTAAGCAAACATTAAATAGGTTGACATTAGACAGATTAGCAAAATGTGACCTAGCTTTTGGGGAATAACATTAAAATTTTTAATAGAGGTGGGCATACCTTAACAACCAGTAAGTGAAGATAAATGTGTGTAAGAGTATGTACCTGTATCTGTGTGGGGTTGGAGGTATTAGCGTTTGCATTTACGACCATGAAACTAATTGTTTTGATACATGACCCTTAGGCTGAGGCCACACAGCACGCACAGAATCACCCACACAACGCGAGCGTTATCGCACGCATTGTGTGCGTGATTCTTGTGAGTTTTGCTTTTTCGACATTTTGCGTTACAAAACGCTAATGGACGCGCAATCGCATGCGCATCGGAATCACGGGAATTTTCAACTTCCCGTGATTTCCATTTTAGCAAAAATCGCAGGCGCAATCAACGCATGCGCAAATGCGCGAAAAACGCGCTAGTATGGCCTAGCCCTTAAACCTCGAAATATCCATATTAGAAGATTGTACCCTTTATGGGAAAAAAATATCCTGATATTTGCCGATAATCAGTAACGCTTCCACCGATTCCTTAGCTAGCTAAAATAGAAAGAACAGTAATTAAGCTTTTCAAGCCAAATTAAAAAAAAAAAAAAAAATATATATATAAAATATATAATATAAGCTGAAAATAAGCACCAATCTATTGCATGTAAAAGTCTCACAGTCCCTAAATGTACAGAAAGCACATCTTTGTGTCATTCCTCATGTTTCAGTTTCATGTATCAGAGTCAGTATCATCTATCAGTTATCAGTATCGTCAGGTATCATTCATCAGTTATCAGTCAGGTATCATTCATCAGTGTCAATCAGAGTCAGGTATCGTTCATCAGGTAACAAAGTCAGGTATCAGAGTCAGGCACATTCATCAGGTATCGAGTCAGCTATCGGTCATCAGGTTCAAAGTCAGACATCAGAGTCAGGTATCAGAGTCAGGTATCATTTATCAATGATATCTGATGGCTGATAACTGAATCCTGACTCTGATACATGATGAATGATACCTGAATTTGATAACTGACTTTGATGCTGATGAATGATACCTGATGAATGATACCTAATGAATGATGTGTGACTCTGATACCTGATGAATGATACCCGATGAATGATACCTAATGAATAATGAAAACACTGATAGCTGACTTTGATACCTGATGAATGATACATGAAACCTGAAACACGAGGAATGACACAAATGTTTTTTTCTGTACATTTTAGGACATGTGCTGACCGTTACATCCAATAGAGGGTGCTTATTTCTAGATTTAATTTTAGTTTTTTTTTTAAATTTCACTTGAAAAGCTAAATTACTTTCTTTCTATTTTTTTATCTTTGACTTCTTTTATTTAATAATTTTTTTTGATCATTGATCAAAAATTTTTTTTACTATAGTTATATAGTTAGGCTGCAAAACAAAATGGAAGGTTATGTCAGTAGGTGTGTGTACCTGGGTAAGATTGGGGGTTAAAAAACATTTTTCTATTGAGGAATGACACAAAGATGTATTTTTTCTGTACCAATGAATATATATATTTACAGAATGTCAATTAATTGGTCAGTAAAAAGGCTTAAATAAAAACAGACACAGGTACACCCAGCTACTGACCTACCTTTCCATTCCTATGGAAGCAATACCTAAAGGCTAACTATAGTCAAAAAAATTTTTTGATCAATAATCAAAAAAGTGTGTTTTTTTAAATAAAAGAAGACAAAGGTAAAGAAATAGAAAGGACAGTAATTTATATTTTCAAGTAAAAGAAATTAAAAAAAAAAAAAAATATACATGCCTAAAATGTACAGAAAAAAACATCTTTGTGTCATTCCTCATGTTTCAGGTTTCATGTATCATTCATCAGGTATCAAAGTCAGCTATCAGTGTTATTCATTATTCATTAGGTATATCATTCATCGGGTATCATTCATCAGGTATCATCATTAGGTATCAGAGTCAAGGTATCTTCATCAGGCATCAAGTCAGTTATCAAATTCAGGTATCATTCATCATGTATCAGAGTCAGGAATCAGATGATGAGAATGTACCTGATTCTGACCACTGATGAATGATGTCTGACTCTGATACCTGATGAATGATGCCTGATGAATGATACCTGACTCTGATGCTGACTCTGATACCTGATGAATGATACCTGACTTGATATACCGATGGCATGATACCCAGAATGATACCTGACTCTGATGCCTGACTCTGATGCCTGATGAATGATGTCTGGCTTTGAAACCTGATGACCGATAGCTGTGACTCTGATACCTGATGAATGATACCTGACTCTGATTCATGATGAATGATACCTGACTCTGATTCATGATGAATGATACCTGACTCTGATTCATGATGAATGATACCTGACTCTGATTCATGATGAATGATACCTGACTGATACATGATGAATGATACCTGACTCTGATACATGAAACCTGAAACATGAGGAATGACACAAATATGTGTTTTTCTGTACATTTAGGGACGTGTGCAGACTTTTGCATAGATGGTGCTTATTTTCAGCTTTATTTTTATATATATTATATATATATTTTTTTTTTAAATTTGGCTTGAAAAGCTAAATTACTGTTCTTCCTATATATATATATATAATATATAAAAATAAAGCTGAAAATAAGCACCATCTATGCAAAATGTCAACACGTCCCTAAATGTACAGAAAAACACATCTTTGTGTCATTCCTCATGTTTCAGTTTTCATTATCAGAGTCAGTATCATTCATCAGTTATCAGAGTCAGGTATCATTCATCATTATCAGAGTCAGTGTATCATTCTCATGATCAGAGTCAGGTATCATTCATCATGAATCAGAGTCAGGTATCATTCATCATGAATCAGAGTCAGGTATCATTCATCATGAATCAAGTCAGGTATCATTCATCAGGTATCAGATCAGCTATCGGTCATCAGGTTTCAAAGCCAGACATCATTCATCAGGCATCAGAGTCAGGCATCAGAGTCAGGTATCATTCATTGGGTATCATTCATCAGGTAATCAGAGTCAGGTTATCAATCAGCAGGTATCAAGGTCGGATCAGAGTCATGTATCATTCATCGCATCATTCATCAGTATCAGAGTCAGACATCATTCATCAGGTGTCAGAAATCAGGTATCATTCATCCATCATCTGATTCCTGACTCTGTACATATGAATGATACCTGAATTTGATAACGACTTGATGCCTGATGAATGTACACTTGACTCTGATACCTAATGATGATACCTGATGAATGATACCCGATGAATGATACCTAATGAATAATGAATAACACTGATAGCTGACTTTGATACCTGATGAATGATACATGAAACCTGAAACATGAGGAATGACACAAAGATGTTTTTTTCTGTACATTTAGGCATGTTATTTTTTTTTTTTTTTTTAATTTCTTTTACTTGAAATATATTACTGTCCTTTCTATTTCTTTACCTTTGTTTTCTTTTATTAAAAAAACACACTTTTTTGATTATTGACAAAAATTTTTTTTGACTATAGTTGCCTTTAGGTATTGCTTCCATAGGAATGGAAAGGTAGGTCAGTAGCTGGGTGTACCTGTGTCTGTTTTTATTTAAGCCTTTTTACTGACCAATTAATGACATTCTGTAAATATATATATCATTGGTACAGAAAAAATACATCTTGTGTCATTCCTCGTGTTTTAGGTTTCATGTATTAGGTATCATTCATTGTGTATCATTCATCGTCTATTGGAGTCAGGTATCATTCATCGTCTATTGGATAGCATCATCTCAAGATCATAGTCAGTACATTCGTCAGGTATCAGAGTCAGGCATCATCATCGCATCAGAGTCAGCATCATCATCGGCTAGAGTCAGTGCATCATTCATCGGCTATCAGAGTCAGCATCATGTCATCGGCTATCAGAGTCAGGCTCATTCATCGGCTATCAGAGTCAGGCATCATTCATCGGCTATCAGAGTCAGGCATCATTCATCGCTATCAGAGTCGGCATCATTCTGGTACAGAGTCAGGCATCATTCATCAAGTATCAGAGTCAGGTATCATTCGTCATTTATCAGAGTCAGGTATCAGTCATGCATCATTCATCAGCCTCAGACAGGCATCATTCATCAGGTATCAGAGTCGGTTATCAGAGTCGGTATCATTCATCAGGTATCCATTCATAGTGTCATGTATCGGGTGTCAGGTGTTGTTTATCTGGATCGGTTGTCATGTGTCAGGTATGGTGGATAGGTATTAGGTGTAGTTATTGTCTATCAGGTGTCAGGCGTGGTTTATTAATATCATGTATTGGGTATCATTATCATGTATCTTTATCAGGATTCAGTTATCAGGTACATGGCCATACAGGAGGCAGACATTAGATAGATCAATGTCTAAAGTCTGCATTTTCAAGCAGTGGTTCTTTACCTTTAGATAATCCAATTTGGACCATTAATTTTGAAACTTAATACACTAAGAATGGACCAGTCTATTTAAAATACATAGGTTTTTTTTGTGTTTTTTTTTGGGGGGTGGGGGTGACATAAAAAGAGCACTGTCTGCCTCTTTCTACCTGTGTAAATAATAGAAATATATATTTACAGAATGTCAATTGGTCAGTATAAAGGCTTAATTAGTGTGGACCTATTTGAACTGATTTTAAAGTGGTACAGATTGCACTTTGGTATAGTCTCAACCTATTTTAATAGAAGAAATAAAGCTAGAAATAGCACCATCTATTGGATGTAACAGCAGTAAATCAATCTGAGGAATGATACCTGAGGAGTGATACCGGAGGAATGATACCTGAGTCTGATACCTGAAACTGAGGAATGACACAAAGATGTTTTTTTTGTACATTTTAGCACTAGATGGTGCTTATTTCTAGCTTTATTTTTTATTTCTTTTTTAATTTGGTTGAAGGCCAAATACGGTTCTTTCTATTTCTCTTCTTCCGTTTTATTTTTTCGCTTTTTTGGATGTATCTCCTCCCACAGTTTCGGAGCTAGACACATGAATTCGGTACAGACATGCGGGGCATACAGGAGAAGTGTGTTATTACCTTAGCTAAGGAATCCCGCGACAGCGTTAAAGCGTATTGATAAATTTCGGGGACATTTTTCCCCATAGACTATAATGGTAACAATCCTCAAATGTGGATATTTCAAAACAGTTGTTTTCATGGTCATAAACACTTTTTTTTTTAAATTTGGCTTGAAAAGCTAAATTACTGTTCTTCCTATTTTAGCTAGCTAAGGAATCGGTGGAAGGGTTACTGCATTATCGGCAAATATCAGGATATTTCTTTCCCATAAAGGGTACAATCTTCTAATATGGATATTTCGAGGTTTAAGGGGCTAGGCCACACTAGCGCGTTTTTCACTAAAATGGAAATCGCGGGAACGCGAAAATTCCCACGATTTCCAATGCACATGCGATTGCGCGTCTGTTCGCGTTTTGGCAACGCATGTGTTCACCATTTTTGCTGCGTTAACGCATGCGTTTCCATAACGCAAAATGGCTAAAACGCATGCGCAAAACGCGAACGCAAACACAAAACGCACAAGAATCGCGCACACAATTGCGTGCGAAAATGCTCGCGATTTTGTGCACGATTCCTGTGCGTTGCAGTGTGGCCTCAGCCTAAGGGTCATGTCATCAAAACAATTAGTTTCATGGTCGTAAATGTAAACACTAATACCTCCAACCCCCACACAGATACAGGTACATACTCTTTCACACATTTATCTTCACTTACTGGTTGTTAAGGGTATGCCCACCTCTATTAAAATACTTTTAATGTTATTCCCCAAAAGCTAGGTCACATTTTGCTAATCTGTCTAATGTCTAACCTATTTAATGTTTGCTTAGTGTATAGCCAGCTTAATACACAAAATATGATACCTGACACCTAACACCTGATACCTGATACCCGACACCTGATACCCAATACCTGACACCTGACACCCGATAACTGACACTCGATACCTGACACCCGATACCTGATACCTGACACCTAACACCTGATACCCGATACCTGACACCTGATACCCAATACCTGACACCCGATACCTGACACTCGATACCTGACACCCGATACCTGATACCTGACACCTAACACCTGATACCCGATACCTGACACCTGATACCCAATACCTGATACCCGATACCTGACACTTGATACCTGAAACCCGATACCTGACACCCAATACCTGACGCCTGATACCCGATGCCTGATACCCGATGCCTGATACCTGATACCCGACACCTGATGTCTGATACCCGACACCCGATACCTGACACCCGACACCTGATACCTGACACCTGATACCCGATACCTGACACCTGATGATGTCCTAAAATGGACACCGTACTAAAATGGACACCGTATACCTTATGAGTCATCACTTATTAACCTTATAGTCCAGTCCATTGCTAAGTAAAGGGAAAACAGGGGACAGGGAACACTCATCTCCTAAAGAATCACGAGTAAATGGGACACCAAGGCTAACATCTAATTACAACTAATTGCAAGTCAAAGTGTGGTGCTCAAAAGATATCAAGAACAAAGTTGTAGCTATACAGTTACTATAATAGCAGTATCTAGACGGCTAGGTATCAAACTGCCTATTTTCAATCACAGAAAGCAGGCAAACTGCATCTCCTCATTCATCCCATACGGGGAGAATGTCCGCAGTTTGTAAATCCATGCCATCTTCCTTTGTAAAATCAGTTTAGATAGATCCCCTCCACGGAACCCCGTAGAGACGACTTCCAAACCCATGAATGACCAATTGTGGACTTTATTCGGGTCACCTTCTAATATATGTTTGGCTAGAGCTGATCTGTCTGGTTCTTTATTAATGACAGCCCTCCTGTGTTCCTTAATGTGGGTAGTTAGGGACCGTAGGGTCTTCCCCACATATCTCATCCCACAAGAACAATTTATCAAATAGATCACGTTCTTACTTTGACATGATATAAATTGTCTTATGGGTATTACTCTTCCCTCTTGCGTGCATATTTCCTTCGCTTCACACATAAGAGGGCATAAGATATACCTACCGCATTTTTTGTTCCCTTACCACCCCTTATTGGTCAACCAGGTGCAGCCATGTGTTTTGGGGTCAACATAGTGACTTGGGGACAACCTATCCCTTAGATTTAGCGCTCTTCTGGAGGTTATGGATGGATGGATACCCACAACCTCTTTTATGTCTTTATCCAGTGAGAGCAAAGGCCAATGTAATGAACCTTATCTTGTTATCACGAGAGACTTTTTGCCTCCCTTCTTTAAACCCATATAACAAAGACTGTCTACTAGCTCTGCTGGCTCTTTTAAAGCCTTTTTGAATCACATTCTCATTATAACCTCGCTGCCGACATCTATCAGTCAGGTTTTCGGCCTGTCTCACAAAGTCGGCTTTTGAGGAACAATTGCATTTGATTCTACAAAATTGCCCCACCGGAATCCCTTTAATGAGACTCTGTGGGTGATGGCTTGTGGCCTCAAGCAGAGCATTAACCACCCGTTTCTTTGCGGTAAGTGTCTGTTACCAACAGATTGCCACTCTTGATAATTTTTAGGTCCAAGAAATTTACCTCCTTTGTATTAAACTCATATGTCAGCTTAATATTGCGTTTATTACAATTTAGATTGTTAATAAATTTAACCAGACCTTCTTGGGGGCCTCTCCAGGTTAGAAGGACGTTGTCCACATAGCTCAGCCAGAGGACAACCTCCTCTCCCTCCGGGAGACCCCCAATAGCCTCATTCACCTCATTCTGTTCCCATAAGCCCAAATGCAGGAAAGCATATATGGGGGCGCAAGCTGCCCCCATCGCCGTCCCTCTTAGCTGCCTGTAGAACCGCTGATTGAAGGTAAAGATGTTGTTGGTAAGTATGAAGTTAAGTAGTTCAGAGGTAAAATCCGTATGCTTAGCCAAAAGTAAAAAAAAAGCTAAAAGTCAAAATGGCGTTTATTAGTGACTCAAGAGCAGCAATACATACTGCCTAATAAAGTGTATACAGCAAATCCCCTTAATCCCCTTTGTTTAATACTTTGTTCTTGATATCTTTTGAGTACCACACTTTGACTTGCAATTAGTTTTAATTAGATGTTAGCCTTGGCGTCCCATTTACTCTGTGATTCTTTAGGAGATGAGTGCCCCCTGTTTTCCCTTTACTTAGCAATGGACTGGAACATTCTTGATATGGTTAATAAGTGATGACTGATAAGGTAATATCTCTTTAAGTGCCATAGAACTACACCACAGGTTTAAAAGGAGGTCCGGGAACTGTGCATCATGTGACCCTGACGAAGCCCATGATGTGTTTTACGCAGGCGAAACATGTGTCTGGTGGGAAACTGTTGGGAATGCCAGGAGGATAGTGGCGTGCATACATCTAGCGAGGACGCCATGTGACTGGTGGATTGCAGGACTATAGTGGAAGTTCGGCGTAAGCGGGCTGTTCATCAGTGGGAGATTATTTGGAGTGTCCAATTATCCTAAAGCAGGTGAAGAGTGTGGTCCGTCTGGGAGTCTGGTAACGTATGGTACCGGGAACTCAGTCCTGGCTTCTCATGGGAGTCCCGTGCGGTGATCTGTGTGTGACTTCTTGACTTTGAGTAATTTCATCATGTTCTCCCTCCAGCATATAGCTGGCCTACCAGTGCTCCATTTTATTCTTTTTTAGCTCCGGGGATGCCCGGTTGTGGATGTGGGTTTTTGTACTTGTTTTCATTCCTGTACGTAGGGTGAGGGATTGTATTAGAGGGGATTAAGGGGATTTGCTGTATACACTTTATTAGGCAGTATGTATTGCTGCTCTTGAGTCACTAATAAACACCATTTTGACTTTTAGCGCCTTAAGTAGTTGTGCCTTGTTATAGGGGACTTTGTTAGATGGTGTCTAGAGATCCATAGGATATTAAAGCAGGATTTATTGGCCTTTTTACTATTCATGCACAGATTTGGTCTGGATTTGGGGCAAACAATCCAATGTAGTAGTTAGTGCAGCTTAGAAATGGCTGTTGATGGCCAGTGGGCGTATTGCAAGCTCCTCTACTTCCTAATATGCTGATTGGGACTTACTAAGTTCCAATCAGCATATAACAGTAAGGTGTTAAGGACCTCAGTTATTGCTGATTAGTTATATGCTGATTGATACACATTCCAGAGTAATAGTATTTATTGCCAACAGATATTTGTACAAGTCATTCTAAATTGAGAAAGCCAGTTAGATGACTAGTGAAACATTCAAGTCTAGTTGATCTAAATGAATACAACAAATATACCATGACCTGGATGAATTAGAACCTTCACAAACATGCTGCTTAAACTTCAAGTCCAGTTGATATAACTGATACCACAGATTTATCTTAAAACTGTATGAATCATGATTTCTTCCCATTGTTAGGGATGGCGTGTTTTTTGGTATGATCTGTTGGTGAATACCCGAGAGTTTATTGGAAGGCCCATTAATGTTCTTGCATAAAGATCGGGTCTGTCAGTTCTTATGATGGCGCATGAACGACGTGGGATAATTGTAAGGTAAAGTAGTAGTGTATGGCCAGTGTAAGGAATACCTGAGGAAGGGGAATAAGCCCCTGAAAATTTGTATGGTATTAACATAGTTTAACATAGTAATTAAGGTTGAATAAAGACATTCGTCCATCAAGTCCAACCTATTCCCTTTTTTTTTTTTTTTTTTAACCCTACCTAACAGTTGATCCAGAGGAAGGCAAAAAACCCCAGCTAAAAAAGGGGGGAAAAAATTCCTTCCTGACTCCAAACGGCAATCGGAAAGTATCCCTGGATCAACCAGATCTATATGCATTAATACCAGTAATTCTCAATATTTTTTAGTTTTAGAAACTTATCCAGGCCTTTTTTAAAGTTATTCAATGAACTTGCCATTACCACCTCTGCTGGAAGACAGTTCCACAGTTTCACCGTTCTCACTGTAAAGAAACCTCTCCTAACTTGAAGATGAAACTTCTTTTCTTCCAACCTTAAAGGATGTCCACGAGTCCTCTGATATGACCTATTAGTGAACAATGCACCAGAGAGTTCACTGTATGGGCCATTAATATATTTGTATAAGGTTATCATGTCCCCACGCAACCGCCGCTTCTCCAATGTAAACAGCCCTAACTTGTCTAATCTGCCTGCATATTCAAGCCCCTCCATTCCCCTTATTAATTTAGTTGCCCTTCTCTGAACTGCCTCAATTTCCAAGATGTCCCTTTTGTATATGGGATTCCAAAACTGCACCGCATATTCCAAATGTGGCCTTACCAGTGCCTTGTAAAGAGGGAGAATAATATTTTTCTCTCTTGATTCCATTCCCCTCTTTATACAAGACAATATCTTGCTAGCTCTAGCTGTTGCTACCTGGCATTGTTTGCTACAGCTAAGTCTGTTATCTACCAGAACCCCCAAATCTTTTTCCATTTCAGATGCACTTAACACAGAGTTATTTATGGTGTAGGTGGCACAGGGATTATTAAATCCCAAATGCATCACCTTACATTTATCAACATTGAATCTCATCTGCCATTCTGCTGCCCATTTTGATAATCTATCTAGGTCTGCTTGCAGCACTTGCACATCATTGGAAGTTTCCAAAGCTCTGCATAATTTAGTGTCATCAGCAAACACAGAGACCTTGCTCTCAATGCCCCCTTCTAAGTCATTTATAAACAGATTAAACAGAAGCGGCCCCAGTACAGAACCCTGAGGAACTCCGCTTAGAACTTTAGCCCACATAGATGTAGCTCCATTAACCACCACTCTCTGTTTGCGGTCCAATAACCAGTTCTCTATCCATGAACAAATGTTTTCTTCAAGGCCAACAGTCCTCAGTTTATACATTAGTCGCCTATGTGGCACAGTATCAAAGGCTTTTGCAAAATCCAAATATACCACATCCACAGCTGTGCCTGAATCTAACTTCTTACTCACTTCTTCATAAAAACCAATTAAATTTGTCTGGCATGATCTATTTCTCATAAATCCATGCTGACTACTACTAATAAGATGATCTCTGGAGACAAAGTCAAGGATATGATCCCTTAACAAAGTTTCCATCACCTTCCCTACCACTGATGTTAGGCTTACAGGTCTATAGTTACCAGGCTGTGAACGACTACCTTTTTTGAATATTGGTATTACATTGGCTTTTTTCCAATCTAGCGGCACATCCCCAGACAAAAGCGAATCTGAAAAGATGAGACACAGTGGTCTTGCTAGAACTGAACTAAGCTCTTTTAAAATCCTAGGATGCAATCCATCTGGTCCTGGCGCTTTATTGATATTAACTTTGTCTAATTGATTCCGTACCATATCCTCTGTTATCCAATGTGAAGACTCTTCATTTCCTCCCTGCACATTGTTACAATCCCTACTGTAAGGATTCTCAACAGTAAAAACCGATGTAAAAAAACGGTTTAGCAGATTAGCTTTTTCGGCATCCTCTACAACCACCTCAGCTCCATTATTTAATGGTCCCACGTTCTCAGTCCTCATTTTTTTACCATTTATATACTTAAAAAACATCTTGGGGTTGGACTTGCTTTGTTCGGCAATCCGTGTTTCATTTTCTATTTTAGCTAGTTTAATTGCTTTCTTGCACTCTTTATTACAACTTTTGAAGTCCCTGTAAGCCTGTTCTGTGCCTTCTGCTTTCAAAATTTTAAAAGCCCTTTTCTTTTTTTCCATTTCCCTTTTTACCTGAGCATTAAGCCATGCAGGAGTGGACCTAATTTTTTTACACTTGTTTCCTAAAGGTACCGATTTGGAAATGTTATAGTTTAATATCCCTTTAAAAGTGGTCCACATCTGCTCAGTATCTTTACCTAGAAACAGTTCCCCCCAGTCTATGAGCAGGAGCGATTCCTTTAAAAGCATAAAATTAGCTTTCCTAAAGTTAAAAGTTTTTGTTAAGCCAGTGCACTTTAGTTTTCTGCAACCTATATTAAATGACACTATATCATGGTCACTATTCCCTAAGCTTCCCATTACCTTCATCTCCAAAATGAGCTCTGGGTTATTAGATATCACCAGATCCAACAACGCATTCTTTCTAGTAGGAACTTCTACCATCTGTGAAAGAAAATGCTCATATAGGAAATTTAAGAACTTTATACCTTTTGAGGTGCTGGCAGTTCCATTACTCCAATCTATTTCAGGGTAGTTAAAATCCCCCATAACCAGAACATGCCCCATACCAGCAGCCTTCGCCAACTGCATATGGAGATTCATTTCCACCTCTTCCCCGGCATTTGGCGGCTTATAACACACTCCAACAATTAATTTACCTACCTTCTTGCTTCCTGTACACAGTTCCACCCATAATGTTTCTGCCGCATCGTTTGCTCCCCCATCTATTCCATCTTTTAAATTTGGCTTCAATTCCTGTTTAACATACATACATACTCCTCCTCCTTTCTTATTAACTCGGTCATGTCTAAATAAGGAGTACCCTTCAATATTTACTGTCCAGTCGTGTGAATCATTAAGCCATGATTCTGCTATACCAATTACATCATACCTTTCCTTTAACGCTATTATTTCAAGTTCGCCGGTTTTTCCAGCCAGACTCCTTGCATTTGTAAACATACATTTTAGATTATCAATTGATTTACTTCCATACATGGTCGTACATGCCTCCTTATCCTCTATGCTCCCCCCTCCTCCTTCTCCTCCCTCCGTTGTGTTACTAGCCCCCAGATCCCTAACTTCTCTATCTACCCCTGTGTAGTTAAACGTTCCCTCCCCCCCCATACCTAGTTTAAAATCTCCTCCAAAGGGGATTAAGGGGATTTGCTGTATACACTTTATTAGGCAGTATGTATTGCTGCTCTTGAGTCACTAATAAACGCCATTTTGACTTTTAGCGCCTTAAGTAGTTGTGCCTTGTTATAGGGGACTTTGTTAGATGGTGTCTAGAGATCCATAGGATATTAAAGCAGGATTTATTGGCCTTTTTACTATTCGTGCACAGATTTGGTCTGGATTTGGGGCAAACAATCCAATGTAGTAGTTAGTGCAGCTTAGAAATGGCTGTTGATGGCCAGTGGGCGTATTGCAAGCTCCTCTACTTCCTAATATGCTGATTGGAACTTAGTAAGTCCACAGTAATAACAGGAAGGTGTTAAGGACCTCAGTTATTGCTGATTAGTTATATGCTGATTGATACACATTCCAGAGTAATAGTATTTATTGCCAACAGATATTTGTACAAGTCATTCTAAATTGAGAAAGCCAGTTAGATGACTAGTGAAACATTCAAGTCTAGTTGATCTAAATGAATACAACAAATATACCATGACCTGGATGAATTAGAACCTTCACAAACATGCTGCTTAAACTTCAAGTCCAGTTGATATAACTGATACCACAGATTTATCTTAAAACTGTATGAATCATGATTTCTTCCCATTGTTAGGGATGGCGTGGTTTTTGGTATGATCTGTTGGTGAATACCCGAGAGTTTATTGGAAGGCCCATTAATGTTCTTGCATAAAGATCGGGTCTGTCAGTTCTTATGATGGCGCATGAACGACGTGGGATAATTGTAAGGTAAAGTAGTAGTGTATCGCCAGTGTAAGGAATACCTGAGGAAGGGGAATAAGCCCCTGAAAATTTGTATGGTATTATGAATTATGGTATTATGCATTTATAAAACTTCCTTATGGTAAAGTAACAATATTGTTATTTTACAATAAAAAAAAGCATTCATTATTTTACATGGAATTGTATAATAAGGATGTACTTTGTTTCTTTATTATTTGACATATGTATTGCCAGTTTCTTTAAAATAAAAATGCCATATTAAAGAAACCAGCAGTACGTATGTCAGATAATAAAGGCACAAAGTACAGCTTTATTATACAACTCTGTGTAAAATAACGAGCGCCGTGTAAAATAATATAATAATTTTACGATAACAACGTTTTATAAATACTGCCCGGAGTCACTTGTTTACCAGGAAACTTTAGTTTAAATTTTTCAGTGTGCAGCACTTGATGGCTGGGTGGCCAGCATCAGCCTGTCAGTCTACTAAAACATATAAATCATTTTATAAACAAGGTTCAATTAGCACAGACCCCTTTTATAGTATGTACAGCAAAAGTTTTTTTTTGAAGTTCAAATGCATCACCTTACACTGATCAACAATAAATCTTATTTTCCGATTTGCTACCTATGTTGACAATCTGTCTAGATATAGTTTTCAAAATGCAAATGCCCTACATAGTTTTGGGAAAATACAGAGACCTGCTTTTTAATTCCCATGTCTAAAAGAACATGTCTTAACATGTCAAACAGATTCAATAGATGTGGCCCCAAAGCAGAACCCTGGGGCACCCCTTTTAAATCTTTTATTCCATATTGAAGAAGCTTGATTGACATCTTCCCTCTTCACATGATCAATCAACCTATAAAGCCACAGATTTGCCAAATCCAAGGCTTTACAGGGGCACATTAACCAATTTTCTGTAAGAAGCCACATACTGTACAGTATGTCATATTAATATAAAGAAGAGACCGGTTATTCTTCTTATACTGGCATTGTTCACGTCTCATGTTCCACTAACCACTTCAAACACGTTTACAGCGTTTGACTTCTCCCCAGAATGTAAGATGTGTTAATTCAAGACATAAATGCAGTCAATGCCTAATACTGACAGACTGGTGTTCTTTAGTTCATTTTTAAAACTTCTATGACAGAACCAAGGCCATGTCCTTGTGTTCTTCTAGTCAGCTATCTTGTGCTGTTACAATAGTGCGTGTTCACTTCCATGACCTTTTTCTCTGCAGAAATCATGCAGACTAGTAAATGAATGTCAATCAAAGGAATTCAATTTTGTTTATTTATCCAGCGCACTGAAATATCTTTTAAAGCAACACCCAATACACTTTGTAATCTAATAATACATTACATGTGTTTTACATTCCAATTGTAAAAAAATATATTATTAAAACTACTGTGATAAAAAAGCAAGTAGGAAAAATAGTTTTTAAATGAAATTGTATACTGGCTTATGCCAAATTGTATCAATGAATAATGCATTTTTTTTCTTAAAGTACAATGCCTAATTTATCCAGCAGAGGGCACTCATGCACATAAAATCAAATTACATTGTAAGGCTTCCCCTTAACAGATTAGTTGGAACTAGATTACAGATCAACAATAGTGTCATTTAACCTAAAAACTGCTCACGTCTTTGCTGACTGCAGTGCCATGCATGGATATTATGTTAATATATGTTTTTACTACTCACACGAAATGTGCAGTCATTTCAATACTTTCTTGTTCTCCTGCACAGCTAGGTTAATGAATAGCTGACACAGGGGCCCTGAAGACTTTATGCCTCTGACTCTGGTGCGCCCTTTGGCCCAATGCCAACTACATTCAGGAATTTGCCTTCCACTCTCTGATGCTTTATAATTCTCTTGCTAAAAGTCAAAGCATCAAGCAGACACGCCACTGGTTTGCTAATGAAATAAGCGGAAATCGCAATGGCTGGTGGCTGCAGACAGAGCAGAAATGTTACATTGCAAATAGAAACTCAGCTTGAGAATGGGGTTTTAAGAAAGTGCACAGAGAGAGATTAATATATGTTTAGCTGCCTTTGTTAGCAATGCAGGGAATGGCTTCTGGATAAATGCTCTAAGCTCTTAACTGCACAAGCAAACAGGATTTTCCAAAGGATTTCACTGTTTTCAAGTAAAGTCCTGAACAAATGGTGAACTTCTCATATACAAAATCTATTTCTTCATGTTAACGGGGAATTTACTGTAGCTAGAGCCTCAATTATAATAACGGACAATTTTTTAATTCTTTGCTTTAGCTTGTCTTTGTCATTAAATCACATTTAGCGTGTTTAGCATGTTTGTGTGTAACATCATATTTTGAAAAAAAAAAAGGTTTAGCATCAATCGGCACCATAGGATCACATTGTAAATCTGGCCATACACTTTGCCAATAATCAACCAATCCTGTGTGATCAGGCTAATGGCCCGAAAGCAACTGATACGAGTTCTGTCCGAATTGGGATCTATCACTCCACGCAGAACCTTACTCATGGTATTAAATAGTGGGGGCCAATAAATAACATTGCAGTGTGTTGCCAAAAGATAATCACTCCCCATACAGCGTAACATTATCATTATAGTGTATTAGAAAATTCTCACAAACCTATAATTAGTTTCCAATGAAAACAAAAGTGCACGTCTATAGCCATCTGAGCACAGTAGCAATCCAGACGCTTACCCAGATGAAAAGGCAACTATACTGAAAAGATATGCTTGTGAAGGTTCTCATTCATCCAGGTCATGGTATATCTGTTGTATTCAGTTAGATCAACTGGATTTAAAGCTTAGTTTTATTCAAGAACTAAGCTTTAAGTCCAGTTGATCTAACTAAATACAACAGATATACTAAAAAGAATTATTGTCTCATCTTAATCTATAAATAAATGCATTTAAGCAGCAGTTATTCTGGGTTGTCTGTGCTTAGGCTCCTACTGTTTACTGACTCCTTCCTTTAGACCTGACTATCTATGTAGTCAAGCATGCTCAGTTATCACTATAAGGCAGCACTGGGAGAGGGATGCAATTCAAACATACAACTGTCATAATTCCAGTTAAATCAGAAGAAATAAACACCTTCAGTAGCTGTATTTATTTTAATTTCCTAGGTTCAACCCCACCAAACTTGGCATCGCCACTGCCAAATTATTGCAACAGAATTTCACACATGAATAATGCATGTGTGGAATTTTTTTTACTTCTTAGTACTTTTTATTTGGAAAATAACAGTACTGGAAAGTAATTTGGTTCCCCCTGCATTATTCATGTAGGGAATCATTCCAGTTACAGCAAAACTACACACAGCTGAAGAGTTTATGATAATGAGATGCTTCATACTGCATGTATGAAGAAATAGCAGACAGGTCACCAAATAAAATGGTACTGTGGTGGTTGGGAAGAATTATAATTTTCAATAATGTTCAATTTTAAAAAGAAATTCCAGTATAGATGTCTCGTTAGCAATGTCCCTTAACTTACTCTACTCTACTTAGTGATGTATGTGCAGGTTTGCTTACAAACTATTTGTATGCAACAACAACACAAGGGATACCAGTCTGCTTTCCTTCGGTCAGAATCTCATTGGGTCACTCGGCTTTACTTTAAAACATCGGCTTTATTTCAAACAAACTTTAAAAACAGCATGGTCCGCCTGACGCGTTTTGAGCGTCCCGCATGTGTCACATGTGGTGGCACCCGGACCACCACATGTGACGGGTGAGTCCCGACTGGGAAACAATAAATGTCTTTATAGTAATAAGTAACATATGTGCTAACATTGTACAGTTTCCAGTGTATTGGGGAAAAGCAGAGCCGAGGCTAAGGAGCAGTGATAGGTCTGGGGTTTATATACCCAGACCTTCTTTTCTAAAAGTGAGTAAAATGGTTGAAATAATTTCACAAAGTACATGCTTACTTTGAAAAACACATGTTCAAAGAAATAGAATCTTTTAGGTCACTTATATGAATCCGTGACAAGAATCTGGGTATTCAGTATAACAGTGGATATTTATTAACTATGTGTATGCCAGAGACCTTAAAACTTTGCTGTTTGCCGATTATTTGTTTTCACTGGAAGTTAGCCTTGGAAAGCACTCACTATTGTATAAATAAAGATCACAGAATACAACATTGCTTCTAAGACACAAATGTAAAGGGAATGGATTGTTTATAATTTATTTTATACTTAAAATAATCCTGACAGCTGATAAAAATAACTTAAAGACAATTTACATAGGTGAGAAGTTTTCGCTTTGAATCAACACTGTTGTTGGATGATCTCTAATACAAGGCAGTTTGACATTAGCTGGGGGCATGGAATTAAGCTCAACAGGTAAAAGTAATTCACCTGTTCAAAACAGAACAATCACTGCGGTTAAAATAAGGTGAACGGAAAGATCCAATAAAACCTTCTGCTATAAAGAAGATGTAGCTCCCTGTTGTACACAGTGAATTGCCTTACAGATCAAAACAGGAGGAAACATCTTGACTTCATGAATATCACTGCTCCCAGTCCCTCCAACTCAAACACAACAACTCAGGTATTCATTGCAGTGAAATATTTAAAAACCAAATAGTTCTCCATTTTGAAGAGTAGAGATAGGCTTTCAGCTAAAAAGGCAAATAGCCAAGATTACAACAGGAAAGAGTTTACTTTTATAGCAAGGCCAGTTTGTGTTTTTGTATCTGTTTGGTGGAGAGTATTACAAATAACAAACACAGCGCTATACAAATTATCCCAATAACTTCTATTTGCACCTTATTTATAAAGAGGCAGCACTTAAATGACATGGTGAAATGGAGCTCAAACAACACACCTCAAACAATACAACCTAGTGCGAAACTAAGGCTGGGTACACGTGGCTGGATTTTTGCCGATAGCAAGCAGTCAGCCGGGACAAATCCCTGTCGGTGGTAGTGAACGTGTGCTCATTAAAAGACCGCAAGATCGGCGGTGATTTACTGATGTGTCCAATCGTGCGCTCGTCCGATCCGGGTGGTTAATTTTTCTCTGTCACACCATAAAGAGTTTACAGCAATAATCAAAAGTGTCACTTGGTCCACACAATCAGGGCCCTTGCCCTGAAGGTCAGAATGCTCCAAAGTCCAATTACAAAGTACAGTACCTTCTTTCCTTCTCCTTGGCAAAAAGTATGGAAACATTTGTAAACCTGTCCCTGCATTTACTTTTGAAGCTTACTTTCCTTACTTTAATGTCTCCATATATTTGTATTTTGGGCCTGGTTAGGGACTGCAGTCCTTACAAATTGTTTGCTATCTGTGTACACCAATTTCATACTTTCCAACTGCCAACATTTTGCGAGATTTGAGCAGCTGAGATGGAATCACAAATGTCAGACAGTTCCCTGCTCTACTTCTCTGTGTGCGATGACTTGAGAGAGACCAAGCAGAAGTTTTGACCTAGGCGCTGAGTGCAGATAGAAACTATTTAGAAATAAAGTATCCTTTTAAAGAGAAGCTGGCAATACTGGCATAGGTCTGGGCAAACAGCCAAAATTCAATGAAACGTTACATTTAACTGTATTGATTCAAACAGAAGAAAAATTAGGAGACCGAACTGAGGTGCATGTATCTAGATGTGAATTCCAATTTTCTACCCCACTACTGGCTACTGCTAAGCAGAAATAATTGGAATCTAGATTTTTTTTTAAATTGCCTATTAATGTAAACTATACTTTACTCAACAGCCCACGGAACTCTTTTCATGATTTATCCCCTATTTATTTAGATAGCCACTCTAAGGGCCAGGTCCCCCTTGTGCGTGTCGGAACACGATTTGCGTTCTTTTGGCTCGTCTGATTTGTATTGCCAATGCAGTGCTACCAGTTCCCACTATGTGCGCAGCAGCCTGTGCGTTATTGGTTCACATGTGTGCACAAATTTTTGTGCGGATCGCATGCGTGACATTAACACAGATATGACCTGGAGCGCAGCACACACACAGAGTATCACGCACAGCAGCGCATTGCAAAAATCCTGCATGCACTGCTGTGTGTGACAGTGCACAGATTTTAGCTGTCAATCAAGTACTCTGTTAGCATAAACTTTGCTGCTGTACAGAAAAGTTACAGTTCTGTTGTAACAATATGCAGGGTGACAAAGAGGACAAGATCATTTTCTATGTGTAAAATGCACGATGGGAAATTCTCCTCTACCAACATAGGAAGGAAACTAAGGGCCATATTTATAAAGCCTTTTATAATGATTGGTATAGTAAATTTACGATCATTAAACCGATCGGAGATTAACGATTGGTTTAACGGTCGCAAATATACGATACCGATCGTAATTTCGATACTGATCGTAAATTACGATACCGATCGTAAATCTACGATAACAAAATCGTAGATTTACGATCCCCATAGCATACCATTGTGGTAGTTTACTACCGCACGGTATTCTACAATCGAACATTTGTTAATTAACAAACTTTCGGTTGTAAATGTATGATCACGATTGTACATTTATGACCGCAATCGTAAATTAACCCGCGGTATCGCTAAAAAGCGGCTTTATAAATCTGCTGTCTGGACGGAGAGATTGCAGAGGGCTTAAAAATGCCAATACACATGCAATTACTAATGCATGCTATTGAGTAACTGTACACAAGGCAGCAACAGCTAGAGCCAACAAGATATTGTCCTGTATAAAGAGAGTGGTATAAATTCAAGGGAGAAAAAGGGATTAGAAAAGGCAATTAAATTGAAATGGGGACAGGGGAAGTTTGATCAGGGGAAGTCAAATTAGATAAGTTACAATTATGTAAACTAAAGACAGGACAATTTTGTGGGGATATTAAAAGGGTATATACACTGATAAAAATAGTTTGCCTCATCTTAATCTATAATTAAATATATGTAAGTAGCAAGTTACAATTGTGTACGCTGGAGAAAAGGCGCTTGCGTGGGGATATGATTACTGTGTATAAATACATTAACGGGCCATACAATAAACTATCTGGGGCATTGTTCACCAATAGAACATGTCAAAGGACACAAGGACATCCCTTAAGACTTGAAGAAAAAAGGATTAGGCTTCAAGCTCAGAAAGGGTTTTTCACTGTGAGAACGATAAAGCTATGGAACTGTCTTCCAGTGGACGTTGTAATGGCAGGTTCATTGGTCAGTTTAAAAAAAAAGCTGGATGAGTTTCTGCAAACAAGGAATGTTGCAAGTTACTGGTAATGATACATAAAGTAGAGTTGATCCAGGGAAATTTCCGATTGCCACTTGGAGTCAGGAAGGAATTTTTTCCCCCTTCATAAATTTGGTGGGGTTTTTTTGCCTTCCTCTGGATCAACAGTTTAGGCAGGTAATGAGGATATTGCTAGATGGGTTGAACTGGATGGACGTATGTCTTTATTCAACCTCAAATACTATACTATACTATACTAATTACACACTAGTTGTGTGTTGCTGCATGTCAAGTACTTGTTTTGCTCAGGTTCAGAACCCCCCCACTTAACAACTCCTCCTTTCCTCAGACCTGACTTTTTTTAAACTGAGCATGCTTTGTAATCACTATCATCTGGCACTGAGAGATTTGATTCCCCAACAGTCATCAATCCAGTTACAGCAAAATTCAGTACTTGCACACAGCAGAAGATAAGATACTTCAACAGCTGAAGCAACTTATGCTTTAGATTAGATATCTAAATAAATAGTTGGCAGATCAACAAAAAAATATGGTACAGTAGTAGTTTGGATAAATTATTATTTTCAGTAATGGGCATTAAAGAAAAAAAAATTCCATTGTACATACCCTTTAACAGTGTGTATAAATTAATGGGCCATACAATAAACTATCTGGGGCATTGTTCACCTATAGAAAATTTCAGGCTCTGTAACAGTCCTTCTTCCCAGGATGCACTCTTCCTTGGAATGTTCCTAGCGGTAATTTCAAGTGATTGACTGTTGGATGGGTCTAACATTGTCAAATTTCTACTGAACAAACTGAATCAACCCAGGTGGGTTGACAAGAGCAAGACCGCAACGGTCTCTATTAGGGGTCCTGCAGGACGTCAGTATTTTTTTATACACAGATAAATTCTGAATGGCCAGGTTAAGGTCATTAGGATGGACAAATACTGCTCTTTTTTTCTTAAAAAATAGTTCAGTATTTGAACTGAACTTCCCCTTTAAAACTGGAAGAAAATAAGTTTACTCAAGTTCAAGTTCAAGTTTAGAAGGAGTTTTTCACTGTGATAAATGTAAAACTATGGAGCTTCCAGTGGATGTGGCAATGGCAAGTTCATTGGATAGCTTTCTAAAAATATGGTATCAATACCATGTTACTGGTATTGATACATAAAGTTTGAGCTGATCCAGTGATATTTCCAATTTCCACTTGGAGTCAGGAAGGAATTTTTTCACCCTTCATACTAGGATCAACTGGAAATGTGGGTATTTTTTAATAGGTTGAACTGGATGGATGTATGTCTGTCTATTCAACCTCAAATACTATACTAAATACTATATTATATTATAAGGCCCTGACTGTGGTGACCGGATCAGTTCCCTCTTCTTAAAGTAAAGCCAATAGAATTAGCAAAATGTTCTGTGGGTCCCAACTATGGGAGTTGTTGCCTTCACACTTTGCCCCAATTCAGATCTTATGGGATTTGTTAAATATCAGCCATGTATGGCTGCCTCAAAGCATTTCCAAAGCAAGGACAGGAGTTGGACCTAGTATCAACTCAGGAATAAGCAATTTAAACCACACATTAAGCATGCTATACTACAGGCTTCTCATGCTCCATTTACAAATATCTATTTTCTATATACTGTATCTCTTCACAAGGACAAAAAATATAGAATGTGATTTGAATGGCTGTATGGCCTTTGGTTATAGTTTTGGTAAACACAATACATGTTGGCACGCCCAATTTATTCTTTATTTCACCAAAGTGGAACAGGCAACAGTTTGGACCTTTATCAAGCCAATTTGGTTTGATTGTTTTTATATGCAACAACATGGAATCCTTCTTAGTCACAGAATCCATTTCTTACATGTTAGTAAATGCACTCTGCTGGGAGAATACCTTACTATTCATGGGTTTTCCGATAATGACAAATAACTGAAATATCTATAGTATAAACATCTACACATTCTGTGCATGTGCTAGTATGTATGTTTCAGTAATATTCTCTGGCATTGACATTGGCTTTCATAATGACAATAAAGTAATTAACAGGAAGTGTGCCCAGAGTTTGCTGCCCCTGGGTTTGCAAAATACCCCTCAAACTCTACTTTGTGATTCCAGACAGCTGTTCCTTGTCAATCAGGAGCCACAGTCGAGAGTCTGCTTGTGCTAATCATACTGCTGTTAGTGATTGAAGACTGAGCTGAGAGTTGACACTGCCTATGAGCACGAAGTTAACACAGCATGGGATCTGATTTATGCTGAAAGCTGCACAGTTCATTGTCTGCATGGCATTATGCATTTTACTGTCAGACTTCACTTGTAAAAGAAGGGAGCATGGGTAGAGCAGATTGAATTACTTGTTATCTCTTTATTAAATTTTGCTCACCTGGACTAATCGGGTAGCTATAAAGCTTAAACCGAGACTGACTTAAAGAAGTTAAAAAAAAAAAAACCTCTATTGAACATAAACCATAACAGAGAACTCTTGTAACAGAAGGTACTTACATATTCAGGCAATAAATAATTCCAAAGAAATAAAATTTCTATTCACAGAATTGTGGGTAAACAATATTAAATACATTCAGGGAGATTCAATAAAAGTTCTTATCGTTTAAAATGGTGCTAATTTTGCCCCAACCAATCAGAACTTATGTAACATTTGAAAGCAAACATCTGATTGGTTGGGGCAAAATTAGCACCATTTTAAATAAGAACTTTTATTGAATAACCCCCATTGTTTTAAACAGAAATTAGACATGATAAATGCATTTTTACTGCATTTTAGTAATTGATGATAAGTTATCCCTGTATTACTAAAAAAATCAAATTTGCAAGCTACATTCCTGTTTTGTATGCTTGCTTGCTTGTTTCTTACTCACATAAAATTTCCATGCTGCAAGGCGAAGTCTAGGTTCAGACAAACACTTTGAAGGCATTTTGGCAGCATTTTACTAATGTTTCCAGATGTTTTGCTGCTAGGAAAATGTCGCATGAAGCATTTTTCTAGTGGCAACGCTAAGTAATTGCTGATCACCTGATTATATTAGTATAACCAGCTAAACTGACGAACAGCGGTTCATCTGGAACTAGCCTAAAACGTATTAAATTAGATGCAGGCAGCAGACTACATTGGTTTTGTAAGGCTCTGTATGCACAGAGCTTGCTATGAATGTTGCATCTTCAGATAGAAGCATTTTCTCTTCTGTACTTAATTACATGGCTCCCCTTTAGCAACTAATCTACAATTCTTTGACTTCATCATCTAAACCCTTCCTTTATTCCCTTGTATACTCCTGGACAGGCCATTTGTCACCTCCCATACTGGTTCTTCTTACTGAAATCAGTAATTAGGGATATAATAAGTGATACTGTACCTTTAACAATCGCAAAATTATGATTGTGATTATACCATTATGATAATTTAAGATATCTGAACGAGAATTTCAATAGTTCCAAAAGCTGAAATAATCGACAGCACGTTTAAAAGGCATAACCTCCCTTAATGCAAAAAATGGTGAATGGCCAGTTATCTGCCACACAATCCTAACTACTACTTTTACCAGTTTATTAAATGCATTTGTAACCAGATATTTAATGATACATTCTCTTCAGTTCTGGCAAAAGTATCTTTCTCCTCCCTTTGTTCGATGAGCTTTTTAAGAGCTTGAGCATGCGCAATGGAGGCAGCAGGGGAAACCACAATCAATCATTGGTTGTGGCATCAGCAGTCACAGATTTGATTGACTGACTGTATGAAGGGAGGAGCCAGCTTACTCTGACAGAATGAAGGAAATAATTTTACTTGTATATCTGGGTAATAATATGTACTGAATAAATAATTTGGGGATGGGGCAGGTAACCAACATGTAACCAGTTTTTTGTTTAAAGGGTGGCTATGCCCTTTAAGTGGTATAATATTAGAGCAGAGTGTGTGAAGCTTTTGGTATATATTTGCTCCCTTAAATGCTGGGTCAGTTAAAGGAATAGTTCACTCCAATAGTGAACTATTCCTTTTCTGCATTGATTGAAGCCCAAGAGGTTAAGGAGCTATGCCTTGTTCTTTAATCAATGTTTAGATAGCCAGGAACGAACTTCTGAAAATCTTACCTTTCATGAGATCCAGTGGGGCCGCTCTGACAGTTCCCGACTGCTTCCTGCTTCAGTTACGCTTTAACGCGCGTGCCCGATAATGCACGTTATATTGTAACAGAAGCGGTCGGGAATTTCAGAGCGGCCCCGCTGGATCGCGTGAAAGGTAAGATCTTCTGAAGTTCGTTCCTGGCTATCTAAACATTGATTGAGGAACGGGAGGTAAGGCATAGCTCCTTAACCTCCCTGGCTTCAATCAATGTAGAAAAGGGATAGTTCACTATTGCAGCAAACTATTCCCTTAAGGTTCTTGGAGAAAGAAGGGAGCAATACAGAGGTTCTGCCAGAACAGATGCTGAATGCAATGTGTCTTTTGTTTTCGTGAAAAACTGACAAGTTATTTCTCTTTTTAAATAATTATTTTGCTGGTTATACGAATAGAATCAGGTGACGCATTGTATTTGAAGCTTGATAACATCAGAACTAGGCCAGTGACAATTACATTGCTGACTTATACGGAGTATCACACTGTTTTACAATCACTAGATGTATATACTAACAGGCATATCAATATAACCATGTAAACCTGGCATAATTAATGTGCACACTGTCAGACAGGAGGGATACAATGAGAAATGGGTTTATTATATTACAGAGACACAGAGAAACCTGTTAATAAATTGCAAGGAACATATTGCCAAGTGATTGAGCTTTTTCATCTGCAGAGAGTGACTGATGCTGAAATGCTGTAGCAAGTCTACTTAAATGTGATAAGATAAGTGACAGTGATAGCAGCATAATGCTGATTACTGATTCGGTTTGTTAAGTTACTAAACCTTACAAGAAATGTTCCAGCTTAGCATATGCTAAGGCACAGTCTGTTTAGTTGGATTTAAAGAGAAATAAGTACTTTTATTTGAAAACTTATTTACATTTTATTAAGAACTGGCAGTTGTACCTGGCTGCCTTCTGTACATATGTGGGTATATTATTTGTCACGTGCAGGTGTGTGTTTGACTTAGATGGAAGAGACGGGGGGAAAGAGGTCCTCAGTTGTTAATCTACATCATGTATTTAATAGTTATGAGTCGAAAAGGTAACATTGAGGGACGTATAGCACATATGTGTATAGCAAAACTTATATACGTTATCAGTTTTTCCACTTGGAGCGTAACTATATAAACATGCTACATATAATTGACCCTGGGAAAGCATGTTGATTGCAACTGAATACCACAGCATATGAATGACTGACTGGCATCACACTGTTCTTGTGTCACGTGCAGGCTCTGCTTGTGCTGTTAAAGCTGGGCTTCAATCTTTTGAGTTGTCTGAGCTTTGTGTGTCTTAAGTGTGCTCTATTTTATGCACATTAGATAACAGTATGTCATTGTTTGAACTTTAACACTTTATCCTTGCTCAAGGACCACTTTATATTGACTATTAGATCCCAATTAATAAAATTAGTGTCCGGTCTTATTTGAGAGTGCCATGATGTCTTTGTTCTTTGTGGCTGGTCCCGGTAATGCAGGTAATGCCTGTGTATGCATACCCCCCAACTGTCCCGGTTTGTGTAGGTGGATGGGGGCATGTCTGCAAAGTTACGTTGGGCAGGGGCATGACATTCTGGGGTGTGGCTGGTCTGGAGGCGTGTCTGTGATGTTGTGGTGCCCAGGAGACGTGGGCATGAAATTTGGGGGTGTGGTTATGGTGTGTGGGTCATGGCCATGTTGTTTAGAAGTGTGGGTGTGGCTGTACCATTTGGGGGCATGGCCACGTAGTTTGGAAGCGTGATGTTTTGGATCATGGGTGTCAAGTTTGGGGGTGTGGGGTGGTGTTTGTGGGCATGGTCATGAGGTTTGGGAATGTAGGCATGATTGGGGGCATACCAGTGATGTTTGGGGGCATGACCATGTTTGGTGCATGGCCGTGATGCAGTATCTGGGTGCATGGTTTCAATGTTTGGGGGCTTGACCTTAATTGTTGGGGTATGGGCGTGACTGGATATTTATGGGCATGACCGAAATATATGGGGACATGGTCAAAACATTGGGGGGGCATGGCTGTGATGTTTGGGGGTATGGCAGCTGTCTTTGTGGGCGTGGCGTTGATGGTTGCGGTATGGATTTGACTGTGATGTTTTGGGGAGTGGCCACAATATTTGGGGATGTGGTTCTCAAAATTTGGGCACATGGTTGCGATGTTTGGGGGTGTAATAGTTATATTTGGGGGCATGGCCTTGATGGTTGGGATATGCGTGTGACTGATATTTGGGTACATCATGTTTTGGGGACATGGCAGGATTGGGAGTTTACCTGTGATGTTTGGGGTGTGGCCATGATGTTTGGGTACAAGGACTTGATGTTTTGGGTGTGTGGCCATGACCACAATATCCGGGGGCATAGTTACTACATTTGGGTCATGGTTGTTATGTTTGGGGGCGTGGCATAGCCTTAACGGTTGGGGTAGTGACATGACTGGCTAGTGGGGGTGTGTAGGCATGGCTGTGCCATTTGGGGGCATGCCCTTGATGTTTGGTTAAGTGGCCATGAAGTCTAGGGTTGTTTACCATTTTTACGCCCCATTCCAGGAGGCTCTGCTTTAAAATTTTTAGCATGACAATAACCGCTAATGTGATTCATATCACCAATAGCAACAGAGTCTTCCAGTGTTCACATTTAAAACCTTTAAAGGAAAAATTGGAAAGTCTTGCAGACCCTCTGTTGTAGAAGCTGGGTGTGACGCTGCTGTTATGTGTCTGCAGCTCTCTGAGTTGCTGTAGGCAGGCGTTATGCTGTTGTACCTCTGAAGCATAGGACATGCATACTCCTTCTCTGAGTTGCAGTAGCTGTGTCTCTGAAGTGCGTGACGTACGGACTCTTTGTCTGTGTTGTTGAAGTGGGGCAACACATTGAGCCTAGACCCTTTGTCTGAGTTGCTGAATTGGGGTTATTCTACTAATGACAAGTAGGTTTTTTGTTGTTCAAATTGGGCTTCGTGGGCGTCATCTCATCCAGGGGTGTGGTTGTCATGTGGGTGCATTTGGGGGGCATGGCTGTGAGGTGAGCACATACATACATACAAATTTATATAGTAGATATCCTGCAATCCCTGATCTGGAAACCCTAGGTTGGGGGGAATATAATATTGGTGGCAGTGAGGGCAATCACACCTACAAGTATATGTCAATTACAATTCCCATTGCATTGGGATCTGCTATAAACTTCTTCAGGACCATTAACTTATCCTAGTAATACTAATTAAAAAAAGGTTTTATTTACTTACACTTGGGCAACAATCCCAGATAAACATAGTGATTATTACTAACGCACAGTCTGCAAACACCAAAATTGCTAAAAATCCTTTTGTTTTTTATTGGCTTATTGCCCTTACAACAATGCCCTTAAATGACATGTCTGCCTCATCAACTAAAATTTGCCCCACTGAGTAGTGTTAAATTCCTTACCTTTCTCTTCTGCTCCTTATGGTTGTTCTGCAGGGCCTGTTCCATGCACGTAAGCAGCAGAAAAGGCTGTGAACTAGGGCACGAAGGCTGGTAAGTACATTTAGAGGCTGATTAAGGTGTTTTGAGCTAAGGAAGGTCTAGGTTAGGGGGATTCCCCAAGTTAATTGAAGTTTTAGTTTTGGGGTGGAGATATCCTTTAAAACAGATGCCCACAAAACGGATTACCCACTCTTTTAAAGCTTGCACAGTCCCTCTGCAAAGCAGCTGTATAAAAAACACCCAGAGATACATTTGGTCTCTACTATCAATGCAGCAATTCATGTTTTAGAAAAAACAGAAGGCTTCAGACATGCCAACCCTATATACCCTGGCACCCTAGTCCATGGCCTAGTTGTCTGAAATCTGGCCTTGGACACATGACAAATGCTTCTATGAATGGCACAGGAGATGTTCACACAGGTACCCAGATACAATATTTGCAATATACTAATGATAATGTATCTGGATATTCAGATGGTACATAATGATCAAGATCAAATTAGATGTATGTGTAAAATAAAGTGCTTAGATTGTAAGCTCTTCAGGGCAGAGCCAGATGTGAATGTATCAATATAATTGTAAAGTGCCAAGAAATATGTTGGAGCTATATAATTCCATAATAAAAATATCATTAGAAGGGATCTTGAATGAGCAAAATATGTTTATTAAAAACCAATCACAATCTTGGAGAACCTCATACCAACTGTAAAACATGGAGGTATAAAATGGTATAATTTGGGATGCTTAAGCATGTAAAACATCTTTCTTATAACTAGACTACTGTATGAGCCTAAACATTTTACTATCTTCATGCAGAAATGGATGTGGGAGGAAGAAATGGAGCAAATTAGCAAAACAATGTTTGTATACAAAGTCAATGTAAATGATACAGAATAGATAAAAAATTGTTTAAAAAAATACCCCAGACATCACATGGCTGAAACACTTATGAAAGGTGGGAAACAATTTTATCCCAGTTGATTTTAGAAAGGGGGATACAGTTGAGAGCAAACCTTGCTTGAACCCAATACGGCAATACCAGGTATTAAAGCCACAGTATTTACTTTTTCTACAGAAGAAAATTGTGTATGTTTATTTATTTGTTAATTAAAGCAGAACAGTAGTGTCCTAACCCCCCATACCACCCCTCCCAACATAATAGTGTCCAGATCTGCGATACAGAATTTGAAGGCACCTAGTAGTTTAGGTCCTCACCATTCCTTCAAAATCCAGACAGACCCAAGGATGAGCCTGGGTACTATTAGGGGTGGGAGAGTATTATTTGGGCCACTACAGTAGCCCTAATTACTAAAGAAAAATTATAATTGTTATTTTTTTTTAATTACATCGACTTTAACTTTTAGCAAAGGAGAAAGATTAGTAACAGCCGGGCGCATAATCCCCTTAACCCACAATCAGCTTACACGGAGCTCCAAGCATCCAGGGCAGTCTTCAGCAAACGGCCATCTAAGATAGGTCAATCCTTTTTGAAAACACAAGCAATAGGATGGGCATCTCGTGGCTGACAAAACTACACTTTTATTGTGAATGAGTAAAATAAACTTAGTCACATCATTAGGTCCAATACACAGAGAAAAAGAGGTGGGAGGGAAGGCAGCCTGACGCGTTTTGTGACTACGTCACTTCTTCAAATGCCTTTGAGCAAGTGACGTAGTCACGAAACGAGTCAGGCTGTCTTCCCTGGGGCAGGGAAGAAGCATAATCCTACGTCCCAATATTGTTTCTGTGAGGAGCACCAGCACAAAGAAATCTGCTTCTCTCAGGCCTTTCTCCTCGTTAATACAGGAAGGCCCAGTACACCTGGCAGATAAAAACTGTATGTGCTGTAGATCCGCAACAAAAGGTTATTGGAGATTTGGAATAATTAATCCTACCTCTCTGACCCAGGTTCTTTTTTATTTTTAAAATGGTAACTAGTTTACAGCGTAGTTGTCCTTTACCTATATACTTAACTTTACCAAAGACAATTCTATCATTATTTACACAGCATGATCCCTCATCATGACTTAAGTGTCTCCTCTGCAGCTTCTGGGTCTGGCAGTCAGTCTAACGTAAGTGTCACAGCCAATTGCTAACTTCCATTTCTGAAGCTGCCAAGCAGAAGCCACCTCTGTTGCTGTGTGACATGTATTTAATACATACCACAGCAGAATAGGTGTCTACCAACTGGCGAGCGATTATAATGATTTAACACAGTATGTTTTGTATCTTTTCTTAAGAGTTATTCAGAAAAGGAAGAGATACCATGTTTATTCACTTTGGGCTATATAGTAAGTCATAAAAATGTATTTCCGCTTGAATTCCTTCTTCTTCTAAGTGGTTCCTGAATCTCCATCCATTTCATACCCAATAGCATAACTGTAAACTAACTACGCACTGTATATGCTTAAAACGACAAAGATCTTTTTTGAGTGTTAAATAGACAAGATTCCCAAACAATATATGATTATATTATAACACAACAAGATGCCATGCTATTGTTATCTATAATGTATGTTTATGAATAGCAGCAGTAAAAAAAAAAACTTCCCTAAACGTGTCATGGAACTGTCAGGAAACATCCTTTTTTCTCATCAGCAGGGATCATTTGTAATGGGATTTGTTGCAAAGTCTGTTCCATTAGCCGAGGCAATTTAAACAGCAAATTCACTACTATAAAAATATGATGAGGGAGGAAGGAACGGTTTGCTGCACACAAGCAGACAGTATGACATGCTTCATGCATTCCAAGCAATACTTTCCATTTGATAACAGTGCGGCCAGATTTCTCCTTCTGCTAATTATTTCCTTACAGAGTGACATATAGGTAATAATCCAAACTGCAGAGTTGAAACATTTCTTTACATTTTCTGTCCTTTAACCAATCAATGTTATATTAAATGAACTATGGCCTATTATTATTCTTGTTATTCTTTGTGAGTTGTAAAATACCTCATGCAGCCATTCCATCTAGCTCATTTGAAAGTGATTGATTCAAAAGCTGTAATTGTTCCATGGCTAAAGAGGGAGATGATAGGATCCAGATGGTTCAGCTTGATGAGATTGGTTCAAATATTGTTGGAAATTGGGTGAATGCATTGATTATAGCTTGACTGGCAGCTTCTATCCCTGTCATGGGAACATTGATTCACTGGGCAATGCAATGGCGGTAGATTTTTCAGATTAAATATAATGTTTGAAACATGAAACTTGACAAGTTCCATTATTTGAATTTGCATAAATTCAATGAAGCCTGAGAATTCGCTTGAATTGTCTGTGTTGAATAATACACAAGGGTTTGCTATCCATTTACTATGCATTACAGTAGATCTATGACAATAACTGCATATTTCAGCTTCTTCATCTAGTAACCTTGCTGGAATATTCCATTGACTTGCAAACAGCTGTTCCCTAATCTCCAAATGTGTCCAAATATAGGGTGTTTCGTTACAAAATAAAACAGAAAATGCTTGACACATACTTTGATTATTATTCAAACAGCAGTTGTTCGGAGGATTGCAGAGCAGGTCTAGTATTTGCCAGATGGATTCGAAACATTTTAAAACTAAACAAGTTGATTTCCTTTCTGCATAATGTTCACAGGGGAGTAATACCAGCTGTGCGCAAGATTCTTCCAAAAGGTGAATACGATCCAACTTCATCTTTCCTGAGCATCTCCTTGAAAATCCTAATAAGTAGGATATCACCACTGATAATAATGGTTCAGTTTAACAAGGCCTTCCTGGACACCAAAACATTATATTGTGCATCCGCCTGGAACCGGCTCATCACATTATACTCTATTGAGGGCCTTTTCCTTAACACATTTCCATCCCTGTCACCATGTGGTAATTGCTCCAACAATACTGAATGTGGTTTTATTTCCACATACAGCATAACAAATAGCTCCTAAGTGTGCCTAAGATTTAACATGTTATGCTAGGTTTATTGACATTGCATTCACCTTGGATATAACACTCATCAATCAGAAAGAAAGGAACTTCATACTGATTACGTAAAATGACCTGCACAACATATTGGAGGGACCTATTCTCTTACCCAGGTTCATTTATAACACAAAATGGTCGAGAGTTTTCATGTTCCACAAAAGAAACAAAACTGCTTTTTACAGAGTATCATCATTGCACATGAACAACAAATCATAAAAATAAGATAAATAACGTATTCAATACGGTATTTCAATTAGACAACTGGGAAATCAGTTAAAGTATTTGATACAATGATCCATTTTTCTGCAATAGTATGCATGGTTGATAGGGCCAATATCAGCACGTACCACTTTAGATATTACGGTGTATCAGTCAGTCGCCCAATTAATTGGATGGTGTATATGCTGGTGTCCGTGACCTATCTTGGTCACATGTTCATTCGGATTGCTAGTAGCGAATGCATGGTTTGATATTGTTTTTTACATACCCTAAAAAATCTTCATAATACAGGTGCTACCAGGTAGTTGTAACTCATTACACCAAATTATTCTACAATATATAGGTAACTCCTGGCCACACTGGTTTCATAAATTCCAATATACTTTTATTTCAACTAAAGCAAAAATATATTTGAATTTATGAAACCATTGTGCCCGGGAATTACCTATATATTGTAATATATGATATATTTGACATTAATGTATGTATAATTTTATTTCTATAGCACTACTTGGGTATACAGCGCTGTACATTATAAAAATTTACATCAATAAAGTTTCAAAGGTTAAGAATTGAGGTGTGCCTTGAAATATTAGGAAAGAGATCCCTGCCCCAAAGAGCTTACAATCTAATGCACCAATGGTATCCATTGCAATAGATATTTCAATACAAATAGAAACACTGTTACTATCACTAAAAACAAAGTTTAGTTTCATTTTTATTGCATTCATTCATAGTAAAATCTGAATTGATTTAGCTCTATTAGTGATTCTGATGCATGTACCAAAGCTACAGGTTTGTGACCTACCAGGAGATAATTACCATTTTACTTTGCAGTGAGAAGTTTCATTGAGAGTTAAATAGAAAGGTAAAGAGCAGATCAAGGTCAGGCACAATGGAGCTTGAAAGACAGTTTAATGGATTGAGGGATTAATAACACAATAACCTCTTTTTACAGTAATTAATAATTTGCATCAGGTAAGAATTGAAGGATCAGGATGTTACTGCATAATGGTATGTATGGCATCATTATCTTAGAAAGTAATGTATTTCTCCCTTATTCTTTCTCTTTTAATTACCAATTAAATGTAGACCATGGACCTTACTAGAAATTGCAATTTCATTTCACACATACATTACTTATGGTGACAAAAACATTTCTATTTTAAGAAGAGATATAAATATATGACAAATATTTACAGTATGGCTAGTTTAATGAATATGATCTTACAATAATGTCACTATTTTTAAATCCTTCACTTAGGTATTACAGTTAATATACTGAATCTTATTAGACATTTGTTTTGTCTTCCTGATCAGCGGTTCTTACCTGCGACAATACTAACAATTTATAATCGTGTTACACTTTTAAGGTTGGTCATAAAGTTATCGGGCCAGGTGGTTATCCTGAACGTCTCAGAAATGTAGTTAATTGGTAGTATTTGGGCACCTTAATGTGATTATACAGTATTATCTGTTTATAAAGAGCAGATGTGGCCCTTTCTTTTTAATCTGTCTGTGACACATATAGATGATCTTCACCCAGTCAACTGTCACACAATCACGTAGCATAGGGCCCACTTGCAGGTAATAGGCAAGACACCTTGATTTCACTTTTTCCTTTTTATTGAGGCAAGGCACATGAGTCCTGTAATACGATAGGGCAACACACTGCCACTATTTGCAAGGTCCAAGTTTCGGCCCACCTCCTCCAGATACTCATTTTAAAGGGTATGTCCACCCTTAATTTACATTTTTAGTATATAATAGTAAATGTGCCCCAAGCCCCAACCACTATAATAATTTTCTTAGAAAGTCCCCAGATAGTTACTTACCATGCCTTGCACTGCCCGGCCCTCTGCTTGCACGGAAATGCAAGCAGGGGGCGGGACTGGAAGCCACGTCGTGATTGGCTGCGAGGCAGCCAATCACGGACGCGGCTGCCGGCTTCTCAGTGCGGCAAAGGAGCGAGGATGGTAAGTAGTAACTATCTGGGGACTTTCTAAGAAAATTATTATAGTGGTTGGGGCTGGGGGCACATTTACTATTATATACATAAAGGGATTTACGCTAGGGGGAGGTAGACCAGAGCGGGTTGGAGGGGGAGAAGTGCTGCACTGTGCATGGCAAAATTCTCCCGGAGGGGAGACAGGAGGCAGAGTCCTATATGGACTCTGCTCTCCTCCTGGTGGCCAATTTTTTGGACTTTGGGGGGGGATTACTGGAGAACCACATGGAGCTGGGATGTAAGGTAAGGATTTTATTGCACTACACATTGGGGCCAGTAGTGGGGGGGATTATAGATTTGGGGGTGGACATTCCCTTTAACATAACAAGTACAGTGATCATATAGTGAATTTAACAATAATTAAAAGTACAGAGATATAAATAAAACATACCTGTAATACAATAGGGAAACACACTGCCACTATTTGCAAGGTCCAAGTTTCGGCCCACCTATATTACCACCTATACCACAATATTAAAACAGGTAGTCACTACAACACATCCCTATAGGCAGTGTATCATATTTACAACAGCACACACATATATAAATATAAAGCCACATACATATAATGTAAAATGCAACCAGCAACAACAATGTAATATGGTGATACTAACACAGGATCCATGTTGGAACATATGTGCTGTAAGTCAGTAATCATACAGAGTATGCTCTAAAGCTGCTGTAAAAGACAAACACCAATAATATTCCAGGTTCTAACCTTCTTATAGAACTTTTATTTATCACTTAACTATAAACTGAGATTAATACAGAGAGAATCATATGGACAGATCTTACCTCCTCCAGATACTAATGTGCACTGAAGGACTAAACCAATCCAGGCACAGGGAGGTAAGTTGGAGGGTTCCATTATAAATTATTATTACAAAACATTCATAAGTTTGTTCTGAGAGACAGCAAAGGATTTTACATAGAGTGCAATTCATTTGCAACCCACTTATAAAGTACTATAATCAAATAGTTAACACTAAAGAAGGGTGCATTATTCCTGCTGAGTAAATGGTACGACCCTAACTTCTATACCGATTGTTTTAACTCTTTGCGACCCAGGAATATTTGGTGAACATTCATATTATAAATCTCACTGTGTTACACAGTCTGCTAGTTCACTTTTTACAATCCTACAGCTTTATGGTGGTTACAGAGGTAAACTTATAACATTGTAGAGAATTGTGTGTGGAAGCAGGCTTGTCACCATACGGTGGCCCCTAATACACTTATGGTCTGTAATACTATCAGACATCCCACCCTGCCCCTTTAGGCTTCCGGGCAGGGTGGGGAAATGGGCGTGGCGTGGGGGGGGTGATGTCACGTTGGGTGTGGACAGTGGTCTAGGGTGGTTGGAGGTGGGGTTAGGGCATTCCGGGGGTGTGACCTTCCAAAGTGGACATGACTTGGGAGGAGACTCAAGTCTCCTCTCAAGTCCGGGAGTCTGGGGTGGTTTTGCGGGAGTGCGGGAGGCCACCCAAGAATGAGGGAGACTCCCGGACGATCCGGGAGGGATGGGATACCTGTACTATGCAAAATCAACATTTAATAATGTGTTTTTAAAATGGGTTCATCAGCAGAGTGAACCACTGTATCTCCAGAGATTATGATGCATCATCAAAGATTCTGGAGAGACAAGGAAAAAATTGCCAGCAAAGCTTTAAAAAGTGGACTGCGAGGTATAGTCGAACTTTGTCTCCCATGTGAAATTTTGCGACGACCTTGTCATCACTGGAGATTTAAACGTCAACCTACTGTACACTTGTTATTTGTATCTTACAATAAATTGTAAGATATCATGGTCACTATTCCCTAAACTTTCTATTACTATCATATGCATAATACATTTTGTTAAATATCAGATGCAACAGTGCATTTGTATCTATTAGGGACCTTTGATGTGGATGTATACAGTAACAGGCAGATGCACCTAGAGGTGCAGTGGCCAAAAATGTTATATCGGTTAGCGTGACTTAAACTCCATGATTGTGGGGCCTGCATGCGTAACGGGGAAGTTAACCACGTCGGCTCTGCAATCGATGCTATCTTCACATAGCGCCTTACGTTTATGTGACTTTTTATTGACAGTCAATGGCTGGTGTTAAAGTCCTACACCATTGAAACCCCCTTTTGGAATGCACGGAGAGGCCCTAAGTGAATGTAGCATCGCCAGAGCAATTGCACGGTGGAGTCAATAGCGGCTCTCTGTGCTTCACCCTGTGAAGTGTCATAAGGAGCCAAAGGAGCTAATTAAGAGGGACCTTGACCATATATATCTTATTAGATCTTAATGCCAATTCTTCTACTACAGTTAATGTAAGTTTTATTATTTGATATTAGTTATTAAAAGCTACCAGGAAAAATTATATTACATTTGGGCAGTATTTGGGCTTACAGACACAGATTATTTTCTTCTGCAATCAGTTTAGTAATCAAGTTCTTACTAGTTACAGTGTATTCAATGGTATGTAATCATGGTTTGATTAGGAAAAAAACATGATGGCAACTGCCACATACACTATAGTAAAATGTATGAAAGGTATAAATGACAAAATCGCTAATAAAGGAACAATTCATAAAGGATAAAATATCCGAGACATTACATTTCACAGTAAACATTTATTTTATAATTAATAGATGGATCAAACTAAGTAGTCTTACAGCATGAACAAGCTTAAAGGGTATGTCCACCTGAAAAATTAACATTGCCTAAAGTAAAAGAGCCCATTTAAATATGCATGATACCTTTTATGGATTTTGTCTGTGTGCCCTAGTTTGTCCGATGTATGTGCTGTAAGATCCGCTTGGCACATTGAATATTCATGTTGCTGCCTTCCCAATAGCAGGCAGTCCGACGTGCACGCCATCCCGCAAATGGCGCAATCCACCCATGCTGCGTCGGACTCGTTACCCTGTCCGCCCGGCTGAGGGATTAAAACGGAACATCCCGTTCCGGATTTGTAGGTCTTGGTCTATACACACACACACACACCACACACACACACACACACACCACTATACACACACACACACACACCCACACACACACACACACACACCTTAAGCTGGGTACACACGATTACATATTCGGTCCGATCGACCGATAGTTCAGTGTTCGGTCGATCGGACCGAAATTATCGAATCTGAATGTGCCCATGTCCGATCGACCGTTCGTCCGAATCGGACGAAAGGACAGGGTGGAAAAACCTCGTCCGATCGTGCGTCTCTATGGACCGCACGATCGGTCGCGGGTGACTATCGGACGCGGCTGCTTTTGCCGCGACCCGTCCTTCCCTCTGGCCACCGTTTGAAAGTATCGACGGTCGGTCAGGAGGAAAAATCGCTAGGTGTGTACCTAGCTTTCGTCTGGATTGGATATTTAGTCTTGGGTCTATCTACACCCACTCTCCCTGCTTCCCCCAGCCACAGAAATGGCTCTTACTCTGGATGGATATTTAGATCTTGGGTCTATCTACACAACACTCTCCCTGCTTCCCCCAGCCACAGAAATGGCTCTTACGTCTGGATTGGATATTTAGATCTTGGGTCTATCTACACACACTCTCCCTGCTTCCCCCAGCACAGAAATGGCTCTTACGTCTGGTTGGATATTTAGATCTTGGATCTATCTACACACACTCTCCCTGCTTCCCCCAGCCACAGAAATGGCTCTTACGTCTGGATTGGATATTTAGATCTTGGGTCTATCTACACACACTCTCCCTGCTTCCCCCAGCCACAGAAATGGCTCTTACGTCTGGATGGATTTAGATCTGGGTCTATCTACACACACTCTCCCTGCTTCCCCCAGCCACAGAAATGGCTCTTACGTCTGGTATGGATATTAGATCTTGGGTCTATCTACACACACCTCCCTCCCGCTTCCCCCAGCCACAGAAATGGCACACTTTATGTATGAACTCTCTCCTTTGTCTCTGCCAGCACTGTTTGTTTTACTACAGATCTGACAATGCAGGAGAGGATCTGTTTACATAAAAGCACAGGGTCAAGTGGGCGGGACCAAAACGCATGGTAATAGCCTCATTTAGTAATCAGCTCACTTCCTTATCCAGCACAGCTAAGGCCACCCCCCAAAAACGAATAGAACTTCTAGAGACTGCTGCAAAGGTAGGGAATGGAATTTTTCAAAAGAAAGGCAGGAAAAGGCTTCTGGGGATGGGTACTACCTTATAATGAAAAAAAAAATTTTTTTTGATTTTGGTGAATAGACATACCCTTTAAGGTGATTGTTGTCCATCTTAATCTATAATAAATGCATTTAGCAGCAGTTATTCTGGGTTGTCGTGTGCTTAGCTCTCTTAGTTACTGACTCCTTCCTTTAGACCTGACTATCTATGTAGTCAAGCATGCTAGTTATCACTATAAGAGCAGCACTGGGAGAGGGATGCAATTCAAACATACAAACTGTCATAATTCCAGTAAATCAGGAAAATAAACACCTTCAGTAGCTGTATATTTTAATTCCTAGGTTCAACCCACCAAACTTGGCTCGCCACTGCCAAATTATTGCAACAGAATTTCACACATGAATAATGCAGTGTGGATTTTTTTTACTTCTTAGTACTTTTATTTGGAAATAAAATAAACAGTACTGGAAAGTAATTTGGTTCCCCCTGCATTATTAATGTAGGGGATCATTCCAGTTACAGCAAAACTACACACAGCTGAAGAGTTTATGATAATGAGATGCTTCATACTGCATGTATGAAGAAATAGCAGACAGGTCACAAAAAAATGGTACTGTGTGGTTGGGAAGAATTATAATTTTCAATAATGTTCATTTTAAAAAGAAATTCCAGTATAGATGTCTCTTAGCAATGTCCCTAACTACTCTACTCTACTTAGTGATGTATGTGCAGGTTGCTTACAAACTATTTGTAGCAACAACAACAACAAGGGATACCAGTCGCTTTCCTTCGGTCAGAATCTCATTGGGTCACTCGGCTTTACTTTAAAACATCGGCTTTATTTCAAACAAACTTTAAAAACAGCATGGTCCGCCTGACGCGTTTTGAGCGTCCCGCATGTGTCACATGTGGTGGCACCCGGCCACCACATTGAGGGTGAGTCCCGACTGGGAAACAATAAATGTCTTATAGTAATAGTAACATATGTCGTAACATTGTACAGTTTCCAGTGTATTGGGGAAAAGCAGAGCCGGGCTAAGGAGCCGTGATAGGTCTGGGGTTTATATCCCCAGACCTTCTTTTCTAAAAGTGAGTAAAATGGTTGAAATAATTTCACAAAGTAAAGCTTACTTTGAAAAACACATGTTCAAAAGAAATAGAATCTTTTAGGTCACTTATAGAATCCGTGACAAGAATCTGGTATTCAGTATAACAGTGATTTATTAACTATGTGTATGCCAGAGACCTTAAAACTTTGCTGTTTGCCGATTATTTGTTTTCAGGAAGTAGCCTTGGAAAGCACTCACTATTGTATAAATAAAGATCACAAATACAACATTGCTTCTAAGACACAAATGTAAAGGGAATGGATTGTTTATAAATTATTTTATACTTAAAATAATCCTGACAGCTGATAAAAATAACTTCTAAGACAATTTACATAGGTGAGAAGTTTTCGCTTTGAATCAACACTGTTGTTGGATGATCTCTAATACAAGGCAGTTTGACATTAGCTGGGGGCATGGAATTAAGCTCAACAGGTAAAAGTAATTCACCTGTTCAAACAGAACAATCAATGCGGTGTTAAATAAGGTGAACGGAAAGATTCCAATAAAACCTCTGCTCTAAAGAAGATGTAGATCCCGTTGTACACAGTGAATTGCCTACAGATCACAAACAGGAGGAAACATCTGACTATGAATATCACTGCTCCCAGTCCCTCCAACTCAAACACAACAACTCAGGTATTCATTGGTGAAATATTTAAAAAACCAAGTTCTCCATTTTGAAGAGTAGAGATAGGCTTTCAGCTAAAAGGCAATAGCCAAGATTACAACAGGAAGAGGTTACTTTTATAGCAAGGCCAGTTTGTGTTTTGTATCTGTTTGGTGGAGGTATTACAAATAACAAACACAGCGCTATACAAATTATCCCAATAACTTCTATTTGCACCTTATTTATAAGAGGGCAGCACTTAAATGACATGGTGAAATGGAGCTCAAACAAAACACCTCAAACAAAAACCTAGTGCGAAAATAAGGCTGGGTACACGTGGCTGGATTTTTGCCGATAGCAAGCAGTCAGCGGGACAATCCCTGTCGTGGTAGTGAAGTGTGCTCATTAAAAGACCGCAGATCGGCGGTGATTTACTGATGTGTCCAATCGTGCGCTCGTCCGATCGGGTGGTTAATTTTCTCTGTCCACACCATAAGAGTTTACAGCAATAATCAAAAGTGTCACTTGGTCCACACAATCAGGCCCTTGCCCTGAAGGTCAGAATGCTCAAAGCCAATTACAAAGTACAGTACCTTCTTCCTTCTCCTTGGCAAAAAGTATGGAACATTTGTAAACTGTCCCGCATTTACTTTTGAAGCTTACTTTCCTTACTTTAATGTCTCCAATATTGTATTTTGGGCCTGGTTAGGGACTGCAGTCCTACAAATTGTTTGCTATCTGTGTACACCAATTTCATACTTTCCAAATGCCAACATTTTGCGAGATTTGAGCAGTGAGATGGAATCACAAATGTCGGACAGTTCCCTGCTCTACTTCTCTGTGTGCATGACTTGAGAGAGGACCAAGCAGAAGTTTGACCTAGGCGCTGAGTGCAGATAGAAAACTATTTAGAAATAAAGTATCCTTTTAAAGAGAAGCTGGCAATACTGGCATAGGTTGGGCAAACAGCCAAAATTCAATGAACGTTATTTAACTGTATTGATCAAACAGAGAAAATTAGGAGACCGAACTGAGGTGCATGTATCTAGATGTGAATTCCAATTTTCTACCCCACTACTGGCTACTGCTAAGCAGAAATAATTGGATCTAGATTTTTTTTTAAATTGCCTATTAATGTAAACTATACTTTACTCAACAGCCCGGACAACTCTTTTCAGATTTATCCCCTATTATTTAAGATAGCCACTCTAAGGCCAGGTCCCCCTTGTGCGTGTCGGAACACGATTTGCGTTCTTTTGGTCGTCTGATGTATTGCCAATGCAGTGCTACCAGTCCCCACTATGTGCGCAGCATCCTGTGCGTTATTGGTTCAATGTGTGCACAAATTTTTGTGCGGATCGCATGCGTTGACATTAACACAGATATGACCTGGAGCGCCGCACACACACAGAGTATCACGCACAGCAGCGCATTGCAAAAATCCTGCATGCACTGCTGTGTGTGACAGTGCACGATTTTAGCTGTCAATCAAGTACTCTGTTGCATAAACTTGTGCTGTACAGAAAAGTTACAGTTCTGTTGTAACAATATGCAGGGTGACAAGAGGCACAAGATCATTTTTATGTGTAAAATGCACGATGGGAAATTCTCCTCACAACATAGGAAGGAAACTAAGGGCCATATTTATAAAGCCTTTTATAATGATTGGTATAGTAAATTTACGATCATTAAACGATCGGAGATAACATTGTTTAACGGTCGCAAATATACGATACCGATCGTAATTTCGATATGATCGTAAATTACGATACCGATCGTAAATCTACGATAACAAAATCGTAGATTTACGATCCCCATAGCATACCATTGTGGTAGTTTACTACCGCACGGTATTCTACAATCGAACATTTGTTAATTAAACAAATTCGGTTGTAAATGTTGATCACGATTGTACATTTATGACCGCAATGTAAATTAACCGCGGGTATCGCTAAAAAGCGCTTTATAATCTGCTGTCTGGACGGAGAGATTAGAGGGCTTAAAAAATGCCAATACACATGCAAACTAATGCATGCTATTGAGTAACTGTACACAGGCCGCAACAGCTAGCAGAGCCAACAAGATATTGTCCTGTATAAAGAGAGTGGTATAAATTCAAGGGAGAAAAAGGGATTAGAAAAGGCAATTAAATTGAAATGGGGACAGGGGAAGTTTGATCAGGGAAGTCAAATTAGATAAGTTCAATTATGTAAACTAAAGACAGGACAATTTTGTGGGGATATTAAAAGGTATATACACTATAAAAATAGTTTGCCTCATCTTAATCTATAATTAATATATGTAGAGCAAGTACAATTGTGTACGCTGGAGAAAAGGCGCTTGCGTGGGGATATGATTACTGTGTATAAATACATTAAACGGGCCATACAATAAACTATCTGGGGCATTGTTCACCAATAGAACATGTAAAGGACACAAGGACATCCCTAAGACTTGAAGAAAAAAGGATTAGGCTTCAAGCTCAGAAAGGGTTTTTCACTGTGAGAACGATAAAGCTATGGAACTGTCTTCCAGTGGACGTTGTAATGGCAGGTTATATGGTCAGTTTAAAAAAAAGCTGGATGAGTTTCTGCAAACAAGGAATGTTGCAAGTTACTGGTAATGAACATAAAGTAGAGTTGATCCAGGGAAATTTCCGATTGCCACTTGGAGTCAGGAAGGAATTTTTTTCCCCCTTCATAAATTGGTGGTGTGTTTTTTGCCTTCTCTGGATCAACAGTTTGGCAGGTAATGAGGATATTGCTAGATGGGTTGAACTGGATGGACGTAGTCTTTATTCAACCTCAAAATACTATACTATACTATACTAATTACACACTAGTTGTGTGTTGCTGCATGTCAAGTACTTGTTTTGCTCAGGTTCAGAACCCCCCCACTTAACAACTCCTCCTTTCCTCAGACCTGACTTTTTTTAAACTGAGCAGCTTTGTAATCACTATCATCTGGCACTGAGAGATTTGATTCCCCAACAGTCATCAATCCCGTTACAGCAAAATTCAGTACTTGACACAGCAGAAGATAAGATACTCAACAGCTGAAGCAACTTATGCTTTAGATTAGATATCTAAATAAATAGTTGGCAGATCAAAAAAAAATATGGTACAGTAGTAGTTGGATAATTATTATTTTCAGTAATGGGCATTAAAGAAAAAAAAAATTCCATTGTACATACCCTTTAACAGTGTGTATAAATTAATGGGCCATACAATAAACTATCTGGGGCATTGTTCACCTATAGAAAAATTTCAGGCTCTGTAAACGTCCTTCTTCCCAGGATGCACTCTTCCTTGGAATGTTCCTAGCGGAATTCAATATTGACTGTTGGAGGGTCTAACATGTCAAATTTCTCATGAACAAACTGAATCAACCCAGGTGGGTTGACAAGAGCAAGACCGCAACGGTCTCTATTAGGGGTCCTGCAGGACGTCAGTATTTTTTTTAACACAGATAAATCTGAATGGCCAGGTTAAGGTCATTAGGATGGACAAATACTGCTCTTTTTTCTTTAAAAATAGTTCAGTATTTGAACTGAAATTCCCCTTAAAACTGGAAGAAAATAAGTTTACTCAAGTTCAAGTTCAAGTTTAGAAGGAGTTTTTCACTGTGATAAATGTAAAATATGGAGCTTCCAGTGGATGTGGCAATGGCAAGTTCATTTGATGCTTTCTAAAAATATGGTATCAATACCATGTTACTGGTATTGATACATAAGTTTGAGTGATCCAGTGATATTTCCAATTTCCAATTGGAGTCAGGAAGGAATTTTTTACCCTTCATACTAGGATCAACTGGAAATGTGGGTATTTTTAATAGGGTAACTGGAGGATGTATGTCTGTCTATTCAACCTCAAATACTATACTAAATACTATATTATATTATAAGGCCCGACTGTGGTGACCGGATCGTTCCTCTTCTTAAAGTAAAGCCAATAGAATTAGCAAAATGTTCTGTGGGTCCCAACTATGGGAGTTGTTGCCTTCACACTTTGCCCCAATTCAGATCTTATGGGATTTGTTAAATATCAGCCATGTATGGCTGCCTCAAAGCATTTCCAAAGCAAGGACAGGAGTGGACCTAGTATCAACTCAGGAATAAGCATTAAACCACACATTAAGCATGCTATACACAGGCTTCTCATGCTCCATTTACAAATATCTATTTTCTATATACTGTATCTCTTCACAAGGACAAAAAATATAGAATGTGATTTGAATGGCTGTATGGCCTTTGGTTATAGTTTTTGGTAAACACAATACATGTTGGCACGCCCAATTTATTTTTATTTCACCAAAGTGGAACAGGCAACAGTTTGGACCTTATCAAGCCAATTTGGTTTGATTGTTTTTATATGCAACAACATGGAATCTCTTCAGTCACAGAATCCATTCTTTCATGTTAGATAATGCACTCTGCTGGGAGAATACCTTACTATTCATGGGTTTTCCGATAATGACAAATAACTGAAATATCTATAGTATAAACATCTACATTCTGTGCATGTGCTAGTATGTATGTTTTTAATATTCTCTGCATGACATTGGCTTTCAAATGACAATAAAGTAATTAACGGAAGTGTGCCCAGAGTTTGCTGCCCCTGGGTTTGCAAAATACCCCTCAAACTCTACTTTGTGATTCCAGACAGCTGTTCCTGTCAATCAGGAGCCACAGTCGAGAGTGCTTGTGCTAATCATACTGCTGTTAGTGATTGAAAGACGAGCTGAGAGTTGACACTGCCTATGAGCACGAAGTTAACACAGCATGGGATCTGATTTATGCTGAAAGCTGCACAGTTCATGTCTGCATGGCATTATGCATTTACTGTCAGACTTCACTTGTAAAAGAAGGGGCATTGGCTAGAGCAGATTGAATTACTTGTTATCTCTTTATTAAATTTTGCTCACCTGGACTAATCGGGTAGCTATAAAGCTTAAACCGAGACTGACTTAAAAGAGTTAAAAAAAAAAAAAACCTCTATTGAACATAAACCATAACAGAGAACTCTTGTAACAGAAGGTACTTAATATTCAGGCAATAAATAATTCAAAGAAATAAAATTTCTATTCACAGAATTGTGGGTAAACCATATTAAATACATTCAGGGAGATTCAATAAAAGTTATTACGTTTAAAATGGTGCTAATTTTGCCCCAACCAATCAGAACTTATGTAACATTTGAAAGCAAACATCTGATTGGTTGGGGCAAAATTAGCACCACTTTTAAATAAGAACTTTTATTGAATAACCCCCATTGTTTTAAACAGAAATTAGACATAGATAAATGCATTTTTACTGCATTTTAGTAATTGATGATAGTTATCCCTGTATTACTAAAAAATCAAATTTGCAAGCTACATTCCTGTTTTGATGCTTGCTTGTTTTTCTTACTCACAATAAAATTTCCATGTGCAAGGCGAAGTCTAGGTTCAGACAAACACTTTGAAGGCATTTGGCAGCATTTTACTAATGTTTCCAGATGTTTTGGCTAGGAAAATGTCGCATGAAGCATTTTTCTAGTGGCAACGTAAGTAATTGCTGATCACCTGATTATATTAGTATAACCAGCTAAATGACGAACAGCGGTATTCTGGAACTAGCCTAAAACGTATAAATAGATGCAGGCAGCAGACTACAGGTTTGTAAGGCTCTGTATGCACAGAGCTTGCTATGAAGTTGCATCTTCAGATAGAAGCATTTTCTTCTGTCTTAATTACATGGCTCCCCTTTAGCAACTAATCTACAATTCTTTGACTTCATCATCTAAACCCTTCCTTTATTCCCTTGTATACTCCTGGACAGGCCATTTGTCACCTCCAATACTGGTTTCTTCTTACTGAAATCAGTAATAGGGATATAATAAGTGATACTGTACCTTACAATCGCAAAATTATGATTGTGATTATACCATATGATAATTTAAGATATCTGAACGAGAATTTCAATAGTTCCAAAAGCTGAAAAATCGACAGCAGTTTAAAAGGCATAACCTCCCTTAATGCAAAAAATGGTGAATGGCCAGTTATCTGCCACACAATCCTAACTACTACTTTTACCAGTTTATTAAATGCATTTGTAACCAGATATTTAATGATACATTCTCTTCAGTTCTGGCAAAAGTATCTTTTCTCCTTTGTCGATGAGCTTTTAAGAGCTTGAGCATGCGCAATGGAGGCAGCAGGGGAAACCACAATCATATTGGTTGTGGCATCAGCAGTCACAGATTTGATTGACTGACTGTATGAAGGGAGGAGCCAGCTTACTCTGACACGAATGAAGGAAATAATTTTACTGTATATCTGGTATAATAATATGTACTGAATAAATAATTGGGGATGGGGCAGGTACCAACATGTAACCAGTTTTTTGTTTAAAGGGTGGCTATGCCCTTTAAGTGGTATAATATTAGAGCAGAGTGTGGAAGCTTTTGGTATATATTTGCTCCCTTAAATGCTGGGTCGTTAAGGAATAGTTCACTCCAATAGTGAACTATTCCTTTTCTGCATTGATTGAAGCCCAAGAGGTTAAGGAGCTATGCCTTGTTCTTTAATCAAGTTTAGATAGCCAGGAAAGAACTTCTGAAAATCTACCTTTACTGATCCAGTGGGGCCGCTCTGACAGTTCCCGACTGCTTCCTGCTTCAGTTACGCTTAACGCGCGTGCCCGATAATGCACGTTTATGTAACAGAAGCGGTCGGGAATTTCAGAGCGGCCCCGCTGGATCGCGTGAAAGGTAAGATCTTCTGAAGTTCGTTCCTGGCTATCTAAACATTGATTGAGGAACGGGAGGTAAGGCATAGCTCCTTACCTCCCTGGCTTCAATCAATGTAGAAAAGGGATAGTTCACTATTGCAGCAAACTATTCCCTTAAGGTTCTTGGAGAAAGAAGGGAGCAATACAGAGGTTCTGCCAGAACAGATGCTGAATGCAATGTGTCTTTGTTTTCGTGAAAAACTGACAAGTTATTTCTCTTTTAAATAATTATTTTGCTGGTTATACGAATAGAATCAGGTGACGCATGTATTTGAAGCTTGTAACCTCAGAACTAGGCCAGTGACAATATACATGCTGACTTATACGAGTATCACACTGTTTTCACTCACTAGATGTATATACTAACAGGCATATCAATATAACCATGTAAACCTGGCATAATTAATGTTGCACACTGTCAGACAGGAGGGATACAATGAGAAATGGGTTTATTATATTACAGAGACACAGAGAAACCTGTTAATAAATTGCAAGGAACATATTGCCAAGTGTGAGCTTTTTCATCTGCAGAGAGTGACTGATGCTGAAATGCTGTAGCAAGTCTACTTAAAGTGATAAGATAAGTGACAGTGATAGCAGCATAATGCTGATTACTGATTCGGTTTGTTAAGTTACTAAACCTTAACAAGAAATGTTCCAGCTTAGCATATGCTAAGGCACAGTCTGTTTAGTTGTTATTGGATTTAAAGAGAAATAAGTACTTTTATTTGAAACTTATTTACATTTATTAAGAACTGGCAGTTGTACCTGGCTGCCTTCTGTACATAGTGGGTATATTATTTGTCACGTGCAGGTGTGTGTTTGACTTAGATGGAGAGAGACGGGGGGAAAGAGGTCCTCAGTTGTTAATCTACATCATGTATTTAATAGTTATGAGTCGAAAAGGTAACATTGAGGGGATATAGCACATATGTGTATAGCAAAACTTATATACGTTATCAGTTTTTCCACTTGGAGCGTAACTATATAAACATGCTACATATAATTGACCCTGGGAAAGCATGTTGATTGCAACTGAATACCACAGCATATGAATGACTGACTGGCATCACACTGTTCTTGTGTCACGTGCAGGCTCTGCTTGTGCTGTTAAAGCTGGGCTTCAATCTTTTGAGTTGTCTGAGCTTTGTGTGTTTAAGTGTGCTCTATTTATGCAATTAGATAAACAGTATGTCATTGTTTGAACTTTAACACTTAACCTTGCTCAAGGACCACTTTATATTGACTATTAGATCCCAATTAATAAAATTAGTGTCCGGTCTTATTTGAGAGTGCCATGATGCTTTGTTCTTTGTGGCTGGTCCCGGTAATGCAGGTAATGCCTGTGATGCATACCCCCAACTGTCCCGGTTTGTGTAGGTGGATGGGGGCATGTCTGCAAAGTTACGTTGGGCAGGGGCATGACATTCTGGGGTGTGGCTGGTCTGGGGCGTGTCTGTGATGTTGTGGTGCCCAGGAGACGTGGGATAGAAATTTGGGGGTGTGGTTATGGGGGTGGGGTCATGGCCATGTTGTTTAGAAGTGTGGGTGTGGCGTACCATTGGGGGCATGGACGTAGTTTGGAAGCGTGATGTTTGGATCATGGGTGTCAAGTTTGGGGGTGTGGGGTGGTGTTTGTGGGCATGGTCATGAGGTTTGGGAATGTAGGCATGATTGGGGGCATACCAGTATGTTTTGGGGCATGACCATGTTTGGTGCATGGCCGTGATGCAGTATCTGGGTGCATGGTTCAATGTTTGGGGCTTGACCTTAATTGTTGGGGTATGGGCTGGACTGGATATTTATGGGCATGACCGAAATATATGGGGACATGGTCAAAACATTGGGGGGGCATGGCTGTGAGTTTGGGGGTATGGCAGCTGTCTTGTGGGCGTGGCGTGATGGTTGCGGTATGGATTTGACTGTGATGTTTTGGGAGTGGCCACAATATTTGGGGATGTGGTTCTCAAAATTTGGGACATGGTTGCGTGTTTTGGGGGTGTAATAGTTATATTTGGGGGCATGGCCTTGTGGTTGGGATATGCGTGTGACTGATATTTGGGTACATCATGTTTTGGGGACATGGCAGGATTGGGAGTTTACCTGTGATGTTTGGGGTGTGGCCATGAGTTGGGTACAAGGACTGATGTTTTGGGTGTGTGGCCATGACCACAATATCCGGGGGCATAGTTACTACATTTGGGTCATGGTTGTTATTGGGGGCGTGGCATAGCCTTAACGGTTGGGGTAGTGACATGACTGGCTAGTGGGGGTGTGTAGGCATGGCTGTGCCATTTGGGGGCATGCCCTTGATGTTTGGTTAAGTGGCCATGAAGTCTAGGGTGTTTACCATTTTTACGCCCCATTCCAGGAGGCTCTGCTTTAATTTTTAGCATGACAATAACCGCTAATGTGATTCATATCACCAATAGCAACAGAGTCTTCAGTGTTACATTTAAAACCTTTAAAGAAAAATTGGAAAGTCTTGCAGAACTCTGTTGAGAAGCGGGGTGTGACGCTGCTGTTATGTGTCTGCAGCTCTCTGAGTTGCTGTAGGCAGGCGTTATGCTGTTGTACCTCTGAAGCATAGGACATGCATACTCTTCTCTGAGTTGCAGTAGCTGTGTCTCTGAAGTGCTGACGTACGGACTCTTTGTCTGTGTTGTTGAAGTGGGGCAAAAACATTGAGCTAGACCCTTGTCTGAGTGCTGAATTGGGGTTTTCTACTAATGGACAAGTAGGTTTTTTGTTGTTCAAATTGGCTTCGTGGGCGTCATCTCATCCAGGGGTGTGGTTGTCATGTGGGTGCATTTGGGGGGCATGGCTGTGAGGTGAGCACATACATACATACAAATTTATATAGTAGATATCCTGCAATCCCTGATCTGGAAACCCTAGGTTGGGGGGAATATAATATTGGTGGCAGTGAGGGCAATCACACCTACAAGTATATGTCATACAATTCCCATTGCATTGGGATCTGCTATAAACTTCTTCAGGACATTAACTTATCTAGTAATACTAATTAAAAAAAGGTTTTATTTACTTACACTTGGGCAACAATCCCAGATAAACATATGATTATTACTAAACGCACAGTCTGCAAACACCAAAATTGCTAAAAATCCTTTTTTTTATTGGCTTATTGCCCTTACAAAACATGCCTTAAATGACATGTCTGCCTCAACAACTAAAATTTGCCCCACTGAGTAGTGTTAAAATCCTTACCTTTCTCTTCTGCTCCTTATGGTTGTTCTGCAGGGCCTGTTCCATGCACGTAAGCAGCAGAAAGGCTGTGAACTAGGGCACGAAGGCTGGTAAGTACATTTAGAGGGGCTGATTAAGGTGTTTTGAGCTAAGGAAGGTTTAGGTTAGGGGTTCCCCAAGTTAATTGAAGTTTTAGTTTTGGGGTGGAGATATCCTTTAAAACAGATGCCACAAAACGGATTACCCACTCTTTTAAGCTTGCACAGTCCCTCTGCAAAGAGCTGTATAAAAAACACCAGAGATACATTTGGTCTCTACATCAATGCAGCAATCATGTTTTAGAAAAAACAGAAGGCTTCAGACATGCCAACCCTATATACCCTGGCACCCTAGTCCATGGCCTAGTTGTCTGAAATCTGGCCTTGGACACATGACAAATGCTTCTATGAATGGCACAGGAGATGTTCACACAGGTACCCCGATACAATATTTGCAATATACTAATGATAATGTATCTGGATATTCAGATGGTACATAAGATCAGATCAAATAGATGTATGTGTAAAATAAAGTGCTTAGATTGTAAGCTCTTCAGGGCAGAGCCAGATGTGAATGTATCAATATAATTGTAAAGTGCCAAGAAATATGTTGGAGCTATATAATTCCATAATAAAAATATCATTAGAGGGATCTGAATGAGCAAAATATGTTTATTAAAAACCAATCACAATCTTGGAGAACCTCATACCACTGTAAAACATGGAGGTAATAAATGGTATAATTTGGGATGCTTAAGCATGTAAAACATCTTTCTTATAACTAGACTACTGTATGAGCCTAAACATTTTACTATCTTCATGCAGAAATGGATGTGGGAGGAAGAAATGGAGCAAATTAGCAAAAAACATGTTTGTATACAAAGTCAATGTAAATGATACAGAATAGATAAAAAATTGTTTAAAAAAATACCCCAGAAACCATCAGGGTGAAACACTTATGAAAGGTGGGAAAACATTTTATCCCAGTTGATTTTAGAAAGGGGGATACAGTTGAGAGCAAACCTTGCTTGAACCCAATACGGCAATACCAGGTATTAAAGCCACAGTATTTACTTTTTCTACAGAAGAAAATTGTGTATGTTTATTTATTTGTTAATTAAAGCAGAACAGTAGTGTCCTAACCCCCCATACCACCCCTCCCAACCTAATAGTGTCCAGATCTGCGATACAGAATTTGAAGGCACCTAGTAGTTTAGGTCCTCACCATCCTTCAAAATCCAGACAGACCAAGGAGAGCCTGGGTACTATTAGGGGTGGGAGAGTATTATTTGGGCCACTACAGTAGCCCTAATTACTAAAGAAAAATTATAATTGTTATTTTTTTTAATTACATCACTTTAACTTTTAGCAAAGAAGAGAAAGATAGTAACAGCGGGGCATAATCCCCTAACCCACAATCAGCTTACACGGAGCTCAAGCATCCAGGGCAGTTTCAGCAAACGGCCATCTAAGATAGGTCAATCCTTTTTGAAAACACAAGCAATAGGATGGGCATCTCGTGGGTGACAAAACTACACTTTTTGTGTAATGAGTAAAATAAACTTAGTCACATCATTAGGTCCAATACACAGAGAAAAAGAGGTGGAGGGAAGGCAGCCTGACGCGTTTTGTGACTACGTCACTTCTTCAAATGCCTTTGAGCAAGTGACGTAGTCACGAAACGAGTCAGGCTGTCTTCCCTGGGGCAGGGAAGAAGCATAATCCTACGTCCCAATATTGTTTCTGTGAGGAGCACCAGCACAAAGAAATCTGCTTCCTCAGGCCTTTCTCCTCGTTAATACAGGAAGGCCCAGTACACTGGCAGATAAAAACTGTATGTGCTGTAGATCCGCAACAAAAGGTTATTGGAGATTTGGAATAATTAATCCTACCTCTCTGACCCAGGTTCTTTTTATTTTTAAAATGGTAACTAGTTTACAGCGTAGTTGTCCTTTACCTATATACTTAACTTTACCAAAGACAATTCTATCATTATTTACACAGCATGATCCCTCATCAAGACTTAAGTTGTCCTCTGCAGCTTCTGGGTCTGGCAGTCAGTTAACGTAAGGTCACAGCCAATTGCTAACTTCATTTCTGAAGCTGCCAAGCAGAGAAGCCACCTCTGTTGCTGTGTGACATGTATTTAATACATACACAGCAGAATAGGTGTCTACCAATGGCGAGCGATTATAATGATTTAACACAGTATGTTTTGTATCTTTTCTTAAGAGTTATTCAGAAAAAAGGAAGAGATACCATGTTTATCACTTTGGGCTATATAGTAAGTCATAAAAATGTATTTCCGCTTGAATCCTTCTTCTTCTAAGTGGTTCCTGAATCTCCATCCATTTCAACCCAATAGCATAACTGTAAACTAACTACGCACTGTATATGCTTAAAACGACAAGATCTTTTTTGAGTGTTAATAGACAAGATTCCCAAACAATATATGATATATTATAACACAACAAGATGCCATGCTATTGTTATCTATAATGTATGTTTATGAATAGCAGCAGTAAAAAAAAAAACTTCCCTAAACGTGTCATGGAAATGTCAGGAAACATCCTTTTTTCTCATCAGCAGGATCATTTGTAAGGGATTTGTTGCAAAGTCTGTTCCATTAGCCGAGGCAATTTAAACAGCAAATTCACTACTATAAAAATATGATGAGGGAGGAGAGGAACGGTTTGCTGCACACAAGCAGACAGTATGACATGCTCATGCATTCCAGCAATACTTTCCATTGTAACAGTGCGGCCAGATTTCTCCTTCTGCTAATTATTTCCTTACAGAGTGACATATAGGTAATAATCCAAACTGCAGAGTTGAAACATTCTTACATTTCTGTCCTTTAACCAATCAATGTTATATTAAATGAACTATGGCCTATTATTATTCTTGTTATTCTTTGTGAGTTGTAAAATACCTCATGCAGCCATTCCATCTAGCTCATTTGAAAGTGATTGATTCAAAAGCTGTAATTGTTCCATGGCTAAAGAGGGAGATGATAGGATCCAGATGGTCAGCTTGTGAGATTGGTTCAAATATTGTTGGAAATTGGGTGAATGCATTGATTATAGCTTGACTGGCAGCTTCTATCCCTGTCATGGGAACATTGATTCACTGGGCAATGCAATGGCGGTAGATTTTTCATTAAATATAATGTTTGAAACATGAAACTTGACAAGTTCCATTATTTGAATTTGCATAAATTCAATGAAGCTGAGAATTCGCTTGAATTGTCTGTGTTGAATAATACACAAGGGTTGCTATCCATTTACTATGCATTACAGTAGATCTATGACCATACTGCATATTTCAGCTTCTTCATCTAGTAACCTTGCTGGATATTCCATTGACTTGCAAACAGCTGTTCCCTAATCTCCAAATGTGTCCAAATATAGGGTGTTCGTTACAAAATAAAACAGAAAATGCTTGACACATACTTGATTATTATTCAAACAGCAGTTGTTCGGAGGATTGCAGAGCAGGTCTAGTATTTGCCAGATGGATTCGAAACATTTAAAACTAAACAAGTTGATTTCCTTTCTGCTAATGTTCACAGGGAGTAATACCAGCTGTGCGCAAGATTCTTCCAAAAGGTGAATACGATCCAACTTCATCTTTCTGAGCATCTCCTTGAAAATCCTAATAAGTAGGATATCACCACTGATAATAATGGTTCAGTTTAACAAGGCCTCCTGGACACCAAAACATTATATTGTGCATCCGCCTGGAACCGGCTCATCACATTATACTCTATTGAGGGCCTTTTCCTTAACACATTTCCATCCCTGTCACCTGTGGTAATTGCTCCAACAATACTGAATGTGGTTTTATTTCCACATACGCATAACAAATAGCTCCTAAGTGTGCCTAAGATTTAACTGTTATGCTAGGTTTATTGACATTGCATTCACCTTGGATATAAAAACTATCAATCAGAAAGAAAGGAACTTCATACTGATTACGTAAAATGACCTGCACAACATATTGGAGGGACCTATTCTCTTACCCAGGTTCATTTATAACACAAAATGGTCGAGAGTTTTCATGTTCCACAAAAGAAACAAAACTGCTTTTTACAGAGTATAATCATTGCACATGAACAACAAATCATAAAAATAAGATAAATAACGTATTCAATACGGTATTTCAATTAGACAACTGGGAAATCAGTTAAAGTATTTGATACAATGATCCATTTTTCTGCAATAGTATGCATGGTTGATTGGGCCAATATCAGCACGTACCACTTTAGATATTACGGTGTATCAGTCAGTCGCCCAATTAATTGGATGGTGTATATGCTGGTGTCCGTGACCTCTGGTACATGTTCATCGGATTGCTAGTAGCGAATGCATGGTTTGATATTGTTTTTTACATACCCTAAAAAATTTCATAATACAGGTGCTACCAGGTAGTTGTAACTCATTACACCAAATTATTCTACAATATATAGGTAACTCCTGGCCACACTGGTTTCATAAATTCCAATATACTTTTATTTCAACTAAAGCAAAAATTATTTGAATTTATGAAACCATTGTGCCCGGGAATTACCTAATATTGTAATATATGATATATTTGACATTAATGTATGTATAATTTATTTCTATAGCCTACTTGGGTATACAGCGCTGTACATTATAAAAATTTACATCAATAAAGTTTCAAAGGTTAAGAATTGAGGTGTGCCTTGAAATATTAGGAAAGAGATCCCTGCCCCAAAGAGCTTACAATCTAAGCACCAATGGTATCCATTGCAATAGATATTTCAATACAAATAGAAACACTGTTACTATCACTAAAAACAAAGTTTAGTTTCATTTTTATTGCATTCATTCATAGTAAAATCTGAATTGATTTAGCTCTATTAGTGATTCTGATGCATGTACCAAAGCTACAGGTTTGTGACCTACCAGGAGATAATTACCATTTTACTTTGCAGTGAGAAGTTTCATTGAGGTTAAATAGAAAGGTAAAGGCAGATCAAGGTCAGGCACAATGGAGCTTGAAAGACAGTTTAATGGATTGAGGGATTAATAACACAAAAACCTCTTTTACAGTAATTAATAATTTGCATCAGGTAAGAATTGAAGGATCAGGATGTTAATGCATAATGGTATGTATGGCATCATTATCTTAGAAAGTAATGTATTTCTCCCTTATTCTTTCTCTTTTAAATACCAATTAAATGTAGACCATGGACCTTAATAGAAATTGCAATTTCATTTCACACATACATTACTTATGGTGACAAAAACATTTCTATTTTAAGAAGAGAATAAATATATGACAAATATTTACAGTATGGCTAGTTAATGAATATGATCTTACAATAATGTCACTATTTAAATCCTTCACTTAGGTATTACAGTTAAATACTGATCTTATTAGACATTTGTTTGTCTTCCTGATCAGCGGTTCTTACCTGCGACAATACTAACAATTATAATCGTGTTACACTTTTAAGGTTGGTCATAAAGTTATCGGGCCAGGTGGTTATCCTGAACGTCTCAGAAATGTAGTTTATTGGTATATTTGGGCACCTTAATGTGATTATACAGTATTATCTGTTATAAAGAGCAGATGTGGCCCTTCTTTTTAATCTGTCTGTGACACATATAGATGATCTTCACCCAGTCAACTGTCACACAATCACGTAGCATAGGGCCCACTTGCAGGTAATAGGCAAGACACCTTGATTTCATTTTTCCTTTTTATTGAGGCAAGGCACATGAGTCCTGTAATACGATAGGGCAACACACTGCCACTATTTGCAAGGTCCAAGTTTCGGCCCACCTCCTCCAGATACTCATTTTAAAGGGTATGCACCTTAATTTACATTTTTAGTATATAATAGTAAATGTGCCCCAAGCCCCAACCACTATAATAATTTTCTTAGAAAGTCCCCAGATAGTTACTTACCATGCCTCGCTCCTTCGCTGCACTGCCCCGGCCCTCTGCTTGCACGGAAATGCAAGCAGGGGGCGGGACTGGAAGCCACGTCTGTGATTGGCTGCGAGGCAGCCAATCACGGACGCGGCTGCCGGCTTCTCAGTGCGGCAAAGGAGCGAGGATGGTAAGTAACTATCTGGGGACTTTCTAAGAAAATAATTATAGTGGGTGGGGCTGGGGGCACATTTACTATTAATACATAAAGGGATTTACGCTAGGGGGAGGTAGACCAGAGCGGGTTGGAGGGGGAGAAGTGCTGCACTGTGCATGGCAAAATTCTCCCGGAGGGGAGCAGGAGGCAGAGTCCTATGGACTCGCTCTCCTCCTGGTGGCCAATTTTTTGGACTTTGGGGGGGGATTACTGGAGAACCACATGGAGCTGGGATGTAAGGTAAGGATTTATTGCAATACACATTGGGGCCAGTAGGGGGGGGGATTATAGATTTGGGGGTGGACATTCCCTTTACATAACAAGTACAGTGATCATATAGTGAATTTAACAATAATAAAAGTACAGAGATATAAATAAAACATACCTGTAATACAATAGGGAAACACACTGCCACTATTTGCAAGGTCCAAGTTCGGCCCACCTATATTACCACCTATACCACAATATTAAAACAGTAGTCACTACAACACATCCCTATAGGCAGTGTATCATATTTACAACAGCACACACATATATAAATATAAAGCCACATACATATAATGTAAAATGCAACCAGCAACAACAAGTAATATGGTGATACTAACACAGGATCCATGTGGAACATATGTGCTGTAAGTCAGTAATCATACAGAGTATGCTCTAAGCTGCTGTAAAAGACAAACACCAATAATATTCCAGGTTCTAACCTTCTTATAGAACTTTTATTACATTAACTATAAACTGAGATTAATACAGAGAGAATCATATGGACAGATCTTACCTCCTCCAGATACTAATGTGCAGAAGGACTAAACCAATCCAGGCACAGGGAGGTAAGTTGGAGGGTTCCATTATAAATATTATTACAAAACATTCATAAGTTTGTTCTGAGAGACAGCAAAGGATTACATAGAGTGCAATTCATTTGCAACCCACTTATAAAGTACTATAATCAAATAGTTAACACTAAAAGGGTGCATTATTCCTGCTGAGTAAATGGTACGACCCTAACTTCTATACCGATTGTTTACTCTTTGCGACCCAGGAATATTTGGTGAACATTCATATTATAATCTCACTGTGTTACACAGTCTGCTAGTTCACTTTTTACATCCTACAGCTTTATGGTGGTTACAGAGGTAAACTTATAACAATGTAGAGAATTGTGTGTGGAAGCAGGCTTGTCACCATACGGGGGCCCCTAATACAATAGGTCTGTAATACTATCAGACATCCCACCCTGCCCCTTTAGGCTTCCGGGCAGGGTGGGGAAATGGGCGTGGCGTGGGGGGGGTGATGTCACGTTGGGTGTGGACAGTGGTCTAGGGTGGTTGGAGGTGGGGTTAGGGCATTCCGGGGGTGTGACCTTCCAAAGTGGACATGACTTGGGAGGAGACTCAAGTCTCCTCTCAAGTCGGGAGTTGGGGTGGTTTTGCGGGAGTGCGGGAGGCCACCCAAGAATGAGGGAGACTCCCGGACGATCCGGGAGGGATGGGATACCTGTACTATGCAAAATCAACATTTAATAATGTGTTTTTAAAATGGGTTCATCAGCAGAGTGAACCACTGTATCTCCAGAGATTAGATGCATCATCAAAGATTCTGGAGAGACAAGGAAAAAATTGCCAGCAAAGCTTTAAAAGTGGACTGCGGGGTATAGTCGAACTTTGTCTCCCATGTGAAATTTTGCGACGACCTTGTCTCACTGGAGATTTAAACGTCAACTACTGTACACTTGTTATTTGTATCTTACAATAAATTGTAAGATATCATGGTCACTATTCCCTAAACTTTCTATTACTATCATATGCATAATACATTTTGTTAAATATCAGATGCAACAGTGCATTTGTATCTATTAGGGACCTTTGATGTGGATGTATACAGTAACAGGCAGATGCACTAGAGGTGCAGTGGCCAAAAATGTTATATCGGTTAGCGTGACTTAAACTCCATGATTGTGGGCTGCCCTGCGTAACGGGGAAGTTAACCACGTCGGTCTGCAATCGATGCTATCTTCACATGGCCTTACGTTATGTGACTTTTTACAGTCAAGGCTGTAAGTCTACCCATTGAAACCCTTGATGCACGGAAGCCTAAGTGAATTGTAGCATCGCGAGCATTGCACGTGGAGTCAATAGCGGTCTCTGTGCTTCACCCGTGAAGTGTCATAAGAGCCAAAGGAGCTAATTAAGAGGGACCTTGACCAATATCTTATAGATCTTAATGCCAATTCTTCTACTACAGTTAATGTAAGTTTTATTATTTGAATTAGTTATTAAAAGCTACCAGGAAAATTATATTACATTTGGGCAGTATTGGGCTTACAGACACAGATTATTTTCTTCTGCAATCGTTAGTAATCAAGTTCTTACTAGTACACAGTGTATTCAATGGTATGTAATCATGGTTTGATTAGGAAAAAAAAAAAATGATGGCAAATGCCACCTACACTATAGTAAAATGTATGAAGGTAGATAAATGACAAAATCGCTAATAAAGGAACAATTCATAAAGGATAAAATATCCGAGACATTACTTCACAGTAAACATTTATTTTATAATTAATAGATGGATCAAACTAAGTAGTCTTACAGCATGAACAAGCTTAAGTGATGTCTCTAAACATCTCCAGATCTTAAGTTATAGTCACAGAGGGTGGGGGCTGTCACAGAGGGGGGGGTGTCACAGAGGGGGGACTGTCATAGAGGGGGGACTGTCACAGAGGGTGGGGGCTGTCACAGAGGGGTGGGCTGTCACAGAGGGGCCGGCTGTCACAGAGAGGTTGGCTGTCACAGAGGGGGGCTGTCACAGGGGGCCTGTCACAGAGGGGGGGACTGTCACGGGGGGGGGGAATTTTACAAGAGGAGGGGACTGTCACTGGGGGGGGGGGACTTTCATAGAGGGGGCTGTCACGGAGGGGGGGGCTGTCACAGAGGGGGGACTTTCACAGAGGGGGGACTGTCACAGAGGGGGGCTGTCATGAGGGGACTGTCACAGAAGAGGGACTGTCACAGAGGGGGGACTGTCACAGAGGGGGGGACTGTCACAGACAGGGGGGAGGTCATAGGGGGGACTGTCACAGAGGGGGGGACTCTGACCTTGGGACAGAGGGGGGGTACTCTGACCTTGGGACACTGAGGGGGGTCTCTGGGCTTCTAGAGTCCATTAATGTAACGGGTTTAATGTCTAGTCTATTATAATAAAACCCTAAAGCAGCGCCTGTGAATCCGTGTGTCACTGCAGTTCCTAAGGAATCACCACTAGAGGGAGATGGTTAGATTGTCTCTGCAGTTCCTATAGACTCGCCACTAGTGGAAGAAATGCAGAAAACAAGCAAGAAAGAACACAGCAGTTACACAGATTACACAGGTTGCTCGGGACAGAGGGGATTCACTATCTCTATGTGCACCTGTGATCACAGTTGAGTTGCTGGTGGCGCACCATGTAAATGCTGTGTGTTTAGGAACAAACAGACCAAGAAATCACAATTTCAAATCCCCTAGTTTACTTATGAAACAATATAACATAGTCTACTGCCTGAGTTTAGTGCTTTTTTGTTTGTTTGTTTCTACATATGTACAAACTTTATATATAGCAGATCTGTTATTTATTTACCAACCAGTGTGAATTGCTGAAAGTCTTCCAGTAGCAATTCAAAATAGTGAACTGATTTTACTTGCATTTACTTCTATCGATTGAGAGTTAACCTGTGGTGCGTTCTGCTAAAGTGCTGGGTTAGGAAAAAAATCAGACTATTGGGACACAGGTTTCATTCCCCATGTTCCCTTTTTTTGTTTTTATTATGTTCATTACTTATTAGCCCATGTGGCATAGAGGTAGAAAGCTTTCTTTTTAGAAAGACACAGTATAGCAGGTTGCTGGTTTGATTCCCCATACTTACTTTTATTTTTTGCTGAAATGTTAAATGCTCTGTTTCTTTCATCCTTGCTAGCATATAAGACATATACTGCAAAGATTAGTTTTCTTTTTTGTATGAAAAGCATAGGAATTTATCATTGTTAGGGACAGGAGCATTTATAATGTGTTTACACAAAAACTGCACTGATATCTGTGTTCTGTGTCAGAGGGAGGGATCTCTGAGCTGTAACATGATCGGCTGTCAGCTTCCAGGAAGACTGCAGTTTCCTGTAAAGTGACCAGCACACACTTAGCTGGGTGTTCCCAGATAAGGTGAATTATGGGAGCGGACCCTTAGTACACACAGGTTATTTTCATAAATCACCAAGCATGCACAGCAAAGGGAGACATGAGACACAGCTTTTTGTGTGTTTGTGAATGTGCTCTGTCTATTGAACTTTAGTTCTCCTTTAAATCAATCAGAATTTTTGAACTATCCCTCTCCCATTCACTTTAATGGGTCCAAATTCGAACTTTCGAACTTTTACTGAAGTTTGAAAGTTCGAAAATGGACCGAACTTTATATAGTTCGGCCATCTCTAGAATCAGTATGACAGTGGCGTCTAGAGAAATATGATGTCTGGTCTGTAGTAGGTTTATAACTATGTCTAAATGCCTCTGTCTTAATAAAAATACTTTTAACATTCTGTAAATAAAAGGGTGAATTAAGTAATCAATATTATGCCATCAGCAAAATAAATAAATAAAAAAAACACAAAAGCATGTTTGTCTGCATTACTTTACTGTGAAAATGAAATTTTGGAGTTTGAAAGTGAGACACGGCCAAATTGATTTGAGTTGACCACACACACAAGAACACGATGTTCTAGCTTTATGTAACCTAAAAGAATAATATCTTTATAAGACACACAGAGGGAAGCTTTTGCATCTGTCAGGTTATGATCAGCAAGTTACACTGCAAATATAAAACAAGAGATCCACAAATCATAACAGCTTGATAACATATCTGGAAAGAAAAAAGAAACTCCAGCAAGTCTATTTATCAGGATAATCTTTATCTATCCTCTTTTCTTTAACATAAGACAACAGATCTATTTCTGTCCTGTATGTACCATCAGCCCACAAAAAAGGGGTCATACATAAAGTCGCAGCTTTCTCTTTATCTAGATCTATGCAGGATTTAGTAACAATAACATAACAAATATCCTGTAGGCAATCCACTGTTTTAATATTGTGTTTAAGGAATATGTTTGATAAAAAGTATAGTTTGGAAATGTAATCGTCTACATCCCCTGCGAATTTATATTAAACCCAGGCCATACATTTACTAGCAGCATTGTGAAAAGGAACAACAGTTCAGTGATACCGTTTTCTTTTCTTTTTTTTAAAACTAAGACTTATAGGAGAACTAAACTTATTTCTTGTACCATTAATGTGAAAGCTTTCCCCCCAAAACACCCATGCATTTTACAATAATATTCAAGTAAGTTGCATTTACACACATGTAAGAATTAGATTCTGTAACTAGGAAGGGTTCCTCCCATGTGTATCTGTCCATGTAGTCTTCAAACAGAAATGTAAGCATGTGCGCCTATTGGCCACTCCCACTGGTCCCAGTACTTACTGTATTTTTTATTCTGATGCCTACATGCCAAAATGAAAGTCCTTTCAGTTGATTTTCCAGCAAGCATGAGTGGCACAAAGAACAACCTATTAGGAACAGTACTAAATAGCTGATTTTACTGCATCTTGCAGTTTTGGAGCACATACATTCTAAGATAAATTTGGTGTAAATTTACGTCCGCGGTCATACATTAATACATTTCAATACCGTGCAATTTTAAATAGGGCCCTTGGATCCATGTTGACTAAGAAATAAACTGCAAAGATTACTTTTTCTTTTTTGTATGAAAAGCAAAGGAATAAATCAATGAGAGGGAAAGGAGCATCAGAGAGAGGCTGGATCTCTATAAATCAATGAGAGGGAAAGGAGCATCAGAGAGAGGCTGGATCTCTTAGCTTTAATATGATTGGCTTTCAGCATCTGGTGGGCAAGGCTGCAGCTTTCTGTGAAGTGTACACTTAGCTGGTTTTGACTTTCATCAAAACAATGAGGTTGTTGTATCTTTGTGAATGTGTTCTGTCTGTTAGGACAATGTTGTCACTACTTTAGTCCCCTTTAATAATGTATTTACAAAGACTTATTAGATATATAATCCACCCCTTCCATGGAAGTCAATGGACTCTCTCTGTAAATAATAATCTTATAATCGGCGCGCTACTACGTAGTAGCGCGCCGATTATAACAGTCCGGAACTAATTTCCACTCTGGAATGCTTCCCCCACCTCCGTTTTATCTCCCCATCACCTCAGCTGAACCTCTGTCTCAGTTCCGTGGCTTCCGCATCACTGTGGATGGCGCGGCTCCTCCTCTTCCTTTTACTCCGTGCACAGTGATGAACAATCTCGCGATTCATCACTGTGCAGGATGTAAAACTAAGAGGAGGAGCCGCGCCATCCACACTGGTGCGGAAGCCGCAGGAATTTGCATAGCCCTGAACTGCAATGGGATAGGAAGTTGCAGAGTGCCCTGGTGTGTGGAGCGGTAGGTGCTGTTGGGAATAGCGGAGCGGGGAGGACATCTGATGACTCACTGATGAGGGACAAGTACCTGACTTTTCTCTACCCTCTGACTCTGTTCCTCTGCCCCTCTATTCTTCTAATGAAGGGTGGATTATAATAAATAATGCACCCCCTACATAAAATTATTCGGATATAGTGGTCACCTCGGAGTTCAGTGCCCTGTATTAAAGGCACTCGGCCTACCTTATAATTTACAGTAGGGGGTGCATTACAGTAGGGGGTGCATTATCTACTATATAATGCACAATTGAGTGCTGGCCTGGAAACAAAAAAGTTTGAATTCTTTAGGATTCTTTGTAGAATGATCCCAAGGGTAACATTAACTTGTGAGACTTTTTCTGTGGAAAAAAGAAAAAAAAATTAAAATGGCATGTGATGATATAATATGATATATTTATTATATATTATATAATATATATATTTTATATATATATATATATATATATATATTATAGGTGTATTATCACAGGCACTCTCTCACACCTGGATGCTGTTGTGTAGAGCAAATTTCATACTAAACAAGTATGTAAGTTCAACGCACTAACAGGGTTTCTTCATCAAAAAAAGTTTTTTATTAATACATCACTGTGTAGGCAACGTTCGGTACCTTTCTAGGTCCCTTTCTCAAGCCTAAAGAGACTTTAAATTTGGAATTGTTTGTACCACATTTGATATGAGGCTTGAGAAAGGGACCTAGAAAGGTACCGAAACGTGCGCTACACAGTGATGTATAAAAAAAAACTTTTTTGATGAAGAAAACCCTGAGAGTGCGTTGAACTTACATACTTTGTTATATATATATATATATATTATATATATATATATATAATATAAGGCTCGGGAGTGTACACACAGTCTTCGTATATTTTGGTTACCTGGTGCTGCTGACAATATCCAAGGTATACAAATAACGTTCAAAAAATATCAGCGCTACTCAGGTCCTTCAACAAGTGCTTTTATTTAAAGTGCTTTTTTAGCAAACATTGTGCAAAGTCCAACAATAAGCGACGTTTCGGCCGTTATCTATTGGCCTTTATCAAGCTCAAACATTAGTGCATTTACACAACCTTATGTACCCCTTGTAATTAGTGCTGAACCATAGGACACACCTCTACATAACATTGTTTCCAATAATTAAAGTGACAGTGCTCTAACATCATTATTAAAATCAAGTGACCATTAGTAAAGTGCCGTAGTGCATATAATTCAGTGCTTGTTTGTGATGATAAAGTGTTTATACACAAAATATTAAAAATATGAATTCCAGATTTCTATCTTAAAAAAACCATTGAAGAAGATTAACCGGATCTAATAAAAGTCTGAAAAAAGACAGTACTGGGTTCTCTTAGAAAAATTATTATTAATAATGCTTTTTTAAAGAACTATATAGATGATGTTAAAATACTTTATGAATCTATTTCTCAATCTATCATACACGTTATATTGGAGAAGCATCTTATGCTATACATCTACGGAGCAATCTAATAGTGCATATGTAAAGGATATATGGAATGGGACATAGTATAAAACACAAAAGTTGTTAAGTGATTATTATTGAATATAAATGAGAAATTTAAAAAGACATATAGCGAGGATACATAAAAGGTTTCAACGTTCGTTAATAAAATATTAGAGGGAACAATATTCGTTCAGTCCATGAAGTGCTAATGTATTTAGCGTTTTAATCCAGAAACTTTCTTTCCTGAGCAACATATTTGCTCTGTCCCCACCTTTTCTGGGCAATGGAATGTGGTCTATTTCCATAAATTTCAGTTCTGAGATCGTATGTCTTTTCTCCAAGAAATGGTTGGCAACTGGCTTATTAATGTTTTGATCTCTGTAAGCCGTATTAATGGCAGATCTATGTCCGTCAATACGTAATCTGAGGGTAAGATCTGTTTTGCCAACATAATATAAATTACAGGGACAAATTATAATGTAAATCACATGGGTGGTTTGGCAAGTGATATTATGTCGGATAGTAATCCTTTTTCCAGAGTGTGGATGTACAAAAGACGAACCTGGAAGCATGTGTTTGCAAGATTTACATTTGTGGCAATTGAAACATCCCATTTGTTTGTTGATTAAACAGTTGTCTTTTTTATACTTATCACCAGGATCAGTGTCAACGAGAATATCTCGCAGATTCCTCCCTCTCCTGAAGGCCACCGTGGGTTTGTTTGGAAGGCATTCACCTAATTTTTCATCTGAGGTCAAGATATGCCAATTGGATTGTAAAGCATGTTTAATGTCCTCTCCTGCTGTGGAGTAGGAGGCTGTACAAATAAATTTGTTTTGTTCTTTTACCCGTTCATTTGTTGTGTTGTTAACTCTTTGTCTTGCTTTTATTAATGCTTGTTCTAAAACATGGTGTGGATACCCTCTTTGTACAAATCATGTATTCATTTCTTGTATTTGTTGATTCATTATGTAAAGATTAGAGTTATTTCGCAATACTCGACAAAATTGAGATATGGGGAGTGACCTTTTTAAAGATGGAGGATGGTGGCTTCTGTAATGTAGGAGAGAGTGCCTATCAGTAACTTTTTTAAACAAACCATATTCCAAAGTATTTTTGTTGATTTTCAAATTCAAATCCAAAAATTGAATCTCAGACCTACTCACCTTGGATGTAAATTTAATGGTGGTGTCCAACGAATTCAAGGTGTTAGTCATTTGTATAAACTGCTGTTCAGATCTCTTCCAGATTAAAAAGACGTCGTCTATGAATCTGCAGTAAAATATTAAGTGTTGTTCATAATCTTTAAGTATATATATATTTTCAAAATCAGACAAAAATAGATTAGCATATGCCGGGGCCATGGCCGCCCCCATGGCAGTACCTGCCATCTGTATATAATATGTCTCTTCAAACCGAAAAAAATCCTTTTAAAGGGAAATTTCCAACAGTGTAAGGATAAACTCTTTTAATGGCTCACTGTGGTTTGTCTCAGTGTCCAAGCATTTCTTTATGGTTTTGATGCCCTCTGTGTGGGGTATATTGGTATATAAGCTTGTTACATCCATAGTGGCTAAATGAATTTCCTCATCTGGAGGGAGGTTGAGATTTTTTATTTTTGATAAAAAATGAGGTGTGTCTCTAATATAAGTTGTTGTACGTTGTGCAATTGGTTGAAGAATATTGCAACAGTATTTACCTATAGGTGCGAGTAGACTCTCTCTTGCAGACATGATTGGTCGCCCCGGTGGGTTTTTTAGTGACTTGTGAAGTTTCGGTATGGTATATAAGATAGGACATTTCGGGTGTGCCTGGAAAAGAAAATCACCAAGTTGTTTGATTAGTCCCAAAATTTCAGCATTATTAATTATATTTTTTATTTGTTTTTGGATACCTTGTGTAGGATTATCTCTCAATGTTTGATAAGTTTCACCTTCCTTAAGTTGTTCCAAAATTTCTTTTCTATAATCAGCATAGTCCATAATAGCAACCCCACCTTCCTTGTCTGCTTGTCTAATTACTATTGACTTGTCTTCTTTTAACTGCTTAAGTGCCTTATACTCCCTAGTTGTTAAGTGACACTTGATTTTAATAATGATGTTAGAGCACTGTCACTTTAATTATTGGAAACAATATTATGTAGAGGTGTGTCCTATGGGTCAACACTAATTACAAGGGGTACATAAGGTTGTGTAAATGCACTAATGTTTGAGCTTGATAAAGGCCAATAGATAACGTCCGAAACGTCGCTTATTGTTGCACTTTGCACAATGTTTGCTAAAAAAGCACTTTAAATAAAAGCACTTGTTGAAGGACCTGAGTAGCGCTGATATTTTTTAAACATTATTCCACACAAGATAGGTGCACTCAAGGGGTTGGATCAAAACAGATTTATTTTGTGCTACAGGTGCATAGTGCAACGTTTTAGTCCTGGACTAAAGGACCTTTATCAAGTTTCATGCATATGAATTGAATTTAAGCATTTAACCATCTTTGTAAGAGAAAATGTTTTTACAGGCATGTAATGTAAAAACAGCATTATTAGCCTCATGCTTTAAAAAAACTCTTTATTTGGACTAAGCTTCTTTTTTCTTCAAACACAGGCCAGTTTTGGTGAACATTACAGTACAAGATTCCGAGCTATTCAAAGTCACGACAGGACAGATAATTTATTGTGTTATTATTGGTGACTTTTATGTTACATAGACAGGCAACCAGTTTTATTGTAGAATGCAAATCAACATGATTGAACTTGGTCAGTTTTACTCAGACATTACTCTGACCTACAAAGAAAGGGAATCATTGCAGTCATTGCAATTTCATTCAAAAAGTGGCAGGATTGATTGTGATGAATCCAACTGCAAAAACAAAGAAAAAGAGAACACAGACACAGGACACAGATCAGCTTAACAGAAATATCCAACCATTTTGTAATTTTGTATAATGGTCAAACCCCCAGCTGGGAGCATTTCCATTGATGAAATGTCATTGTCCTAGTAAAAAAACTCCCACCTTAGGTTTATTCCTGCTGTATAAACCTTCTCTTTTATCTGGTCTATGACACATTTCTCTTTCTTATTTTATTAACCATCATATTCTTCTTACTAATCTCTTCTGCCTCTCTAAAATTATGGGTTATGTGCAATGACTGGAGGTGAATGCAGGGTTATCACACCCCTATTAAGTGCACTCCATTGACTTCTGTGGTAGCCAGAATCTTATGCCTGAGGCAACTGCCTCGACTCACCTCAACTCCTGTGTTGTGTTACTGTATGGTGTTCCTGTGTGGGGCACGAGCATGTTTGCTTTAAGTCTGACATCTTCTATTTACGAAAAAAATTGAAAATATTGCCACACAGGTAGAAATCTTTTTTGTTAATTTTATTTAAAATAAAAATAAGTGTTTTTTTTAAATCCGTTTTTTTTTTGTAATCAGGGAGGAATGAATTGTAATTAGGTAAATATACACACAGTATAATCTGGTAGCCAGGGTCATGTTCCCTGAGTATATAGTATAGCAGGATTATGACATTAGTTTACAAGCAATAAGAAACAAGTTACATAGCTTATATTATGTATATATAATGTATATGGCATGCCAAAGATATCCAAAAAAGGAAATGTTCAGGTGAATAAGGAAGAAGGAAGGGTAGGAGGATAGGAGTAAACCTTAGCAGCGGTTAAAGAAGGGGAGACAAGGAACTGACTAACCTGTGTGGGGACATCACTGAGCTTATCATAGTTGCATCATATGTAAGAATCCCACATTTTATTTTATTTGTTCAGACACTTTATTTGTACTTAAATTAGTTTATGGTATGCTAGGTCTGTATTGGCTAGTCATTTCCATTGTTTACATTTAGGGGGTTCTTTGACATCCAGGATATGTACAAGTATTTAAATTAGCAGATTATAAAGTATAACCAAGAGTTTATATAGGGCATACTCTATTTATAACTGTGCTGATGAGCCCAGGGTTGATTAGACCCCAGATTTGCACATGCCCTGGATCCCCAGATCCTCAAAGAAAAAAAGGCAATGCTGATTGGTCTGGTAATATCAGCCCTCTTAGCACTTTTACAAGTGGTTAATTTTTTAAAGATCTTCAAACAGCAATTAGGCTGATCCTAGGTCCTGAATCATTGCTTTATAATCTATTAACAGGTTTAGTTCTCCTTTAATTTTATATATATATATATATATATATATATATATAATATATATATATATATATATATATATATATATCTCCACCAAAAAAGATAGACGCACTCACAGGTCTTGAAAAAATCCAATAAGTGTTTATTCCATCAACATGTTTCGACCTCCAAGGCCGTCATCAGGACTAAAGTATTGCACAAAACCATCAGTTTAAATAGCCACCCAAGTGACCCACCCACCGATAAACCCTAACTCTGTATAAAACACATATCCTATTAAACACTATACAAATATATCGAGTATCATAAAACCACGTGATAAAAATTCATGATAGAAATACATACATCCAAGTGAGAACCATAATATATAAAACATCTACACCCTCTAAAAATAGTATAAAAGGACTATACCGTGATCATAAAAAAGGAGGACATATACGGAGCACAGTATCCAGGGCATCTCTCCCTTCCGGGTACGTCAACAGGCCGACAACATCCGTCCGTGGGCAGGGTCACAAGGACAGAGCCCACGTGGGAGATCTCCATAGCAACCAAAGAAGCAACAATATACGTAACCCGGAAGTGTGGAGAATCCGGATCGCACTCACTGAATAAGTGTCAGTCGCAAATAAATATAAAGCATAGCAGCAGGTATGAGACATAATCATAAACTCCTAGAGACAACACACTATGGAGATCTCCATAGCAACCAAAGAAGCAACAATGTGCGTAACCCGGAAGTGTGGAGAATCCGGATCGCACTCACTGAATCAGTGTCAGTCGCAAATAAATATAAAGCATAGCAGCAGGTATGAGGCATAATCATAAACTCCTAGAGACAAACACCAAAAAACAAAGTCTATATATAAATGAAAAGGAATAAAGAATATCTATAAAACATTACTATAACCAGCATTATTATAGAAAGCAGCTTAGATTGTTCATCTCATTGAGGCCATAGGGTACCATTGTTTGTAACCGTGCAATCCATTTGGCCTCCGATTGTAGTAAGCTCCTCGCTCTATCCCCTTCCATAGGTGGGATGTGATCAATTAACATACATTTTAACGTTGCCAGACTGTGTCCCTTCAATTTGAAATGTCTCGCTACAGGTTGATCACACATCTTTTTATTATCCAATATCTGACTATTGAGAGCAGCTCTAATCGTGCTGCGATGATTGGCAAACCTCTCACGGAAAGATGTAGTCGTTTTGCCCACATAGAGAAGGCCACACGGGCAGGTCAAAAAATAGATCACAAATGCACTAGTGCAAGTGAGTCTATGTCTGATTTTGATACGTTTACCGGTCCTAGGATGGGGAAAGTCTTTGCCCGTAAGCATAAATCCACAAGTTGTGCAATTGGGACATTTGTAGCACCCTAATTTGGGAGGACCCCATGGGGTATTCATTTCCAACCTAGTGAGTACAGTAAGATCAGTCTTAACCAACATATTACGCAGAGATTTACCTCTGCGATGGGAGAAGCGTATCTTCTGTTGTTGAAAAGGCAAGGAATCATTCCCTTCAATAATTCTCCAAAGTTCTTTTGCTTTCTTTCCAATCTCATGACTGAGTGTCGAAAAATCCATCGGGAAAGTTATGCATTTCGAATCACCCTTATGCTTGGCCTCCATAGTCATAGTTCTCAAGGCTTTAGTCAGCTGTTGTTTTAGTATTTGCATAGAATACCCCCTTTCCACAAAACGACAGGTCATTTCTTTTAATTGAGTTGAACCCCCCCGGAGAGGGGGGTTCAAATGTAAAAAACAAACCACCGAGAAAGAGGTGATTTTTAACCTGAGTACGCATGTTTTAACACCTGGTGACTAAAGGTTTATCGTTTGTCCCTTCTATGAGGTTTAATGAATTTCAATTTGATATTGACCTCTACAAGTTTCAAAGAAGGTTGAAACTCAGAGAGTTTTACAGGGATGTGAGTGATGAGGTGTGTGTGGAAAAATTTAGACCTAGGAGTACATTTGACCCTATTAACACCTCCCCAGCCATTAAGGTGTTTACAGACATGCTGCATACTCAGGTACGGGACCTGTCTAAGGCACAAGGTCCCACTTTTGATAATTTGGACAAAGCCCAACGTCTAGCTATTAAAACTTTGCAAGCTGACACTAACCTTGTGATACGTCCCGCTGATAAAGGCGGAGCTGTAGTTTTGCTCAATCGAGATTATTATGTTATGGAGTTACTAACTCAATTAAGTGATTCCAATACATATATCCGTTGTGATAGAAATCCTATGTTTGAGATTAAAAAATCTTACGTTGGGTAAGAATTCTGGTTGGATTTCGTCAAAATGTGCACAATTTCTTACTACGGATTATCCAACTTGTCCTATTATTTATACCCTTCCTAAGGTACATAAGAGTCTTGAATCCCCTCCGGGTCGCCCCATAGTGACCTCATATGGGTCGGTATTGAAGCCGTTAGCACAATATGTTGATGTATATCTTCAACCCATTGTTAAAAATATGAGTTCATATCTACGGGATAGTGGGCATCTGATAGAAATATTGTCACAACTTAGATGCCCCATGGAAAATAAATTACTGGTTACCATAGATGTTAACAGTCTCTATACGGTAATTCCCCAGTGTGAAGGTATCCAGGCTTGTAAACAAGCCCTGTATGACAGTGGACACCGACAACCTCCCATTGAATTTTTGATGGAATTGCTGCACATTATATTGGCGAAGAACCATTTTTGGTTTATGGACCAATATTATGTGCAGTGTAAAGGCACTGCGATGGGGTCCAATGTGGCCCCATCCTTTGCTAATTTGTATATGCAACAGTTTGAACAGGTACATTTCCTTCCGATAATGGGTACGAATATCCATCTATATAAGAGATATATAGATGATATGTTTCTGATTTGGGAAGGCGGAGAGACATTATTGCGTGAGAAGTTGGCGGTGGTTAATGCTTTGAACACTCCAATTAAACTCACGTTTAAAATCAAAAATGATGAAATAGAATTTCTTGATCTCTTAATTTTCAAGATAAATGATGGATTGGGTACCACGTTGTATCGGAAGGAAACTGATCGCAACACAGTGCTTCATGCGACCAGTTTCCATCCTCCAGCGTTGATAAAGGCTATACCTTACACCCAATACCTTAGGGTATTGAGGAACAACTCAGAGGGTGAACGTATTGAGACTCAATTAAAAGAAATGACCTGTCGTTTTGTGGAAAGGGGGTATTCTAATGCAAATACTAAAACAACAGCTGACTAAAGCCTTGAGAACTATGACTATGGAGGCCAAGCATAAGGGTGATTCGAAATCATAACTTTCCCGATGGTTTTTCGACACTCAGTCATGAGATTGGAAAGAAAGCAAAAGAACTTTGGAGAATTATTGAAGGGAATATTCCTGCCTTTTCAACAACAGAAGATACGCTTCTCATCGCAGAGGTAAATCCTGCGTAATATGTTGTAAGACTGATCTTACTGTACTCACTAGTTGGAAATATACCCCATGGGGTCCTCCCAAATTAGGGTGCTACAAATGTCCCAATTGCACAACTTGTGGATTTATGCTTACGGCAAAGACTTTCCCCATCCTAGGACCGGTAAACGTATCAAAATCAGACATAGACTCACTTGCACTAGTGCATTTGTGATCTATTTTTTGACCTGCCCGTGTGGCCTTCTCTATGTGGGCAAAACGACTACATCTTTCCGTAGAGGTTTGCCAATCATCCAGCACGATTGAAGCTGCTCTCAATAGTCAGATATTGGATAATAAAAGATGTGTGATCAACCTGTAGCGAGACATTTCAAATTGAAGGGACACAGTCTGCAACGTTAAAATGTATGTTAATTGATCACATCCCACCTATGGAAGGGGATAGAGCGAGGAGCTTACTACAATCGGAGGCCAAATGGATTGCACGGTTACAACAATGGTACCCTATGGCCTCAATAGATGAACAATCTAAGCGCTTTCTATAATAATGCTGGTTATAGTAATGTTTTATAGATATCTTTATTCCTTTTCATTTATATATAGACTTTGTTTTTTGGTGTTTGTCTCTAGGAGTTTATGATTATGCCTCATACCTGCTGCTATGCTTTATATTTATTTGCGACTGACACTGATTCAGTGAGTGCGATCCGGATTCTCCACACTTCCGGGTTACGCACATTGTTGCTTCTTTGGTTGCTATGGAATCTCCATAGTGTGTTGTCTCTAGGAGTTTATGATTATGTCTCATACCTGCTGCTATGCTTTATATTATTTGCGACTGACACTTATTCAGTGATGCGATCCGGATTCTCCACACTTGCGGGTTCGTATATTGTTGCTTCTTTGGTTGCTATGGAGATCTCCCACTGGGCTCTGTCCTTGTGACCCCGCCCACGGACGGATGTTGTCGGCCTGTTGACGTACCGAAGGGAGAGATGCCCTGGATACGTGCTCCGTATATGTCCTCCTTTTTATGATCATGGTATAGTCCTTTATACTATTTTTAAGGGGGTAGATGTTTTATATATTATGGTTCTCACTTGGATGTATGTATTTCTATCATGATTTTTATCACGTGGTTTTATGATACTCGATATATTTGTATATGTTTTAATAGGATTGTGTTTTATACAGAGTTAGGGTTTATCGGTGGGTGGGTCACTTGGGTGGCTATTTAAACTGATGGTTTTGTGCAATACTTTAGTCCTGATGACGGCCTTGGAGGTCGAAACATGTTGATGGAATAAACACTTATTGGATTTTTTCAAGACCTGTGAGTGCGTCTATCTTTTTTGGTGGATGTTTTGATGCAATTGGGACAGCACCCAGGCGAGTATACCTATAGGATGGAGTGCAATCGAATTGTGAATATATTTATATATATATATATATACAATACAAGAATTGTGGAAGCACTCCAATTAGGCTAATTTACAACTACATTTAGCGGAAGTGCTACTGATCTGGTCAAAACATTTATACAAACATAGAAAAGATAATCAATGCACATTCCTAGGCACCATACAATATCATATTATCTGCACACTGGCATACTTTATAAACAAAGGGGTTTTAGTATACATTACTGTGATCACATGAATGAAAAGCCTTCCAACCACGTCAAGGTAACCCCAGTCTGGAAGGTCCTAACGTCTGACCTTTACAATTTCTTTTACTTCAATTACGATTAGCAAACTTTTGCATTTCTCATTCTTACACACTGGATCCATATAACAGGCTCTCTCCCTTCCCCCTCAGCCCTTTGGCTTTTAAAATGAGGGAAGAGGCCATCCAGTGCTTTATATTAAGCAGAGGACCTCCCATTAAAGGGGCGTGTTGGGGGTGCTATTACCACATGGAGGCTTGACCAAGCCTCCCAATAAATACATACAATACAAGAATTGTGGAAGCACTCCAATTAGGCTAATTTACAACTACATTTAGCGGAAGTGCTCCTATGAAACAGATAGGAGCACTCCATGGACTGGAACAAACTGTTTATTGAAACATCAATCGACGTGTTTCAGCCAACACACGGCTGTCGTCAGGATACGACAGCCGTGTGTTGGCTGAAACGCGCCGATCCGTTTTTGTTCCAGTCCATGGAGTGCTCCTATCGTTTCTTATATATTGAATGTCGAGGCACTCGGGCATTATATGAAGGCAAGGGAGGAGTGCATCTGGTCACTGTTTGCTATATATATATATAATATATATATATATATATATATTATATAAAACACACATACCACACGTACAGAACGTCGAACACAAACGTGCACTCAGGGGACTTGTCATCAAATTCACATCATAATTTTATTGATACCAACACATTTCCGCCTATAACTAGGCCGTCATCTGGGTCCCTGATGACGGCCTAGTTATTGGCGGAAACGTGTGTGTATATTTTGCGTGTGTGGATATAGTGGATATAGAATCTTTACACAGGTATATTTTAAACTGTTACTCAGTCACCAGCTTCCAGAGGAACCAATAGGATATTCCTGCAGGTCTGAGAGTAAACCCAGGCAACCTCCACACTGTGTGGTTGAAACTAAACATGCTAGGTTAATACTTATTAGTATTTACCACGGCAAGTGGTAATGGTACCTCATATATTATAGCAGAAGGTACCTCACAGCGTCATGTTATTATAATAGCATTGCCCTAATAATCTAACGTATAAACAAACATTCCTCATTCCCAGTTTACCTAAAGAAATGGATTTATCCTTTATATACTCTTTTATACAGATCTAATTGAAAAAAATTGCTTCAGAAATAATTGCTTCACAGATAACTGCTTTTTATTTCAGTATAACAGTAAATCCTGCCTGTCTTTTCCACTAAGCAAAAGGACTTGCAAACGAGTGCCTTCACCCCAACCATTAATAGTGGTTGCCAATTCGAATTGTTCTAGCCAATCAGTACACTCCCTAGTTACCCTATCAAATGGATCAGGTTTAAAAATAGGTTTGGCAATTGGGCCTGGTAGAGCTACTGAGTCTAATTGTCATTTGCAGGTACAAGACAGGAGGATTTAATTCAATACTTTCAGTAGCAGCCTCCATAGCTTAATACAGAGAACAAACATACAGAGAAAACAGGGAGAATAAATGGTATTACCAGCACCGCTGTCACCAATTTGTACCAGATCACTGCTTTATTGAAGGATTATGGGTAGCATGGAACACAGTGGGTTAGTCTGGTGGTCTGGCACAAAGCAGACAGTGCACAGAAACAGGTTCCCCAGTAATAAGGGGTGTCCCTGTCTATGGTGCACCACTTTGAATATTGACCAGGCCTGTTTATTGTGCGTCCTTGTAAGTTGGTGTACACTTATTTGTTATCTCAGAGTTTGTATCCAATAAAGTAAATTGTCTTTCAAATAATCTGTCCTCCTAACAGGTGGTAACAGGATGTTATAAACAGGGTCTTATACACAGGATCTTACAGTCAATATCTCTCCAAAGCACACACCACAATCTACTTTCACTGTCTTCCTAGCCATAGAGAGCAGGGATGTCTTGTCTTGTATTACTCACTAGCACCACCTGCAGGCTGGTTGTATATAAGGAGCCTTGGTGTATATGTCTATTACAATACATAATATATAGTAAGTTGGACCATTACAATACACATCACATCCTGTGTAGCAGACAGAACCTTTTTTTGGATTACACTTCCTTTCATATGGAGCAGACACAGGGGTGTGGTTTAAGCTGCCATTTGACCATACCATGTTGAAATAGGGATCTCAGCTCTGTAAGTAAGTTTATGTATTTTGTATATTTTGTGTTGTACCTAATATAAGTCAGTGCTGTTCTTTATATACATTTATACTGATGGTCATTAAAATGGTAATAGTGAGATAGTACACACATACATATACACCTTTCCTATATGTAATATCCTATACCCCCCACCACATTGGTAGCTTCTAAAAACTCAATGCAATCTCCTATGGAGATATAAATATATTTATATAAGGGATTTATATATATATATATATATATATATATATATATATATATATATACACACATACAGGTACACACCAGGAGTGTTCTGCACATTTTTGTTTCAAATGAAAACTTAATAATTCAAGATGAGAAACAGCAGGTGTATGCTATTAATCTGAGCTAAGCACTGAGTTTGCTGACCTGCCTGTTAATAAGGCTGCACGTGCATAAAATACATTTGGATTCGGAGGAATTTATGCTTTCAAATGTATTTTCCAGTTAAGGTTATCTGCATGATTATGCATATTGGGATTTACTTCATCTTTCCTACAGCACATTTACTTTTTTCTGCCGAATGGAATGCTTGGCTTGCAGAATGATAAAGAAGCAACAATCTGTATTTTAGGTGATTTAAATCCACACAAAAGATTAAACTGCATCAGAAAATCCAAACAGATCATTATAACATGTTACTAAAATATATACAGAGCCCTAAGCAGACAATTTGCACTTTTGATATGACAGATTCTTCTTTCTGGTCTCGGGGACGAAACACAAAGGTCACTTGGTGAGAAGTAAGAAAAAGTAATTTGGCAAGCCTTAAAGTAAATGGACATCAAGCAGACTCTACCGTGTCCAGGACTAGTGGGTAATTGGTTTCAGACTGCTGGAGGAGTTAAGGATACAAATGTGCCTGTGTTCTGTGCATTGGGCCCAAGAAGATACGGTACTCTTCAAACCATTTTATAATACAAACTGAAATAAGAGAACAGCAGCAATGCTAGTAACCCCAAAGGGCTACTAAGACTCAGTATTCCTTTCTCCATTCAATTGTTTTCTGCAGTTAAGTGGAAATTCTCGCACAAGATTCATGTCAAGTACTGAGACCGTATTGTACGGTATTTTCCTAGCATGCTGGACTTTCATTACAGGCATTAAATTTTGCATTCGCAATCTACCTGCACTTTTGTACCCGCAATGTATTAACCACTTTACGACCGTTAATACATTGCAAAAACGCTAGCGGCTAGTTGCAAACTTTTGTGAGGCTTTAAAGACACAATTGAAAAACCAGTGCTTGCGCTGCACAAATGTTTAAAAAATTGCGATATGGTACAGGCAGTGCAAAACCCTCGCTAACACACTAGTACATTGGTTAGTGCTAATTTTCCCATTAGCAGGGGATATTACATCTCCCTGATTGTATCTTGCCTGTACTGCGTCTAGTTACAATGTCTGATACAGTAGAGGATGCATGGTATCAACATACTATACAGGTTAACTAACGCAACTGCTCTGGGTAAATCTCCCCACGCCAATTCAATATCGTATTTGCAGCTGTGGCTAAATCCCAAAAGTGATTTACTCACAGTAGGATTTCTATACTGGCTATTAGTCGGTGTTAAAATTTTGGGCTAAAAGTAGCGCAAACATGATATTAAATCGCGAGCACCTGTTGTGCGGTGTCTTTTAGGAGTTTAGGAATTAAAGCAAATGTGATTTTACTGGTTAGCTAAAACATTTTAAAATGCAGCTTTAAAATCACTTTATATATTTCATTAAGCAGAGTTCATAATAATTCAAAGGGGTCATTAGCACTTGAATATTTTGATATTTTATGTTTTCTTCCTTCTTCTCTAAACCATCACTGTGGGGTCCAAAATGGAGTAAAATGTTTCCATGAATCCACTGAAACAATCCTATCATTATTCAGGAGTAGTATGTTTCCAACAATGCAAAAATTCTAACATTCTGGATTTGTGGGATTCAGGAAAATGAATGCAGCTTGGAAAAGTGCAGAAAATGATCGGTTTGCAACAGGGCCACACTGATTGTACTTAGACCGTCCCGGAAACTCGATGCACACGAGTTTCTGGGACGGTCTAAGTACAATTGTGCTTGTGATTTTACCTTTTGAGATATGGAAACGCATACGATTGTGTAAAAATTTCAGATCGCATGCTTACCAAATCGTAAACGGATGTGCAATCGAAATGCAGCCGAAATCGCATGAACTCTGTGCGTTGTCGCAGTTTTAATATATTTTAAAAATTGCATGCGCAATTGCAAGCACAATCGCACAAATATCGCACTGTGTCTAGCCCTAATTAATGACTAAATGAGTAGTCTTTACACATCAAATAGAATAAAATGAAAGTTGACAGAATCCAATGAAGAAAATCAGGAAGATTCAATAAATGTTCTTATGGTTTAAAATGGTGCTAATTTTGCCCCAACCCTTCAGATCTTATTAACCATCTTAAAGCTAACATCTGATAGGTTGGGGCAAAATTACCACCAATTTTAACGATAAGGTGGCTCATTTACCCAGAGCTGCTGGGCAATTAAGTTAAAGTTGCGCTAAGGGGTTCGCTATCCCGTACTCTTTATTAGAGCTGGATGCATGGTTCCACAAAAGACACCCGCGCATTCCGCACTCACAATTTAATATCGTGTTTGCACTACTTTTAGCACATGATTTTAACGCCAGCTAATCGCCAGCGTAATAATCACGCTGCGGGTAAATCCCTTTTTGGATTTACCCATGTGCGGTAACGCAATATTAAACCATAGAAGGGAGATTTGCCCAGAGCAATTGCGGCTCTGGGTAAATCTCCCCCAAGAACTTTTATTGAATAACCCTGAATGCGTTTTCTCCTTTAAATTCTGTAATATCATTTCAAAATTACATGGTTGTTACATGTAACATTACAGGAACACTTAACCCAATTTGTACAATTAAGGTACAGTATGCATATTCTATATACACATTACAACAGCAAAAGACAAGTAAGGGGAACAAGAAACTTGAATTTATTGTGATAATGCTTTGGGAGATAGAACAAGTCTTTCAATCTCTCCCAAAGAGGAGGGACAGACATTAAAAGATATTTAGCATGTGGCACACTGGTGATTAATTGCTCACCAGTTAAATTAATGTTATGATGGCTAGCAAAAGGTAGGTTAAAACTACAAGGTAATAAGAAAGGCTACACATAAATATGGTAAGAAGCACCTAATGTAAATAGTACAGGACAGTAAATAACATTATTGAGAGTAAATGCATTAAAATGATGCTCACAATTACAGGGAAGAAGACATGGCCGGATCTCGTGGATTTTCGGGAATTCTGCTTTCCGAATTTTCTTCCAAACTGCGTTAGGAAATTTTCGAAGATTTTCCAATTTTTAAATTGAGAAAATGTAGCTCTCGATTTCAGTAGGTCTCATGGTTCTATATGGTCAGGGAACTCCTCGGTGGCGTAATATACTTATATTACACTGTAGGCAATGTATTATCCCTTATATTTTATACATATACAGGATAAATGGTTCCATATATTCTTTGTACAGAAGGATCGTTCAATGTGCCCATACATGGTCCAATGTTATCAGCTTCTCCTGCTGTAGTAAAGGGAACCAGTAATAGAAATTTTCCATCTTACCCAATACTGACAATAATCAGCAAATTCTGTCAGTTCCGCTGTCAGTGTCACAGCTCTAATGGTACTACATTACAAGTGGTAAGGTAGTGCAAATGTGGATTTCTCAGTAAAACAGAATGTTAGGCTGGGTACACACGGATACATTTTTTGTCCTGACCATTCACTGCTTTAATCATGGCAAGTAGAGAATATATATAATATAATTATATGATCCAGGTATAACATTACATGGGAGTAATCAGTCATGAACCTCCTTCTGGGCTTGTTCAATGGTAACCCATTTAGGAATCCTCCTCTTTGAAAATCCTGCAGTTGCCCCATTACATGTTTTTGGAACCTATGTAAAATGACTAGTAGATGGGAAGAAAACAATCCTTGACAGCCTTGTCATGCAACCTTTATCAAGTGCAAAACTGTGATAAATCAGGTGTCCTTAAAGGGGAAGTTCAGTGCAAATACATATACTTTTAAGAAAAAAAGAGCAATATTTTTCCATCCTAATGACCCTAACTTACCCATTTTTTTGTATATAAATAAATTCTTCTAAAATACTAATTTCCTGTTTGCAGGACCCTTAATAGGGCTTGTTATAAACCTGATTTTTTCAATATGGAAGAGACTATGTAGAGTAACTAGGTATGCATAATATAAACTAAGGATTTTAGAAATAATTATATTTTCCACTGAACTTTCCCTTTAAATAGTGACCAACAGGAAGTTTGTTCTAACAGATCACCTTCCCCACTGAGGTGTAATCTTTCTATGGGGTAAAATACCCTACTATACAAAGTAAATTAAATTAAAGCCAGAAGTATTACCATTAGATACACAATTAAACATTATCTAATCTATTCCTTTTAATATGGAGGCATCCAAATGTCCATAAGGTCCCAAACTATATAGGCATGACCATAATGTGACACATATTAACACTGATAAAGTGACCAAGTGTCCAATATTTTAAAATGTCCCTTTTTATGGAAAAGAGAACAAAGATAAAAGAATAATGTGTCTACCCTACTAGTAGATCATAGTATTCCCTTATTGTAACAAATCTCATAAGATGATTGTCCAGCTTCTGAGTACTGTTAGATAAATGACAAAGTGTCTAGTGCTAGCAACATTAAATGTCAGCCAATTGTAAAATACAGAATAAATAAAAAATAAAAAAAGGGTCACACTCTATAAACATACATTCCCATTCGGTTTCCATTTGTATGGTCATGATTGTACAGTTATAAATCATTGTTTGTAAATATACAAACATTCCTGTGTACAATAACATGTGGTACCACAATAATGAAATGGTATTGTATGGGGGATAGTAAATGTACAATTGTGGTTGCTATTGCAAATTGCTCCTTATTTATATATAAATAGTCATATTTATCTCCTCAGCATATCCAAAATATCTACTTATTGTTATTATACAAAAACATTGAAATATAGCATTGTTGCTTTTCACACATTGTTGATATTCAGAACCTGAATGAACTTAGACAGAAATGGAGCCATGCTTCTTTAGCATTAGGCACAGGACTTCAGATAAATTTGATCCTCTTGTTTTATGATGACTTTGCTATTGTAATGTATGGTAGAAATTCATTGTACCAAGCTGGAACCTGCTCTGTAATTTTGAGATTGCTTGAGTCCTCTTGACCTTTATCCAAGACGTATGGATGCTTTATTTTTGGGTATATTGTTGGTACCGTCCCTAACAGTGAGATGCAAAATAATTCCTCATAATTAAGATTTCTTACAGTGAAATAACAAGGATTACTAAACATACAGCAGCAACAGATTGTGTGTATTCTTACCCAGTTGCTGACCTCATCTACTTTTTAAGTAGTTCAGAAGTTAAAATGAATTATACTTTTGAGTCCTTTTTTGTTTTACTAATAAATACTGGATGTGAGGATTAGATGTTATTTTCCTATGAGAATTCAAAACAGAAAAATACGTAGATGTAGCCATGGAAGTTTAAAAGTTATACAGGGTGATTCAATATGGCCAAAATCCATGTAAAGCCCATGTTAACCCGAAGTAATATTGGGTGTGTTTTACACAGATTTCTTTGGGATGTCTTTGGAAATAGCGCTGTGCAACCCGATACAAACCCCCATGGTTAAGTTTAGCGCTGCCTCGTGGCGAGAAACTTAACGGGCCTCTGTATGGGGCTTTAACCCCACAATGTAATACAAGACATAATCTTGTTTAAGGTAAGTAACACGAGTCCTGGATATTGAATCTCCCGGATAGTATAATATAGTACAGTATAGTATAGTATGAATTTTCTGAATGTTAAGCTCCGCCCCTCTGAGATTTCCTCTGCTTTCTCCTGCTTGAGCCTCAAACAGTAATGCCTGTGAGTTCCGTGCACTCTCCTGCTTGAGCCTCAAACAGTAATGCCTGTGAGTTCCGTGCACTCTCCTGCTTGAGCATCAAACAGTAATGCCTGTGAGTTCCGTGCACTCTCCTGCTTGATCATCAAACAGTAATGCCTGTGAGTTCCGTGCACTCTCCTGCTTGAGCTTCAAACAGTAATGCATGTGCGTTCCGTGCACTCTCCTGCTTTAGCCTTAAACAATAATGCCTGTGAGTTCCGTGCACTCTCCTGCTTGAGCCTAAAACAGTAATGCCAGTGAGGCTCAAGCAGGAGGGTGCACGGAATTCACAGGCATTACTGTTTGAGGCTCAAGCAGGAGAGTGCACGGAATTCAAACAGTAATGCCTGTGAGTTCCGTGCACTCTCCTGCTTGAGCCTTAAAGGGCATGTCCACCCCCAAAACTATAATCCCCCCCAGTAATGGCCCCACCATGTAGTGTAGTGTAATCCTTACCTCACATCCCAGCTCCATAGGGTTCTCCTGTAGACCCCCCCTAAAGTCCCAAAAACAGTCCACCAGGAGGCTAGCAGGGCTCTGCCTGCTACCTTGCCTCCGGTAGATATTTGTCATGCGTACTGCAGGCTTCTCCCCCCTCCCTCTCCCTCCCTCTCCTCCTCTCCCTCCCTTCTACTCTCCTCCCCCTAGCATAAAATCCTTTTAATATGCTGCTCCCCCATGTCTGGTAGCCCCAACCGCATGATTAGTATTTTTGCAAAAGCTCCCCAAACTCTTACTTACCTCTCCTCTTTCCTCCGCTGCACTGAATGACCGGCAGCCGCGTCCGTGATTGGCTGCCGCTCAGCCAATCACAGACGCGACTGCCGGTCCCGCCCCTCTGCTTGCATTCTCGCAAGCAGAGGGCTGGCAGTGCAGCGGAGGAACGAGGGGAGGTAAGTAAGAGTTTGGGGGGCTTTTGCAAAATACTAATCATGCGGTTGGGGCTACCAGACATGGGGGAGCAGCATATCAAAAGTTATTTTTAAGGGTGGACATGCCCTTTAAACAATAATGCCTGTGAGATCTGTGCACTCTCCTGCTTGAGCCTCAAACAGTAATGCCTGTGAGTTCCGTGCACTCTCCTGCTTGAGCCTCAAAAGGTAAATTCTTAACAAGATCCTTTGTTAGTGTCTCTCATGTAAATTGTCAGAAACACTAACCTACCCTGTCCCTAAAGAAGACATGTTCCATAATATCCCGAGCTCCGCATCTGCTTGCTCCTAGGCATCTTTTACCTTTACTCAGAAGCTACAAAAACAAAATAATGTGACTTCGAAATGTGTCTAACACTTAGGGTTTCCAGATCAGTGAAAAATCAAAGGACACCTATTAAAATCACATGCAGCAAGGCTGAGTCAGCAGTAATGCAGTTTTAAGCAGGTGATCTGGAAACCTTACTAACACTAAATAGCTGATTAGAACCTAATTGTTTCTCAACATATTTAAAGTTAAAAAAGTGAAGCCCCAGTATCCAATTCAGCTCAAGTAGGAGAATGAATGAACCCAAGCAAAATAGCACTTAGTATAATGTAATAGCATAGGCACAGTGTATGGTTAATCTCCCAGCAGGTATTACAGTAACATTGTATCTCTAGTAACTTACCTTATATAATAAATCTGTGGTAGGCACACGGGTACTTCTCGGGGTCAGTGGCCTCGATGGAGTTGGTGTTACCAGATGAAAGAAAGAAGACATCACCCAAGGGCTCTTTTGAGAGCCGACGAGGGGTCACGGTTTGAGTTGCGGGACCCCCAATAAGAGCGCTTATCAGTGCTGCCAGGGCCCTTACAATTCGAGCTGCGGGACCCCTTAAGCCCCAAAAGGCCCTCCTCAGGGCCGCAAGGGCACTTACCATTGCCGCAAAGGCCCTGATAGGGCTGGGGAAGGGGGGTCCCAGTACCAGCTGCGGGACGCCCTAAGCCCTAAAAGGCACTTTCAGTGCCCCCCGCTGGAGGGTATTTCAGCCCTGACTGCAGGGCTCGGGATTTTGTCCCTGCAGTCAGGACAATCCCATCACAATAGGGACATCTGGTAACCCTACTTTTACATCACCTGTAATAGAATAGAAATAATAGAATTATTTGACAAAAGTTTATTTTGCATTATAACAGGCATTTTTAACATGCATTAGAGCAAGCTGAGAGCGTGAGCTATTTATAAAGATCCTCGCTCTTTCCCTAGATAGAGTTTGTCTGTCTCACTGGGGAAGCATGGGTAGAGAGAAAGATTTTAATGAATTTGCAATGGTGAATCTTTTGTTGAGAGTCATTTGGATTTAAAGGGAATGTCCACCCCATTTTAGGAATTTTGCCATATAATAGTTATCCTTCCCCCAGCCCCAACCGCCATTACAGGAACTCCTCCGATCTTTACTTACCTTACCTCTTTCCCGCGGCATACTGTACAGGCCCTCTGCTTGTCTGAAACTGCAAGCAGGGGGCCGGACCATCAGCCACGTCCGTGATTGGCTGAGAGTCAGCCAATCACAGACGCGGCTGCCGGCTGCACAGAACGCCAGGGGAGAGAGGTAAGGTAATTTAAGGTCAGGGGAGTTCCTGTAAAATCTTTTATAGCGTTTGGGACTGGGGGAAGGAAAGCTATTATATGGGAAAGGGATTTTATGGTAGGGGGAGGGATTGCAAAACGTCAGGGAGAGGGAGGGGGGGAGGCCTGCAGTGCGCAGGACAAAATTCTCCTGGAGGAGTGACAGGAGGCAGAGTCCTATATGGACTCTGCTATCCTCCTGGTGGCCATTTTTTCGATTACAGATTTGATAATTATTGGTTGAATGACCACACTAATCCTGCTCTGTAACATATAAGACTATTTTCTCAGTGCCTTACTTACAAATGTATGAGGTAATGCAGCAAACTATTTTCACTGATTTATCCTTCGGAATAGATCAATCAGATCACTATTTAAGTAACGCTTATACCGAATATATTTAGACTTTTGAGAAAGAGCTATTGTGGAAGCTGAATTATTTTTCTAGCAGACTGGCAGTTCAAACAGCTTTAGAACAAAAGGTGGAAATAGAACAGTGTGTCCAGTATTTAAAGAAAACTGAACTCGTATGGTGACCGCTTCATTTCCTGCTGTGCAAGTTGTTTTTTAATGTCCAATAAACATAAATAAGTTAAGGGACAACTATACTCTAAAAATTCACTTTTCCAAATAAAAAGTACCCGGGGCCCTGAGATAGGATTGATTTTCTGAGCATTCTTAAAGGGCATCTGCTGTGTGCTGAAATTTATTATTTTTTTTTTAAATTACTGGAAACTAGCATGGCTTTGCACCAAGAAACATTCTATTGTGGCACTTTAAACTTACCTTTCCTTACCTTTCACATGATCCAGCGGGGCCGCTTCCTGCTTCTGTTACACTATAACGCGCATGCCCGATAATGTCCTTTGCATTGCACAGTGAGTGCAATCTTATCATATGGTTACAGGCTGAGAGACACTGTCTGGCAAACTTTTAAAGGCAAGTTTCAGTTTCTCTGACCCTAAAGTTTCGTACCCACGACGCATGATGTGTACGAACACCCGTTTGGCCGATAATCGGCCTGTGTATGGGCTTTATTGGCCAAAACGGCCGTTCATTCGGAGATCGTTGCCTGACCGGCCTGGCAGAATTGATCCCAGACAGGCTCTGACTAAAGGGGGAGGGGGCAAGAAAAGGGTTAATGCGCAGAGGGGGAGAGTAAAGAGGGGGGCGATTTCATACTTTGCTATCCAAGCAGCCTTTATTTATGTGTGTCTGTCTGTTTTTGTGAGCAGCAGCAAGTAATAAGTCAGGAGGGTAGTTATGACTAGGATGGTCATGAACGGGATGGTTCATTTTGCTTTATTGCTCTACTTTGCCAGTTGCCAATGTTACTGACCCCTCCCTTTACCAGAACTAAACTGCATGCATTTACTCTTTTTCCTGGCAGCATGTAAAGTAAGCATGCTCTTCTATTTAGTGACATGATTCACATCACAGGTTAAGGGGAGGGGTGGCTGCATGATTCAAGAGCTTGATTGACAGCAGACATAACAGCAGCTCTTAAGCTATAGACCCACATGATCGGCAGGGTTTTTCCGATCACACGTTCGTCTGATTCGGACCAACAAACATTTGGTGGTCGGTCACGGCCAAGGGAGAAAACATACAATAACCTCTTAGCCACAATGCATTCACGCCTTGCATTCAGAAGGTCCCTAACACCTGGCTGGGATATGGTAATTGGGACTTTCCAGGGTACATCATTTGCCAACAGATTCTTGTCATTCTGAATTGAGTTTAAGAACTAAACTTTAAGTCCAGTTGATCTAACTGAATTCAACAGATATACCATGACCTGGATGAATGAGAACCTTCTGGGAAATTGTACTCCACCCAGAGTTAGGTCATGTGCTCGTTTGAGCAAAGTACTTTAAACTAGAGAGTCAGATTCAAGCATCCAGGCCACACAGGAGAAGCTGTCAGCTCATGTAGCCAGAAAGGCAAGTACCAGTAGGTTAGGACCCAGTTAAATAAAGCAACCTTGACGTGGTAACTGCGCCCAAAATAATTTGGCCAACTTATTGAACTTATTACTTTTATTTATCCAGGGTTTAGCAGACTGTTTGTAGCAGTGACCTTATGGAGTTAAACAATATGCAATTAGAATTGTTTGTGCACTAGAATTCTATTTTTTGTATGTATTATATTTTTGGTCTCTAGTTGCACTTTAATATGGATGTACAACAGCCCAATTTTCTATATAGAATGAGAACCTTCACTACCACACACCATGTTTTAGACTTTCTTTCAGCAACGTTACACTTAAGCCCGATACATGTTGTGGGAGATTTTCTAATTTTGTACTACCTGCATTTGTTTTTAGGGCTATATTTGGTACTCTATATCTCCGGAACTTAAAAAGTGGACCCCGGCATTTCCTTTTATCTTGTCCTGGGAGGCTGCCTGCCTTGGGAAACAGGTTGGCAACCCCCCCGACTGCATTCTTCAGTACCTTACTTTGATGGGTTATTGCAGCCTAAGGAGGTAGAACTGATAAGACGCCATCAGATTTAGTGGTGAGTATCTTTCTGGGGAACCAGGTAAGTATTGGAATCCTAGGGTTTGGAGGGTTCTGTTTTTAAAAAAAAAAAAAAAAAAAATCTGGTGGCCAAACATGGCCTTTAATGTACATAAATAAGAACCCTCTTTACTGTTTAAATTGAAATTCTCCCAGTTAGTCTGTGCCAGCCAATGGCCCTGCCAAAAAAAGGATTCCATTTTCAAGCTAGATCACGTGTACTGTGACAATGTTTGATGTCACTATGGCAAGGTGGCAAGACTTCAATTAAAACAGTGGTACAGTTGGCTTATGTACATTAAGGAAAAGGTGGGCCATTTTGTATTTTAAGGGTGGATTAGCCCTTTAACTTATAAGACATTTTCAATGTGAATCAAACATTTTAAAATGATGGCATCTATCAATCTAACTCTTCTATCATGTTACTTTTTCTTTTGTTTTATATCGGGCATGTGCATTTTTATTTTTAAAGTATAAATGAAAAACCTTAGGAAATATTTGTTAAACATTAAATACCATGCCCTTTGGTTATTACTTAGCAATTCTTTGCTCTTTTGCTAAATATATAGTCATTTATTTGAGCAAGGAAACACTAAAAAGATTAAGGTAGCACATTAATAAAACGTTAACCGAGATATTCAATAAAAGTTCTTATTGTTTAAAATGGTGCTAATTTTGCCCCAACCAATCAGATGTTAGCTTTCAAATGTTAAATAAGATCTGATTGGTTGGGGCAAAATTAGTACCATTTTTAACAATAAGAACTATTGAATAACCCTGTTAGTGTCTTTAAAACAATAAAAAATTGTGCAAGATATTTGTTTAAAGTATTTATTCCATTTCTACCCTACTACAAACAGAAGGATTTTATATTTGATTCATGGTTTCTTAAAAAGAGTGAAACAGTTTGAAAAACAAGTCCTTTATGTTTTTCCAGACTATACACCATCCCATGTTATGTAAAACTGCTAAATATTTAAAGAAGACTAAAATATGTTAAACTAGTCATTAATATGACTTTGGCTTACTTACTTACTTATTTTCCATCCCATTAAAGATACATTATTTTCAACAACATATACAAAAAAATTTAAGAATCTTTAAGATCTGTTTATTCTTTTTCTGCTACTGCTACCTGCTTCTCTCCAACTCTTGGCTGACCATATACATGCCCCATAATAGTAGAATCCCATGAGATTTGTTGTATTTGCTCATTATCTGACACCTGAGGGTCTTTCTGGCTGAAAAATTACCATCAGTCTGTGTATGATGGTATTTGCTAATTGTCCATTCTAATAGAATCTGCCATGAATTTGCAACAAATTGGGGGTATAAATAAGGTTGCAACAATATGGGTGGAGCTGTGAACAAGAAGCAAGAAGGTGGGTAAATTAATTGTTGGTTTCTGTTATAAGCCACCAAATGGCAGTGAGGAGGTGGAAATGCCTCTTCATATACAGTTGGCAAAGGATGCAGGTATGGGGCACACTCTGGTCATGGGGGATTTCAACAACCCTGACATAGATTGGAGTAAAGTTCCTAAATTTGCTATATCACAATTTTCTTTTACAGATTATAGAAGTTCCTATTAGAAAGGATTCATTATTGGATCTGGTAATATCTTACAACCCTGAGCTCATTTTGGAAATAAAGTGAATAGTTGATCATGATATATTGTCATTTAATATAGGTTTACAAGGAACAAAAGTACACTGGGTTATCAAATATTTTTTATAATTTTAAAATTTTTGTCAAAATTTTAACTTTAGGGAAGCTAATTTTATGCTATAAAAAATCACTCCTGCTCATAGACTGGGGGGATATGTTATTGGGTGATATTGAACAGAAGTGAACTGTTTTAATTTTTAAAGGAATAGTTCACTCTCGAATTGAACTATTCCTTTAATATACTGATTGAAGATCGGGAGGTTAAGGAGCAGTGCCTTACCTCCCGATCTTCAATCAGTATTGCAGGGCCCGAGAATGAAGATGGGACCTAACTTACCTTTTACTCCGTTTCTAGCTATTTTAGTGCCATAGGCGCCCTCCCGCCTATGTGCGCCCCCCAAAAAAACTTGGCCTGTCAAACTACAGCTGGGTTTTCTCTTTCTGCTTCTGACACCATCTACTGCGACTGTTCTTTATAGTGGAACCACTTTACTAGTTGGTAAGAGGCACACGCTGTACCAGGTGAGGCGGGCATGTATACATTCTTTTGTATCAATGCAGCAACACTGGCCACAAATGCCAGCAGAACATTACCATTAAATGTTTAGTGCCAGCAGACTTTACTATTAATACTTTCAGTGCCAGCACCTTTCCAGAGAATTGCTATTAACCCTTTAGTGCCAGCAGACTTCCCCATAGTATTACCATGAACCATTCAATGCCAACAGACTTTCCTATTAATACTTTCAGTACCAGCAAAGTGTTACCTTTAACCCTTTCAGCTGCCAGCATTGCCATGATATACAGTATGTACCTGCTTTCCATGTCTCCTCCATTGAAATTGTTCACTACTCACCTACTCTAAGTTCTAATTGGAGAGTTGGGTGGAAGGAAGAGGCAGGGATAGTGATATCATGGCTGCTAGTCCCAGGGCCACTGTTATAAAGTCTGCAGCAGCTTTTACCTGGCATTTTAGAACTGTTCTCCTCACTATTAGCTGAGCTCATCCTCCACCCTCCTTCCTTCACCTTCAGTTCATTTGCAAATTGCAACATTTGTTGCTATGTAGAGTGTGTGGAGTTCAGGCTCTGTACTAAATACAATGTTGCAGATTAGAGCAGAACAAGGAGAGCAGTTCTAACACAGCAAGTAAAATCTGACAGGGAGATGCTAGGGAGAAGAATAGGCGCCCTGGATCAACATAGGCGCAAGCCTATTTACCAGAGACTGCGTGGCTGTTTGCAGACAGCTGGCATTAAATACTTATGGGCTAGTGAGATTCACTTACAGCCACGCAACCTCTGGTAAATCTTCTACGGGAGCATTGCCCAGAGCACTTGCAGCTCTTGGAGAATCTCCCTGTAAGACCAGCCATTAGCTGTCCTTAAATTGTGGTGCAAATCCTTTATTAAATACGCTCATTGCACAGGTGTTTTTTGTTAAACTTGTGCAGCCGGTGCAGTTAAACTTGCGCTAAGCTGGGTAAATGAGGCCCAAAGTATATAGGTATCCAACAAAAATACAGTATGTTGTTTAAATCATTATTTATGGTTCGAGAGATTAAAGTACCTATTTTTCAATAGTACTTTTATTGTCCCAAGCTAAAATTTTATAGACGCTAAGACATGGTATCAATAAAGACAAGTATTCATCTGATGCTTCCTTTATTTTCCTCATTTTGTTCAAACACTTGGTAGGCTAAGAAAAGGTTAGAACAGTAGAAGAACTGAATTGACATTAATTAGCATGCCAGCTAACCTTCACACTTACATGAAAAAAGACACAAAATCAATAAGAGAAGTGGCAATTAGTAAGCTGTAACAAAATAGCTTAGATGTGCCAGACAGAACAAAGGTCTAATCGTAGAAATGTAGCTACTATGTCAATAAATTAAAAACTAAAATTTTTTAAGAGGTTTAAACTTCAGGCTTGTTATATATTAAAACAATGTGACTCAGTTAAGTGTATTAAAGGGGAATTAAAGGCAAAAGATAACTTATTCTCAAACTTGTGTTCAATTGTAACAAGCCCCTATTTGCCAGCAGGAAAGATGCACTTCAGCACACACGCTTGCTTGCAGGACAAAGTTGGCAAAAGAAAAACAGGTTTTAGAAAGCACCCCAAGAGCAGATAGGCAAAGCCTAATGCTATAACATGCAACAAGAAACAGAAGACAAGAAGGAAAAAGAATCATTAAGAAAGAAAAAAAAAAGAGCTAGAACAGCCCAAAGTAGTTAGGGCAATAGAAATTGTATTTAAACAACTCCTTTGACCTTTAGTTAAGGAAAATAATTCAATCAGATAATGCACTTCAATAGCCAGTGAGCAGAAGCACAAAAACATCATTGAAGGTTCCATACCTGGGCACTAGGACACACACACAAAAGAGACCATATGAACTGACCCTTTATCAGCAGAGAAAATGCCATGGGAATGAGAGGCAGATAAGCAGCGATTCCTGACAATGCAGAATGTCCATATTTAAAGGGTATCTCCACTGAGGAAAAAGCTTTTTTTTTTTTTTTTTTGGTTTAAGTACTCCATTCCCCAACCCCCCCTACTGTTTTTTCCCCAGAATTCCCCTTCGTTTGATTGCAGCAGCATGGAAAAGTTGTGCAGGTTCCTGGGGGTGTGTATTCCTCTGTGCTGGGAGTGCTGTCACTCAGTGTGCATCATCATGGTAGCAGACACACCCACTTGGCTGCAGTAAGAAATCCTTTCCTCCCTGACTCTCTTAAGTTCATTTTTACAGCTGATCAGGTAGAGAGAGACAGGGGAGGAAAAGTTAAAACCCTCTTCCCACACTACTGCAACAAAGGCAGGGGGAACTTGTGTTGTTTTTAATAAAGATTTTTATGTGTCTAACTTTGAGAGGGGTGGATGAAAAAGTGATCTAAGATTGATTTCATAGGGGATGCTGAGAATATGAGTACCTGATTACTCCTCCATTAATTACTGAAGTCAGCAAGCTGCTGTGGTGGTCATGTGATAATTCCTCCATTAATCAGTGAACTCAGTAGCTTGAAGTGTGTGTATGTGTATAACATCGACCAACCAGTCGGATCACACAGACAGCAGTCCCGACGGATGGATCCTCACACGTTCTGCGCATGCACTAAAGGAACATGCGCGTCGGACATTTCCCATGCAGGCAGTAACAAAGTGGGCGGACCTGCACCATCCACAGCGTTCTGGGAGAAACTCATTGGATTTCTTCTAAACTACTGCTCAAAGACACAGGATACTGCAGGTACATATCCACCTTACACATATCTAACCTTACAACCCAAGTGATTTTATCAGTGTAGATACCCTTTAAAAAACTAAAACAATATAGTACAGTAATGAAAAACAAAACCATTGCTAAGTGGCTTCACTGTGACCTAACAAACATTACCCTAAAAAATCTAGACACATACTTAAAGAGCATGTCTTTTAATATAATGTACAGTAGCTCCCCATGCCCAGACCTAAATGCCAAGTTAATACTTTAAAAATGAAATCCAAGTCATACTTACAGCCCTTCACTCCAGCGGCGTGCTCCTCACTGCTCCCTGTTTGCAGAAAGTTGCAAACACGGGCTGGACTGCCAGACGCGTCTGTAATTGGCTGAGGCAGCAAATTACCTCAGTGTTGTCCCATTGCACTTCCTGCAATGGGACAACGCGGGAACGAAGGCATGTAAGTATGATTCAGATTGTGTTTTTAAAAAAATAATGTGACGTTTAAGTCTGGGCAGGGGGGAGCTACATTATATTAAAAGGATTAAACGCTACAAATATCCATCGCAGAGGATGGATCCGCATGGTGGGAGGGAGGAAAGTGCCCCCCTGCGTTTGTCAAAAACAACTGAGAGGACGCATCAGAGGCAGAAACCTTTCCCACTGGAAGACAGCTCCTACTCCTCGGTTTCCTTGACTTTGTAAAGACATTGCAGAAAAACCATAAGGAGTTAAAATAAAATTATAGTTTTGGGGGTGGACATGCCCTTTAATCTAATCTCTGGGTTCTGGGACCAAATGGAAACTATGGGGGAAAATGCATTAAAAGCAAAACAACATTAAAAAATAACCAGCCTTAAAGCTGAGAAGATTACTTTTTTTCAAGGTACTAAAAGTTTATTTTTTAGGAGAACACTTTAATTATTAATGTATGTATAGCAGGAAATAATGTCAAAAGTAAAACCTTTACATATGGGGATTGTGACTGTTATGTATTGCACTTAAAGGGCATGTCCACCCCTAAAATCGTTTTTTAATATTATGCTCCCCCATGTCCCCCAGCCCCAACCGCATGTTTCTTTTTTTCAAAAAGCTCCCCAAACTCTTACTTACCTCCCCTCGATCCTCTGCCGCACTGCCGGCCCTCTGCTTGCGAGAATGCAAGCAGAGGGGCGGGACCGGCAGTCGCGTCTGTGATTGGCTGAGCTGCACCACAACCCCCCCCCCCCCCCCCCCCCCCCCCCCCCCCCCCCCCCCCCCCCCCCCCCCCGCCCCCCCCCCCCCCCCCCCCCCCCCCCCCCCCCCCCCCCCCCCCCCCCCCCCCCCCCCCCCCCCCCGCCAATCACGGACGCGGCTGCCGGTCATTCAGTGCAGCGGAGGAAAGCGGAGAGGTAAGTAAGAGTTTGGGGAGCTTTTTGAAAAAAAAAAACATGCGGTTGGGCTGGGGAACATGGGGGAGCAGAATATTAAGGGGGATTAATGCTAGGGGAGGGGATAGAGAACGGGAGGGAGAGGGAGGGGAGAGGAGGGGGAGGGAGGGGGAGGGAGGGAGGAGAAGGGCTGCGTGCGCATGGCAAATACTTCACGGAGGCAAGATAGCAGGCAGAGCCCTGCTATCCTCCTGGTGGTTAGTTTTTTGGGACTTTGGGGGGGGGGTTTACAGGAGAACCCTATGGAGCTGGGATGTGAGGTAAGGATTAAACTACACTACATGGTGGGGCCAGTAGTTGGGGGATTATAGTTTTGGGGGTGGACATGCCCTTTAAAGTACAACTCCACCCTCATAAGAACATCTTTTAGAAAGAATGGCCTCTTTAAAATATGTTGATATATCATAGTTTGTCCTATGAATTCATTACTGTATGCCTGCTATGCTTCTGGATGCCTCATGGAAACTGAGCAATTTAGAAACCTGTACTGAGCAGGTACTGAGCCTGGGCATGCTCAGAAGAGGCAGACAGGGGACTAACATTGGCTGTGATGTCAACTGTCAAATCCATAACTGACAGTTGCTGACTGGAAGAAACGGGAAACAGGACATTGTGCAGGATTTCAGGTTAGACATATATTTCACATTTCAAACTATTACCGTTTAGGGTTTTGGGGGGGTGATTTACCTGTATGTAAGTTTTCATTTTAGGGCTGGACTTGCCCTTTAATGGGGAACCATACAAGTGGCCTTTATTAAAACGGACACAGTCCTACTTTTAAAATGACTCCAGTTTATCCAAAGTTACAGCAGTATAAAGGGTGTTTTTTCATGCTAGTACTGAGAGCTGTGGCATCCCCAGAATTTTGGGGATGCCAGAATTTTGCATGATCAGCTGCACTATGAGCAAACTTCTAACTAATTTCTAAAGCTAGCCACAAGCCTAAAAATAACCCCCCCCCCCCATCCAAGGTGTCCACTGAAAGAGGAAAGAACAGAGAATGGTTACAGGTCTGTAAATTGATTTTTGGGGGTGGGACTTTTTACACAGAACATCATGTCACTGTCATAGAGCTTCAGACAGACAGGACAGACTAGGAACTGTAACTTTACAAGCCTATAAGTAGAGATGGCCTAGCCTCTTAATGTTTGGTTTGTTTTTGAACTTCCTAACTTCAATAAAAGTTCGAAAGTTCAGTAGTTAGAAAACAAACCCATTAAAGGGAAAGTTCAGTGGAAATTATCTATATTTGTTAAATTGTTAGTGTGTGTAATGCCTCGTAGTTTATTTACATATACTCCCATTTTGAAAAAATTGTTGATTTCATACCCTTTTTTAGGTTTTAACGGTCATTCCTCTTCCCAGGATGCACCACTTTCTTGGAATGTTCCTAACAGTAAATTTACTGAATCGCTGTTGGATGGGTCTAAGATGCTCAGATCTCTACTAAGCAACTGCAAACAGGAAGTCAGTATTTCGGTTGCATTTTTATACACAGACACAATGCTGAATTGGCAGATTAAGGTGGGATGAGAAAATACTGCTCTTTTTTCTGAAAAGCATATGTATTTGATCCAGAGAACCTAGAGACATCATTCTAGGCTTGTTTGAAAGGTATACTAGCATATGGAGACCACAGTTACCCTTAAAATGGGTACTGGAGAAAAGTAAGACTTCATAAGACCCTCATTTGTCTCTCTCTTTCTTCTGTAAGTAATTAGAAATCTATGAAAGACTTCTAATGTTAGGGATACACAGGTTGATATTTCAGCTTGACCAAATGCCTGGTGAAAAATTTCTTTTGATGGGGCCAACATATCCAACTAATGAGCAGGATGCATGCACAACACGTTTAAAAATGAAATCCAAGTCAGTGTGTCACCCACTTGTTAGCTGGATGTCATGCGCAACATTGCATGTATGTACGGTGCTTTATTTGTAGTTCTAGGTATAAACTGACAGATATTTCCATATTTTAGATGTTTGGCCCCGAAATATCACAACTATTTAATATAGCTATTTCAGCCCAGCCAACCAGTTATCAGCAGAGTTTATGCTCGTGTGTACCTAGTATTAAGGCGCCCATACTTTACTTAGCACCAAGACCCGAAAAACTTTTCCACGGGAAACCAATTAGAGTCCTGCGCAGGTCTAATTTTCCAGACCCGCTCCCAACCGGATGGATTTTTCTGGTCCGGTTGGAGCGGGTCTGGAAATTAGACCTGCGCAGGACTCTAATTGGTTTCCCGTGGAAAAGTTTTTCGGGTCTTGGTGCTAAGTAATATGGGCGCCTTAATACTAGGTACACACGAGCATAAACTCTGCTGATAACTGGTTGGCTGGCTGAAATAGCTATATTAAATAGTTTGTGATATTTCGGGGCCAAACATCTAAAATATGGAAATATCTGTCAGTTTATACCTAGAATTACAAATAAAGCACCGTACATACATGCAATGTTGCGCATGACATCCAGCTAACAAGTGGGTGACACACTGACTTGGATTTCATTTTTAAACGTGTTGTGCATGCATCCTGCTCATTAGTTGGATATGTTGGCCCCATACAAGAAATTTTTCACCAGGCATTTGGTCAAGCTGAAATATCAACCTGTATATCCCTAACATTAGAAGTCTTTCATAGATTTCTAATTACTTACAGAAGAAAGAGAGAGACAAATGAGGGTCTTATGAATTACTTTTCTCCAGTACCCATTTTAAGGGTAACTGTGGTCTCCATATGCTAGTATACCTTTCAAACAAGCCTAGAATGATGTCTCTAGGTTCTCTGGATCAAATACATATGCTTTTCAGAAAAAAGAGCAGTATTTTCTCATCCCAATGACCTTAATCTGCCAATTCAGCATTGTGTCTGTGTATAAATAAATGCAACCGAAATACTGACTTCCTTTGCAGTTGCTTAGTAAGATCTGAGCACTTAGACCCTCCAACAGCGATTCAGTAGAATTTACTGTTAGGAACATTCCAGAAAGTGGTGCATCCTGGGAAGAGGAAGACCGTTAAAACCTAAAAAGGGTATGAAATCAACAATTTTTTCAAAATGGGAGATAATATGTAGAATAACTAAGAAGGCATTACACACACTAACAATTTAACAAATATAGATAATTTCCACTGAACTTTCCCTTTAATGGGTTTGTTTTCTAACTACTGAACTTTCGACTTTTATTGAAGTTAGGAAGTTCAAAAACAACCAAACATTAAGAGGCTAGGCCATCTCTACTTATAGCTGTAAAGTTACAGTTCCTAGTCTGTCCTGTCTGTCTGAAGCTCTATGACAGTGACATGATGTTCTGTTGTAAAAGCCCACCCCCAAAAATCAATTTACAGACCTGTAACCATTCTCTGTTCTTTCCTCTTTCAGTGGACACTTTGGATGGGGGGGGGGGTTATTTTTAGGCTTGTGGCTAGCTTTAGAAATTAGTTAGAAGTTTTGCTCATAGTGCAGCTGATCATGCAAAATTCTGGCATCCCCAAAATTCTGGGGATGCCACAGCTCTCAGTACTAGTCTACATGAAAAAACACCTTATACTCGCTGTAACTTTGGATAAACTGGAGTCATTTTAAAAGTAGGACGTGTCCGTTTTAATAAAGGCCACTGGTATGGTTCCCCATTAAAGGGCAAGTCCAGCCCTAAAATGAAAACTTACATACAGGTAAATCACCCCCCCAAAACCCTAAACGGTAATAGTTTGAAATGTGAAATATATGTCTAACCTGAAATCCTGCACAATGTCCTGTTTCCCGTTTCTTCCAGTCAGCAACTGTCAGTTATGGATTTGACAGTTATATCACAGCCAATGTTAGTCCCCGTGTCTGCCTCTTCTGAGCATGCCCAGGCTCAGTACCTGCTCAGTACAGGTTTCTAAATTGCTCAGTTTCCATGAGGCATCCAGAAGCATAGCAGGCAACAGTAATGAATTCATAGGACAAACTATGATATATCAACATATTTTAAAGAGGCCATTCTTTCTAAAAGATGTTCTTATGAGGGTGGAGTTGTACTTTAAAGGGCATGTCCACCCCCAAAACTATAATCCCCCACACTACTGGCCCCACCATGTTGTAGTTTAATCCTTACCTCACATCCCAGCTCCATAGGGTTCTCCTGTAAACCCCCCCCCCAAGTCCCAAACTAACCACCAGGAGGATAGCAGGGCTCTGCCGCTATCTGGCCTCCGGTAGATATTTGCCATGCGCACTGCAGCCCTTCTCCTCCCTCCCTCCCCCTCCCCCTCCCTCTCCCTCCCTCTCCCTCCCGTTCTACTATCCCTCCCCCTAGCATTAATCCCCCTTAATATTCTGCTCCCCCATGTTCCCCAGCCCCAACCGCATGTTTTTTTTTTTCAAAAGCTCCCAAAACTCTTACTTACCTCTCCGCTTTCCTCCGCTGCACTGAATGACCGGCAGCCGCGTCCGTGATTGGCTGCCGCTCAGCCAATCACAGACGCGACTGCCGGTCCCGCCCCTCTGCTTGCATTCTCGCAACAGAGGGCCGCAGTGCGGCAGAGGATCGAGGGGAGGTAAGTAAGAGTTTGGGGAGCTTTTTGAAAAAAAGAAACATGCGGTTGGGGCTGGGGGACATGGGGGAGCATAATATTAAAAACGATTTTAGGGTGTGACATGCCCTTTAAGTGCAATACATAACAGTCACATCCCCAATGTAAAGTTTTTACTTTTGACATTATTTCCTGCTATACATCATTAATAATTAAGTGTTCTCCTAAAAAATAAACTTTTAGTACCTTGAAAAAAGTAATCTTCTCAGCTTTAAGGCTGGTTATTTTTTAATGTTGTTTTGCTTTTAATGCATTTTCCCCCAGTTTCCATTTGGTCCCAGAACCCAGAGATTAGATTAAAGGGCATGTCCACCCCCAAAACTATAATTTATATTTTAACTCCTTATGGTTTTTCTCTGCAATGTCTTTACAAAGTCAAGGAAACCGAGGAGTAGGAGCTGTCTTCCAGTGGGAAAGGTTTCTGCCTCTGATGCGTCCTCTCAGTTGTTTTTGACAAACGCAGGGGGGCACTTTCCTCCCTCCCACCATGCGGATCCATCCTCTGCGATGGATATTTGTAGCGTTTAATCCTTTTAATATAATGTAGCTCCCCCCTGCCCAGACTTAAACGACACATTATTTTTTTAAAAACACAATCTGAATCATACTTACATGCCTTCGTTCCCGCGTTGTCCCATTGCAGGAAGTGCAATGGGACAACACTGAGGTAATTTGCTGCCTCAGCCAATTACAGACGCGTCTCCAGTCCAGCCCGTGTTTGCAACTTTCTGCAAACAGGGAGCAGTGAGGACACGCCGCTGAGTAAGGGCTGTAAGTATGACTTGGATTTCATTTTAAAGTATTAACTTGGCATTTAGGTCTGGGCATGGGGCTACTGTACATTATATTAAAAGACATGCTCTTAAGTATGTGTCTAGATTTTTTAGGGTAATGTTTGTTAGGTCACAGTGAAGCCACTTAGCAATGGTTTTGTTTTTCATTACTGTACTATATGTTTTAGTTTTTTAAAGGGTATCTACACTGATAAAATCACTTGGGTTGTAAGGTTAGATATGTTAGGTGGATATGTACCTGCAGTATCCTGTGTCTTTGAGCAGTAGTTTAGAAGAACCCAATGAGTTTCTCCCCAGAACGCTGTGGATGGTGCAGGTCCCCCACTTTGTTACTGCCTGCATGGAAATGTCCGACGCGCATGTTCCTTTAGTGCATCGCAGAACGTGTGAGGATCCATCCGTCGGGACTGCTGTCTGTGTGATCCGACTGGTTGGTCGATGTTATCACATACACACACACTTCAAGCTACTGAGTTCACTGATTAATGGAGGATTATCACATGACCACCACAGCAGCTTGCTGACTTCAGTAATTATGGAGGAGTAATCAGGTACTCATATTCTCACACTCCCCTATAAATCAATCTTAGATCACTTTTTCATCCACCCCTCTCAAAGTTAGACACATAAATCTTTATTAAAAACAACACAAGTTCCCCCTGCCTTTGTTGCAGTAGTGTGGGAAGAGGGTTTTAACTTTTCCTCCCTGTCTCTCTCTACCTGATCAGCTGTAAAATGAACTTAAGAGAGTCAGGGAGGAAAGGATTTCTTACTGCAGCCAAGTGGGTGTGTCTGCTACCAGTGATGATGCACACTGAGTGACAGCACTCCCAGCACAGAGGAATACACACCCCCAGGAACCTGCACAACTTTTCCATGCTGCTGCAATCAAACGAAGGGGAATTCTGGGGAAAAAACAGTAGGGGGGGTTGGGGAATGGAGTACTTAAACCAAAAAAAAAAAAAAAAAAGCTTTTTCCTCAGTGGAGATACCCTTTAAATATGGACATTCTGCATTGTCAGGAATCGCTGCTTATCTGCCTCTCATTCCCATGGCATTTTCTCTGCTGATAAAGGGTCAGTTCATATGGTCTCTTTGTGTGTGTGTCCTAGTGCCCAGGTATGAACCTTCAATGATGTTTTTGTGCTTCTGCTCACTGGCTATTGAATGCATTATCTGATTGAATTATTTTCCTTAACTAAAGGTCAAAGGAGTTGTTTAAATACAATTTCTATTGCCCTAACTACTTTGGGCTGTTCTAGCTCTTTTTTTTTTTCTTTCTTAATGATTCTTTTCCTTCTTGTCTTCTGTTTCTTGTTGCATGTTATAGCATTAGGCTTTGCCTATCTGCTCTTGGGGTGCTTTCTAAAACCTGTTTTTCTTTTGCCAACTTTGTCCTGCAAGCAAGCGTGTGTGCTGAAGTGCATCTTTCCTGCTGGCAAATAGGGGCTTGTTACAATTGAACACAAGTTTGAGAATAAGTTATCTTTTGCCTTTAATTCCCCTTAACACTTACTGAGTCACATTGTTTTAATATATAACAGCCTGAAGTTTAAACCTCTTAAAAATTTTAGTTTTTAATTTATTGACATAGTAGCTACATTTCTACGATTAGACCTTTGTTCTGTCTGGCACATCTAAGCTATTTTGTTACAGCTTACTAATTGCCACTTCTCTTATTGATTTTGTGTCTTTTTTCATGTAAGTGTGAAGGTTAGCTGGCATGCTAATTAATGTCAATTCAGTTCTTCTACTGTTCTAACCTTTTCTTAGCCTACCAAGTGTTTGAACAAAATGAGGAAAATAAGGAAGCATCAGATGAATACTTGTCTTTATTGATACCATGTCTTAGCGTCTATAAAATTTTAGCTTGGGACAATAAAGTACTATTGAAAAATAGGTACTTTAATCTCTCGAACCATAAATAATGATTTAAACAACATACTGTATTTTTGTTGGATACCTATATACTTGGGCCTCATTTACCCAGGTTAGCGCAGTTTAACTGCACCGGCTGCACAAGTTTAACAAAAAACACCTGTGCAATGAGCGTATTTAATAAAGGATTTGCACCACAATTTAAGGACAGCTAATGGCTGGTCTTACAGGGAGATTCTCCAAGAGCTGCAATGCTCTGGGCAATGCTCCCGTAGAAGATTTACCAGAGGTTGCGTGGCTGTAAGTGAATCTCCACTAGCCCATAAGTATTTAATGCCAGCTGTCTGCAAACAGCCACGCAGTCTCTGGTAAATAGGCTTGCGCCTATGTTGATCCAGGGCGCCTATTCTTCTCCCTAGCATCTCCTGTCATTTTACTTGCTGTGTTAGAACTGCTCTCCTTGTTCTGCTCTAATCTGCAACATTGTATTAGTACGAGCCTGAACTCCACACACTCTACATAGCACAAATGTTGCAATTTGCAAATGAACTGAAGGTGAAGGAAGGAGGTGGAGGATGAGCTCAGCTAATAGTGAGGAGAACAGTTCTAAAATGCCAGGTAAAAGCTGCTGCAGACTTTATAACAGTGGCCCTGGGACTAGCAGCCATGATATCACTATCCCTGCCTCTTCCTTCCACCCAACTCTCCAATTAGAACTTAGAGTAGGTGAGTAGTGAACAATTTCAATGGAGGAGACATGGAAAGCAGGTACATACTGTATATCATGGCAATGCTGGCAGCTGAAAGGGTTAAAGGTAACACTTTGCTGGTACTGAAAGTATTAATAGGAAGTCTGTTGGCATTGAATGGTTCATGGTAATACTATGGGAAGTCTGCTGGCACTAAAGGGTTAATAGCAATTCTCTGAAAGGTGCTGGCACTGAAAGTATAATAGTAAAGTCTGCTGGCACTAAACATTTAATGGTAATGTTCTGCTGGCATTTGTGGCCAGTGTTGCTGCATTGATACAAAAGAATGTATACATGCCCGCCTCACCTGGTACAGCGTGTGCCTCTTACCACTAGTAAAGGGTTCCACTATAAAGAACAGTCGCAGTAGATGGTGTCAGAAGCAGAAGAGAAAACCCAGCTGTAGTTTGACAGGCCAAGTTTTTTTGGGGCGCACATGCGGGAGGGGCGCCTATGGCACTAAAATAGCTAGAAACGGAGTAAAAGGTAAGTTAGGTCCCATCTTCATTCTCGGGCCCTGCAATACTGATTGAAGATCGGGAGGTAAGGCACTGCTCCTTAACCTCCCGATCTTCAATCAGTATATTAAAGGAATAGTTCAATTCGAGAGTGAACTATTCCTTTAAAAATTAAAACGTTCACTTCTGTTCAATATCACCCAATAACATATCCCCCCAGTCTATGAGCAGGAGTGATTTTTTATAGCATAAAATTAGCTTCCCTAAAGTTAAAATTTTGACAAAATTTTAAAATTATAAAAAATATTTGATAACCCAGTGTACTTTTGTTCCTTGTAAACCTATATTAAATGACAATATTCATGATCAACTATTCACTTTATTTCCAAAATGAGCTCAGGGTTGTAAGATATTACCAGATCCAATAATGAATCCTTTCTAATAGGAACTCTATAATCTGTAAAAGAAAATTGTGATATAGCAAATTTAGGACCTTTACTCCAATCTATGTCAGGGTTGTTGAAATCCCCCATGACCAGAGTGTGCCCCATACCTGCATCCTTTGCCAACTGTATATGAAGAGGCATTTCCCACCTCCTCACTGCCATTTGGTGGCTTATAACAGAAACCAACAATTAATTTACCCACCTTTTGCTTCTTGTTCACAGCTCCACCCATATTGTTGCAACCTTATTTATACCCCCAATTTGTTGCAAATTCATGGCAGATTCTATTAGAATGAGACAATTAGCAAATACCATCATACACAGACTGATGGTAATTTTTCAGCCAGAAAGACCCTCAGGTGTCAGATAATGAGCAATACAACAAATCTCATGGGATTCTACTATTATGGGGCATGTATATGGTCAGCCAAGAGTTGAGAGAAGCAGGTAGCAGTAGCAGAAAGAAATAAACGATCTTAAAGATTCTTAAATTTTTTTGTATATGTTGTTGAATAATGTATCTTTAATGGGATGGAAAATAAGTAAGTAAGTAAGCCAAAGTCATATTAAGACTAGTTTAACATATTTTAGTCTTCTTTAAATATTTAGCAGTTTTACATAACATGGGATGGTGTATATTCTGGAAAAACATAAAGGACTTGTTTTCAAACGGTTTCACCTTTTTAGAAACCATGAATCAAATATAAAATCCTTCTGTTTGTAGTAGGGTAGAAATGGAATAAATACTTTAAAAACAAATATCTTGCACAATTTTTTATTGTTTTAAAGACACTAACAGGTTATTCAATAGTTCTTATTGTTAAAATGGTACATTTTGCCCCAACCAATCAGATCTTATTTAACATTTGAAAGCTAACATCTGATTGGTTGGGGCAAAATAGCACCATTTTAAACAATAAGAACTTTATTGAATATCTCGGTTAACGTTTTATTAATGTGCTACCTTAACTTTTAGTGTTTCCTTGCTCAATAAATGACTATATATTTAGCAAAAGAGCAAAGAATTGCTAAGTAATAACCAAAGGGCATGGTATTTAATGTTTACAAATATTTCCTAAGGTTTTTCATTTATACTTTAAAAATAAAAATGCACATGCCCGATATAAACAAAAGAAAAAGTAACATGATAGAAGAGTTAGATTGATAGATGCCATCATTTTAAAATGTTTGATTCACATGAAAATGTCTTATAAGTTAAAGGGCTAATCCACCCTTAAAATCAAAATGGCCCACCTTTTCCTTAATGTACATAAGCCAACTGTACCACTGTTTTAATTGAAGTCTTGCACCCTTGCCATAGTGACATCAAACATTGTCACAGTACACGTGATCTAGCTTGAAAATGGAATCCTTTTTTTGGCAGGGCCATTGGCTGGCACAGACTACTGGAGAATTTCAATTTAAACAGTAAAGAGGGTTCTTATTTATGTACATTAAAGGCCATGTTTGGCCACCAGATTTTTTTTTTTTTTTTTTTAAAAACAGAACCCTCCAAACCCTAGGATTCCAATACTTACCTGGTTCCCAGAAAGATACTCACCACTAAATCTGATGGCGTCTTATCAGTTTCTACCTCCTTAGGCTGCAATAACCCATCAAAGTAAGGTACTGAAGAATGCCAGTCGGGGGGGTTGCCAACCTGTTTCCCAAGGCAGGCAGCCTCCCAGGACAGATAAAAGGAAATGCCCGGGTCCACTTTTTTAGCTTCCGAGATATAGAGTACCAAATATAGCCCTAAAACAAATGCAGGTAGTACAAAATTAGAAAATCTCCCACAACATGTATCGGGCTTAAGTGTAACGTTGCTGAAAGAAAGTCTAAAATGGTGTGTGGTAGTGAAGGTTCTCATTCTATATAGAAATTGGGCTGTTGTAACTCCATTTAAAGTGCAACTAGAGACCAAAAATATAATACATACAAAAAATAGAATTCTAGTGCACAAACAATTCTAATTGCATATTGTTTAACTCCATAAGGTCACTGCTACAAACAGTCTGCTAAACCCTGGATAATAAAAGTAATAAGTTCAATAAGTTGGCCAAATTATTTGGGCGCAGTTACCACGTCAAGGTTGCTTTTATTAACTGGGTCCTAACCTACTGGTACTTGCCTTTCTGGCTACATGAGCTGACAGCTTCTCCTGTGTGGCCTGGATGCTTGAATCTGACTCTCTAGTTTAAAGTACTTTGCTCAAACGAGCACATGACCTAACTCTGGGTGGAGTACAATTTCCCAGAAGGTTCTCATTCATCCAGGTCATGGTATATCTGTTGAATTCAGTTAGATCAACTGGACTTAAAGTTTAGTTCTAAACTCAATTCAGAATGACAAGATCTGTTGGCAAATGATGTACCCTGGAAAGTCCCAATTACCATATCCCAGCCAGGTGTTAGGGACCTTCTGAATGCAAGGCGTGAATGCATTGTGGCTAAGAGGTTATTGTATGTTTTTTCTCCCTTGGCCGTGACCGACCACCAAATGTTTGTTGGTCCGAATCAGACGAACGTGTGATCGGAAAACCCTGCCGATCATGTGGGTCTATAGCTAAGAGCTGCTGTTATGTTCTGTCAATCAAGCCTCTTGAATCATCGCCACCCCTCCCCTTAACCTGTGATGTGAATCATGTCACTAAATAGAAAGAGCATGCTTACTTTACATGCTGCCAGGAAAAGAGTAAATGCATGCAGTTTAGTTTGGGTAAAGGGAGGGGTCAGTAACATTGGCAACTGGCAAGTAGAGCAATAAAGCAAAATGAACCATCCCGTTCATGACCATCCTAGTCATAACTACCCTCCTGACTTATTACTTGCTGCTGCTCACAAAACAGACAGACACACATAAAAAGGCTGCTTGATAGCAAAGTATGAAATCGCCCCCCTCTTTACTCTCCCCCTCTGCGCATTAACCCTTTCTTTGCCCCCTCCCCCTTTAGTCAGAGCCTGTCTGGGATCAATTCTGCCAGGCCGGTCAGGCAACGATCTCCGAATGAACGGCCGTTTTGGCCATAAAGCCCATACACAGGCCGATTATCGGCCAAACGGGTGTTCGTACACATCATGCGTCGTGGGTACGAAACTTTAGGGTCAAGAAACTGAAACTTGCCTTTAAAAGTTTGCCAGACAGTGTCTCTCAGCCTGTAACCATATGATAAGATTGCACTCACTGTGCAATGCAAAGGACATTATCGGGCATCGCGTTATAGTGTAACAGAAGCAGGAAGCGCCCCCGCTGGATCATGTGAAAGGTAAGGAAAGGTAAGTTTAAAGTGCCACAATAGAATGTTTCTTGGTGCAAAGCCATGCTATGTTTCCAGTAATTTAAAAAAAATAATAAATTTCAGCACACAGCAGATGCCCTTTAAGAATGCTCAGAAATCAATCCTATCTCAGGGCCCCGGTACTTTTTATTTGGAATAATGAATTTTTAGAGTATAGTTGTCCCTTAACTTATTTATTTTTATTGGACATTAAAAAACAACTTGCACAGCAGGAAATGAAGCGGTCACCATACGAGTTCAGTTTTCTTAAATACTGGACACACTGTTCTTATTTCACCTTTTGTTCTAAAGCTGTTTGAACTGCCAGTCTGCTAGAAAAATAATTCAGCTTCCACAATAGCTCTTCTCAAAAGTCTAATATATTCGGTATAAGCGTTACTTAAATAGTGATCTGATGTGATCTATTCCGAAGATAAATCAGTGAAAATAGTTTGCTGCATTACCTCATACATTTGTAAGTAAGGCCCTGAGAAAATAGTCTTATATGTTACAGAGCAGATTAGTGTGGTCATTCAACCAATAATTAATCAATCTGTAATCGAAAAAATGGCCACCAAGGATAGCAGAGTCCATATAGGACTCTGCCTCCTGTCACTCCTCCAGAAATTTGTCCTGCGCACTGCAGCCTCCCCCCCCCCTCTCCCTGACGTTTTGCAATCCCTCCCCCTACCATAAAATCCCTTTCCCATATATAGCTTTCCTTCCCCCAGTCCCAAACGCTATAAAAGATTTTACAGGAACTCCCCTGACCTTAAATTACCTTACCTCTCTCCCCTGGCGTTCTGTGCAGCGCAGCCGCGTCTGTGATTGGCTGACTCTCAGCCAATCACGACGTGGCTGATGGTCCGGCCCCCTGCTTGCAGTTTCAGACAAGCAGAGGCCTGTACAGTATGCCGCGGGAAAGAGTTAGGTAAGTAAAGATCGGAGGAGTTCCTGTAAATCATTTATGGCGGTTGGGGCTGGGGGAAGGATAACTATTATATGGCAAAATTCCTAAATGGGGTGGACATCCCTTTAAATCCAATGACTCTCAACAAAGATTCACCATTGCATTCATTAATCTTTCTCTCTACCCATGCTTCCCCAGTGAGACAGACAACTCTATTCTAGGGAAAGAGCGAGGATCTTTATAAATAGCTCACGCTCTCAGCTTGCTCTAATGCATGTTAAAAATGCCTGTTATAATGCAAAATAAACTTTTGTCAAATAATTCTATTATTTCTATTCTTTACAGGTGATGTAAAAGTAGGGTTACCAGATGCTCCCTATTGTGATGGGATTGTCCTGACTGCAGGGACAAAATCCCGAGCCCTGCAGTCAGGGCTGAAATACCCTCCAGCGGGGGTCACTGAAAGTGCCTTTTAGGGCTTGGCGTCCCGCAGCTGGTATGGGACCCCCCTTCCCCAGCCCTATCAGGGCCTTTGCGGCAATGGTAAGTGCCCTTGCGGCCCGAGAGGGCCTTTTGGGGCTTAAGGGGTCCCGCAGCTCGAATTGTAAGGGCCCTGGCAGCACTGATAAGCGCTCTTATTGGGGGTCCCGCAACTCAACGTGACCCCTCGTCGGCTCTCAAAAGAGCCCTTGGGTGATGTCTTCTTTCTTTCATCGGTAACACCAACTCCATCGAGGCCACTGACCCCGAGAATACCCTTGTGCCTACCACAGATTTATTATAAGGTAAGTTACTAGAGATACAATGTTACTGTAATACCTGCTGGGAGATTAACCATACACTGTGCCTATGCTATTACATTATACTAAGTGCTATTTTGCTTGGGTTCATTCATTCTCTACTTGAGCTGAATTGGTACTGGGGTTCACTTTTTTAACTTTAATATGTTGAAAAACATTAGGTTCTAATCAGCTTTTAGTGTTAGTAAGGTTTCCAGATCACCTCTTAAAACTGCATTACTGCTGACTCAGCCTTGCTGCATGTGATTTTAATAGGTGTCCTTTGATTTTTCACTGATTCTGGAAACCCTAAGTGTTAGACACATTTCGAAGTCACATTATTTTTTTTTTGTAGCTTCTGAGTAAAGGTAAAGATGCCTAGGAGCAAGCAGATGCGGAGCTCGGGATATTTGGAACATGTCTTCTTTAGGGACAGGGTAGGTTAGTGTTTCTGACAATTTACCTGAGAGACACTAACAAAGGATCTTGTTAAGAATTTCCTTTTGAGCTCAAGCAGGAGAGTGTCACGGAACCACAGGCATTACTGTTTGAGGCTCAAGCAGGAGAGTGCACAGATCTCACAGGCATTATTGTGTATAAAGGGCATGTCCACCCTTAAAAATAACTTTTGATATGCTGCTCCCCCATGTCTGGTAGCCCCAACCGCATGATTAGTATTTGCAAAGCCCCCCAAACTCTTACTTACCTCCCCTCGTTTCCTCCGCTGCACTGCCAGCCCTCTGCTTGCGAGAATGCAAGCAGAGGGGCGGGACCGGCAGTCGCGTCTGTGATTGGCTGAGCGGCAGCCAATCACGACGCGGCTGCCGTCATTCAGTGCAGGCGAGGAAAGAGAGAGGTAAGTAAGGAGTTTGGGGAGCTTTTGCAAAATACTAATCATGCGGTTGGGCTACCAGACATGGGGAGCAGCATATTAAAAGGATTTTATGCTAGGGGAGGGAGAGTAGAACGGGAGGGAGAGGGAGGGAGAGGAGGGAGAGGGAGGGGGAGAAGCCTGCAGTACGCATGACAAATATCTACCGGAGGCAAGGTAGCAGCAGAGCCCTGCTAGCCTCCTGGTGACTGTTTTTGGACTTTAGGGGGGGTCTACAGGAGAACCTATGGAGTCTGGGATGTGAGGTAAGGATTACACTACACTACATGGTGGGGCCATAACTGGGGGGATTATAGTTTTGGGGGTGGACATGCCCTTTAAGGCTCACAGAAGAGTGCACGGAACTCACAGGCATTACTGTTTGAATTCCGTGCACTCTCCTGCTTAGCCTCAAACAGTAATGCCTGTGAATTCCGTGCACCCTCCTGCTTGAGCCTCACTGGCATTACTGTTTAGGCTCAGCAGAGAGTGCACGGAACTCACAGGCATTATTGTTTAAGGCTAAGCAGAGAGTGCACGGAACGCACATGCATTACTGTTTGAAGCTCAAGCAGAGAGTGCACGGAACTCACAGGCATTACTGTTTGATGATCAAGCAGGAGAGTGCACGGAACTCACAGGCATTACTGTTGATGCTCAAGCAGGAGAGTGCACGGAACTCACAGGCATTACTGTTTGAGGCTCAACAGGAGAGTGCACGGAACTCACAGGCATTACTGTTTGAGGCTCAGCAGGAGAAAGCAGAGGAAATCTCAGAGGGGCGGAGCTTAACATTCAGAAAATTCATACTATATACTATACTGTACTATATTATACTATCCGGGAGATTCAATATCCAGGACTCGTGTTACTTACCTTAAACAAGATTATGTCTTGTATTACATTGTGGGGTTAAAGCCCCATACAGAGGCCCTTAAGTTTCTCGCCACGAGCAGCGCTAAACTTAACCATGGGGGTTTGTATCGGGTTGCACAGCGCTATTTCCAAGACATCCCAAAGAAACTGTGTAAAACAACACCCAATATACTCGGGTTAACATGGGCTTTACATGGATTTTGGCCATATTGAATCACCTTATAACTTTTAACTTCCATGGCTACATCTACGTATTTTTCTGTTTTGAATTCTCATAGGAAAATACACATCTAATCCTCACATCCAGTATTTATTAGTAAAACAAAAAAGGACTCAAAAGTATAATTCATTTTAACTTCTGAACTACTTAAAAATAGATGAGGTCAGCAACTGGTAAGAATACACACAATCTGTTTGCTGCTGTATGTTTAGTAATCCTTGTTATTTCACTGTAAGAAATCTTAATTATGAGGAATTATTTGGCATCTCACTGTTTGGACGGTACCAACAATATACCCAAAAATAAAGCATCCATACGTCTTGGATAAAGGTCAAGAGGACTCAAGCAATCTCAAATTACAGAGCAGGTTCCAGCTTGGTACAATGACTATTTCTACCATACATTACATAGCAAAGTCATCATAACAAGAGGATCAAATTTATCTGAAGTCTGTGCCTAATGCTAAGAAGCATGGCTCCATTTTCTGTCTAAGTTCATTCAGGTTCTGAATCAACATGTGATGAAAACAACATGCTATTTCAAATGTTTTTGTATAATAACAATAAGTAGAATATTTTGGATATGCTGAGGAGATAAATATGACTATTTATATATAAATAAGGAGCATTTGCAATAGCAACCACAATTGTACATTTACTATCCCCCATACAATCCATTTCATTATTGTGGTACCACATGTTATTGTACACAGGAATGTTTGTATATTTACAAACAATGATTTATAACTGTACAATCATGACCATACAAAGGAAACCGAATGGAATGTATGTTTATAGAGGTGACCCCTTTTTTATATTTTTTATTTATTCTGTATTTTACAATTGGCTGACATTTAATGTTGCTAGCACTAGACACTTTGTCATTTATCTAACAGTACTCAGAAGCCTGGACAATCACTTATAGATTTTGTTACAATAGGGAATACTATGATCTACTAGTAGGGTAGACACTTATTCTTTTATCTTTGTTCTCTTTTCCATAAAAAGGGACATTTAAAATATTGGACACTTGGTCACTTTATCAGTGTTATATGTTGTCACATTATGGTCATGCCTATATAGTTTGGGACCTTATGGACATTTGGATGCCTCCATATTAAAAGGAATAGATTAGATAGGTTTAATTGTGTATCTAATGGTAATACTTCTGGCTTTATATTGAATTACTTTGTATAGTAGGGTATTTTACCCACACTAGAAAGATTACACCTCAGTGGGAAGTGATCTGTTAGAACAAACTTCCTGTTGGTCACTATTTAAAGGAAAGTTCAGTGGAAAATATAATTATTTCTAAAATCCTTAGTTTATATTATGCATACCTATTGTTACTCTACATAGTCTCTTCCATATTGAAAAAATCAGGTTTATAACAAGCCCTATAAGAGGGTCCTGCAAACAGGAAATTAGTATTTTATAAGAATTTATTTATATAAACAAAAAATGGGTAAGTTAGGGTCATTAGGATGGAAAAATATTGCTCTTTTTTTCTTAAAGTATATGTATTTGCACTGAACTTCCCCTTTAGGCCACCTGATTTTATCACAGTTTGCACTTGATAAAGGTTGCATGACAAGGCTGTCAAGGATTGTTTTCTTCCCATCACTAGCATTTAACATAGGTTCCCAAAACATGTAATGGGGCAACTGCAGGATTTTCAAAGAGGAGGATCCTAAATGGGTTACCATGAACAAGCCCAGAAGAGGTTCATGACTGATTACTCCCATGTAATGTTTTACCTGGATCATATAATTATATTATATATATTCTCTACTGGCCATGATTAAAGCAGTGAATGGTCAGGACAAAAAATGTATCCGTGTGTACCCAGCCTAACATTCTGTTTTACTGAGAATCCACAATTTGCACTACCTTACCACTTGTAATGTTACCATTAGAGCTGTGACACTGACAGCGGAACTGACAGAATTTGCTATTATTGTCAGTATTGGGTAAGATGGAAAATTTCTATACTGGTTCCCTTTACTACAGCAGGAGAAGCTGATAAACTTGGACCATGTATGGGCACATTGAACGATCCTTCTGACAAAGAATATATGGAACCATTTATCCTGTATATGTATAAAATATAAGGGATAATACATTGCCTACATGTAATATAAGTTATTACGCCACCGAGGAGTTCCCTGACCATATAGAACCATGAGACCTACTGAAATCGAGAGCTACATTTTTCTCAATTTAAAATTGGAAAATCTTCGAAAATTTCCTAACGCAGTTTGGAAGAAAATTCGGAAAGCAGAATTCCGAAAATCCACGAGATCCGGCCATGTCTTCTTCCCTGTATTGTGAGCATCATTTTAATGCATTTACTCTCAATAATGTTATTTACTGTCCTGTACTATTTACATTAGGTGCTTCTTACCATATTTATGTGTAGCCTTCTTATTACCTTGTAGTTTTAACCTACCTTTTGCTAGCCATCATACATAATTTAACTGGTGAGCAATTAATCACCAGTGTGCCACTGCTAAATATCTTTATATGTCTGTCCCTCCTCTTTGGGAGAGATTGAAGACTTGTTCTATCTCCAAAGCATTATCACAATAAATTCAAGTTTCTTGTTCCCCTTACTTGTCTTTTGCTGTTGTATGGTTATATAGAATATGCATACTGTACCTTAATTGTACAAATTGGGTTAAGTGTTCCTGTAATGTTACATGTAACAACCATGTAATTTTGAAATGATATTACAGAATTTAAAGGAGAAAACGCATTCAGGTTATCAATAAAAGTTCTTGGGGGAGATTTACCCAGAGCCGCAATTGCTCTGGGCAATCTCCCTTCTATGGTTTAATATTGCGTTACCGCACTGGTAAATCCAAAAAGGGATTTACCCGCAGCGTGATTATTACGCTGGCGATCTGGCGTTAAAATCATGTGCTAAAAGTAGTGCAAACCATATTAAATTGTGAGTGCGGAATGCGCGGGTGTCTTTTGTGGAACCATGCATCCAGCTCTAATAAAGAGTCGGGATAGCGACCCCTTAGCGCACTTTAACTTAATTGCCCAGCAGCTCTGGGTAAATGAGCCACCTTATCGTTAAAATTGTGGTAATTTTGCCCCAACCTATCAGATGTTAGCTTTAGATGGTTAATAAAGTCTGAAGTGTTGGGGCAAAATTAGCACCATTTTAAACCATAAGAACATTTATTGAATCTTCCTGATTTTCTTCATTGGATTCTGTCAACTTTCATTTTATTCTATTTGATGTGTAAAGACTACTCATTTAGTCATTAATTAGGGCTAGACACAGTGCGATATTTGTGCGATTGTTGCTGCAATTGCGCATGCAATTTTTAAATATATTAAAACTGCGACAACGCCACAGAGTTCATGCGATTTCGGCTGCATTTCGATGGCACCTCGTTTTACGATTGTAAGCATGCGATCTGAAATTTTTACACAATCGTATGCGTTTCCATATCTCAAAGGTAAATCACAAGCACAATTGTACTTAGACCGTCCCAGAAACTGGTGTGCATCGAGTTTCCGGGACGGTCAAGTACATCAGTGTGGCCCTGTTGCAAACCGATCATTTCCTGCACTTTTCCAAGCTGCATTCATTTTCCTGAATCCCACAATCAGAATGTTAGAATTTTTGCATTGTTGGAAACATACTACTCCTGAATAATGATAGATTGTTTCAGTGGATTCATGGAAACATTTTACTCTCTTTGGACCCCACAGTGATGGTTAGAGAAGAAGGAAGAAAACATAAAATATCAAATATATCAAGTGCTAATGACCCCTTTGAATATTATGAACTCTGCTTAATGAAATATATAAAGTGATTTTAAAGCTGCCATTTAAAATGTTTTAGCTAACCAGTAAAATCACATTTGCTTTAATTCCTAAACTCCTAAAAGACACCGCACAACAGTGCTCGCGATTTAATACATGTTTGCGCTACTTTTAGCCCAAATTTTACTACCGACTAATAGCCAGTATAGAAATCCTACTTGTAGTAAATCACTTTTGGGATTTAGCCACAGCTCCAATAATATTTGAATTGGCGTGGGGAGATTTACCCAGAGCAGTTGCGTTAGTTACCTGTATAGTATGTTGATACCATGCATCCTCTACGGTATCAACATTGTAACTAGACGCAGCGTACAGGCAAGATCCAATCAGGGAGATGTAATATCCCCTGCTAATGGGAAAATTAGCACTACCAATTACTTTGTGTTAGCGAGGGTTTTGCACTGCCTGTACCATATCGCAATTTTTTAAACATTTGTGTGCAGCGCAAGCACTGTGTTTCATTGTGTCTTTAAAGCCTCCAAAAGTTTGCAACTAGCCGCTAGCGTTTTGCAATGTATTAACGGTCTAAAGTGTTAATACATGCGGGTACAAAAGTGCCGGTAGATTGCGAATGCAAAATTTAATGCCTGTATATAAGTCCAGCATGTAGGAAAATACCGTACAATACGGTCTCAGTAACTTGACATGAATCTTGTGCGAGAATTTCCACTTAACTCAAGCAGAAACAATTGAATGGAGAAAGGAAACTGAGTCTTAGTACCCCTTTGGGTTACTAGCATGCTGCTTGTTCTCCTTATTCAGTTGTATTATAACTGGTTGAAGAGTACCGTATCTTCTTGGGCCCAATGCACACAAACACAGGCACATTTGTATCCTTAACTCCTCCAGCAGTCTGAAACCAATACCCACTAGTCCTGGACACGGTAGAGTCTGCTTGATGTCCATTTACTTTAAGGCTTGGCCAATACTTTTTCTTACTTCTCACCAGTGACCTTTGTGTTTCGTCCCCGAGACCAGAAAGAAGAATCTGTCATATCAAAAGTGCAAATTGTCTGCTTAGGGCTGTATATATTTTATAACATGTTATAATGATCTGTTTTGGATTTCTGATGCAGTTTAATCTTTGTGTGGATAAATCACCTAAAATACAGATTGTTGCTTCTTTATCATTCTGCAAGCCAAGCATTCCATTCGGCAGAAAAAAGTAAATGTGCTGTAGGAAAGATGAAGTAAAATCCCAAATGCAAATCATGCAGATAACCTTAACTGGAAATACATTTGAAAGCATAAATTCCTCCGAATCCAAATGTATTTTTATGCACGTGCAGCCTTATTAACAGCAGTCAGCAAACTCAGTGCTTAGCTCAGATTAATTAGCATACACCTGGTGTTCTCATCTTGATTATAAGTTTTCATTTGAACAAAAATGTGCAGAACACTCCTGGTGTGTACCTGTATGTGTGTATATATATATATATATATATATATATATATATAAAATATATATATAAATCCCTTATATAACATATATTTATATCTCCATAGGAGATTGCATTGAGTTTTAGAACTACCAATGTGGTGGGGGGTATAGGATATTACATATAGGAAAGGTGTATATGTATGTGTGTACTATCTCACTATTCCCATTTTAATGACCATCAGTATAAATGTATATAAAGAACAGCACTGAACTTATATTAGGTAAACAACACAAAATATACAAATACATAAACTTACTTACGAGCTGAGATCCCTATTTCAACATGGTATGGTCAAATGGCAGCTTAAAACACCCACCCCTGTGTCTGCTCCATTAAAAGGAAGTGTAATCCAAAAAAAGGTTCTGTCTGCTACACTGGTGTGATGTGTATGAATGTTCCAACTTACTATATATTATGTTTGTAATAGACTATACACCAACTCCTTATATACACCACCAGCCTGCAGGTGGTGCTAGTAGTAATACAAGACAAGACATCCCTGCTCTCTGGGCTAGGAAGACAGTGAAAGTAGATGTGGTGTGTGCTTTGGAGAGATATTGACTGTAAGACCTGTGTATAAGACCCTGTTTATAACATCCTGTTACGCAACCCGCAACGGGTCTATATGCTTCATCATTGCAACCTTTCTTCCTAAAATTTGTATAGGGAAGTTAAAAAAAAAAAGTCTAAGGGCTAGGCCACACTGCTGCGCTTTTTTTGCATTTGCGCAACACAATAGTTAATGAAAAAAATGCATGCGCAAAGGCAACAAAATTGCAAATGAAATCGCATGCGGTTGCGTTTGCGTTGCGGTGTGGCCGTGCCCTAAGAGTTAAAATAAATGTTTTATTCATAACCAAAAATGTCCATAGAAACAAACCTACCATACCACTAAAATATATAGCAGGGGTCTCCAACTTACAGGCATCCAAATGTCTGAAAACTACTCCCAGCATTCCCTGGATGCCTTCTGATATTGTTAGTGCTGTAGTGGAATGCTGGGAGTTATATTTTTCAAACAAATGTAGTCCCACAGATAAGAGATTCCTGGTATAGAGTGCAATGTACACTTTATATAATATATCCCTACTGTCCCCAACTACCTAACATGTACCTCTTCTGTCCCATACTACCTACCCATGGGCATCTTCTGTCCCACGCTACCTACCCATGGGCATCTAATGTCCCCAACTTCTACCTACCCATGGGCCTCTACTGTCCCAAACTTCTACCTAGCCATGGGCCTCAGCTCATTTTAAAGGGCATCTATACCAAAAAATAGGTTATTTTAAATTGACCATAACTGGAAACTATAATTCTTCCCAACCACCACTGTAGGATTTTTTTATTGATCTGCCCCCTATTTCTTTAGATATCCAATCTAAAACTTCTTATAATAGCTTGAACGTTCAATAAAAATCAAAATGCGACCGGTTTTGGACGAAACATTCGGATTTCAGAACCAAGGGGTTCCATGTTGGATCCGGGTCCGACTCTAATTGAGACATTGCAGGATTTAAATGTATGTGTCGGTACCCTGTGATAGTCACCCTAAAATGGGACAATCTGGACGAAACCAGGACGGTTGGGACCTATGTAGTTTTCAAACATCTGGGGCCATATTTATAAAGTTGTGGTATTGCTTTTTAGCGATACCGTGACTTTAACGATTGGTATCGTAAATTTACGATTGTTAAACCATGTGGAGATTAACGATTGGTTTAACGATCGTAAATTTACGATACCGAATGTAAATTTACTATACTGACCATAAATCTATGATAACAAAATCGTAGATTTACGATCCCCATAGAATACCATTGCGGTAGTTTACTACTGCACGGTATTCTATGATCGAACATTCGTTAAATAACAAACGTTCGGTCGTAAATGTACAATCACAATCGTAAATTAACTAACCCGCGATATCGATAAAAAGTGATACCGCGGGTTTATAAATATGGCCCCTGGTCCCTGGAGATCTATTGTAAAATCTATGATTTTATAACTACCGTATATACTCGAGTATAAACCGTCCCGAGTATAAACCGAGGTACCTAGTTTTAGGTAAAAAAGGAGGAAAACCACACTGACTGAGTATAAACCGAGGGGGTAGTATTTGCCACTAAAGATGTTTGGAAACTACAACTCCCAGCATGCTTTATTGCTGGGATGTTTTGTTTTCAAAAATCTTAAGTTGCAAATACTACAAAATAGAGTAAAACCTTTTTATTTGTGCATACTGTATGCAAAATATAGGATGATTTACCCCTATTTGCAAGTATTTGCCACTTAAGATGTTTGAAAACTACAACTCCCACCAATAAAGCATGCTGGGAGTTGTAGTTTTCAAACATCTTAAATGGCAAATACTTGCAAATGGGGTAAATCCTCCTATATTTGTGCATACAGTATGCACAAATAAAGAAGGTTTTACTCCTATTTGTATGTATTTTCCACTTAAGTGTGTCCCTGTGTAAATAAAGTAAATGTTTCTCCTACCTTGTCCGTGGCCGCGCGATCCGCATCCTCGCTCCCCAGCCTCTGCGCATCCGGAAGATGTCACTACCCGGCGCCTCTCACTTTGCGGCGCGGGTAGTGACATCATCCGGAGCGCAGAGGCTGTGGAGCGAGAATGCGGATCGCGCGGCCGCCGGACAAGGTAAGGGAAACATTGACTCGAGTATAAACGAGGTAAGATTTTCAGGCTTTTTTTAAAGCCTGAAAACCTCAGTTTATACTCGAGTATATACGGTATGTCCTACATTTTAATCTCCACCCACTGTGTAAACTTCCATTATGGGAGACAGTAAAGTTACAATGAGCAAGTACCATAACAGAGGATTATTGGTAGGGAGCAGGTGGAGATGGAGTAAAATCTATACACCGTTATATTGGTGGAGATATAATGCTGTTTTAAAAACATTAACTCCCAGCATTCCCTGTCTGCATTTTGCTGTTGTACAATGATTGTGAGTTTTAAATGTCTATATGGAGTTCCACATACCGGCTGTAGTACTAGCTGAACTTCTTTAAGTGGTAGATTGTTCTTATCATCACTAGAATCATCTACATCCCATAGATCATTGTGGCCAAAAGGATTTATGAAGACAATGAAATCAAATGTCATCTGTCCATGCAGGGGTTGTCCCTAGGGTTTTTGGCACCTGAAACAACTTTGAATGCCGCCCCTAGACTGAGCGGCGCGCGTAGCGCGCCGCCGCGGTAAAGTGGGTGTGGCTTAGCGTGTGGGCGTGGCTTAGCGTGTGGGTGTGGCTTGTTGCATGGGCGTGGCAAATTTAATCATTTTGTGGCTTGGCGTGTGGGCGTGGCTTAGCGTGTGGGTGTGGCTTGTTGCATGGGCGTGGCAAATTTTATAATTTTGTTTTTGAAAATGGTTCTCTATTTTTAGAAAACACTAAAAACATGTTGGTGCAACTGGTACATTACATTAGAAAGCCCTACCATACTCTGTACAATAAAAGATGTTGGTGTAACTGGTACATTACATTAGAAAGCCCTACCATACTCTGTACAATAAAGATGTTGGTGCAACTGGTACATTACATTAGAAAGCCCTACCATACTCTGTGGAATAAAAGATGTTGGCCAAAAGATTTGTAAGCCCTGCTACCACGTCAAGGTAGACTCTTTCAGCAGGGCCCTAACTAACCTAACTATTCTAACCTAGCCAACCTAACAAATTAACTAAGCTAACCTGACCATATGAACTTAACAATATCCAAACATCTTTAGTGGAAAAAATAACATTTTAAAGACATCTGCAGCAAAAAACATCTTTGGAATTGTAATCTGATGGAATCTATAGTTCTACAGTATATCTGTCATTAGGCAAATTCATAAGAGTCATTTAGTTAAATCTTTTGGTCAAAACCTTTCAATACCATGAAACAAAACAAAGTAGAAATAGACCGATCATACTTGATAAAACTAATCTTACTAAATTACATTACTTTTTCAATGCAACTTAAAAATATTAGGTTAAAATGCATTCTTATCTGGTGCCGTCTTCTTTTCTTCACAAGAGGGCATCAAGTTGTACCATTACTACGATTTCATCTTGTTCAGACCATATTCTCAGCTGTGTTGATTGGATTGCAGCTTTTCTTGTTCCAAGACATGGCAGTTGGAAACTTTGTTGTGGTCAGTTCAACGAAATGTGGACATCCTGGAAAAGAAATACATGAAGCTCAGGTCATGAAGTTGTGGTGTTGAAGTGAGGTATTTTAAGAATGTAGAACTCTTACCATGATTGTGAACAGTGAAGGGGATCTAGTGTTTGCCATTTGAATCATCTTGTTTTAAAGATTGTTTTGTGGACAGAGTACAGAAGACTGCACTGCTGCTGAAATGAGCTGAAAAAAAGAAACATTCAGTAAAGCAATAGGTAGGAAGAAAACAAAGCTTAGGCAAATAGTTGAAATAAAAGTGTGTGTGTAATGTGTAAGAATGCCAAACTCTTACCTGATTGCGTAGGGTATCCAGCCTTACTAGCCACATCGGCTCCTGACGGGATTGGAGGGTGCAGCTTTACTTGTGGATTCGAAGACACAGCAGTGGAGAAACTTAGACTGTTCAAGACTTCACAATCCGGATACCCTAGAAAAAAAGGAGGCAAAGTTTATTAATAGGGGATGTACAAGTGTGTGTGCGCATGTGTGTAACAACGTAGAGCTTTCTTACCTGGTAGCGTAGGGATCCAGCCTTTACTAGCCACATCGGCTCCTGACGGGATTGGAGGGTGCAGCTTTACTTGTGGATTCGAAGACACAGCAGGTGGAGAAACTTAGACTGTTCAAGACTTCACAATCCGGATACCCTAGAAAAAAAGGAGGCAAAGTTTAGTTAAATAGGGGATGCACAAGTGTGTGTATGCATGTGTGTAACAACGTAGAGCTTTCTTACCTTGGTAGCGTAGGGGATCCAGCCTTTACTAGCCACATCGGCTCCTGACGGGATTGGAGGTGCAGCTTTACTTGTGGATTCGAAGACAGCAGGTGGAGCACTTTGGATCGTTCAAGACTTCACAATCCGGATACCCTAGAAAAAAAAGGAGGCAAAGTTTAGTTAAATAGGGGATGTACAAGTGTGTGAATGCATGTGTGTAACAACGTAGAGCTTTCTTACCTTGGTAGCGTAGGGATCCAGCCTTTACTAGCCACATCGGCTCCTGACGGGATTGGAGGGTGCAGCTTTACTTGTGGATTCGAAGACACAGCAGGTGGAGAAACTTAGACTGTTCAAGACTTCACAATCCGGATACCCTAGAAAAAAAGGAGGCAAAGTTTAGTTAAATAGGGGATGTACAAGTGTGTGTGCGCATGTGTGTAACAACGTAGAGCTTTTTACCTTGGTAGCGTAGGGGATCCAGCCTTTACTAGCCACATCGGCTCCTGACGGGATTGGAGGGTGCAGCTTTACTTGTGGATTCGAAGACACAGCAGGTGGAGAAACTTAGACTGTTCAAGACTTCACAATCCGGATACCCTAGAAAAAAAAGGAGGCAAAGTTAGTTAAATAGGGATGCACAGTGTGTGTGTATGCATGTGTGTACAACGTAGAGCTTTCTTACCTTGGTGGTAGTAGGGATCCAGCCTTACTAGCCACATCGGCTCCTGACGGGATTGGAGGGTGCAGCTTTACTTGTGGATTCGAAGACAGAGGTGGGAGCATTTGGATCGTTCAAGACTTCACAATCCGGATACCCTAGAAAAAAAAGGAAGCAAAGTTTAGTAAATAGGGGATGTACAAGTGTGTGAATGCATGTGTGTAACAACGTAGAGCTTTCTTACCTTGGTAGCGTAGGGATCCAGCCTTTACTAGCCACATCGGCTCCTGACGGGATTGGAGGGGGCAGCTTTACTTGTGGATTCGAAGACACAGCAGGTGAGAAACTTAGACTGTTCAAGACTTCACAATCCGGATACCCTAGAAAAAAAGGAGGCAAAGTTTAGTTAAATAGGGGATGTACAAGTGTGTGTGCGCATGTGTGTAACAACGTAGAGCTTTCTACCTTGGTAGCGTAGGGGATCCAGCCTTTACTAGCCACATCGGCTCTGACGGGATTGGAGGGTGCAGCTTTACTTGTGGATTCGAAGACACAGCAGGTGGAGAAACTTAGACTGTTCAAGACTTCACAATCCGGATACCCTAGAAAAAAAGGAGGCAAAGTTTAGTTAAATAGGGGATGCACAAGTGTGTGTATGCATGGTGGTAACAACGTAGAGCTTTCTTACCTTGGTAGCGTAGGGGATCCAGCCTTTATGCCACATCGGCTCCTGACGGGATTGGAGGGTGCAGCTTTACTTGTGGATTCGAAGACAGCAGGTGGAGCACTTTGGATCGTTCAAGACTTCACAATCCGGATACCCTAGAAAAAAAAGGAGGCAAAGTTTAGTTAAATAGGGGATGTACAGTGTGTGGAATGCATGTGTGTAACAACGTAGAGCTTTCTTACCTTGGTAGCGTAGGGGATCCAGCCTTTACTAGCCACATCGGCTCCTGACGGGATTGGAGGGTGCAGCTTACTTGTGGATTCGAAGACACAGCAGGTGGAGAAACTTGACTGTTCAAGACTTCACAATCCGGATACCCTAGAAAAAAAGGAGGCAAAGTTTAGTTAAATAATGGGATGTACAAGTGTGTGTATGCATGTGTGAACAAGTAGAGCTTCTTACCTTGGTAGCGTAGGGGATCCAGCCTTTACTAGCCAACATGGCTCCTGACGGGATTGGAGGGTGCAGCTTTACTTGTGGATTCGAGACACAAGCAGGTGGAGAAACTTAGACTGTTCAAGAATTCACAATCCGGATACCCTAGAAAAAAGGAGGCAAAGTTTAGTAAATAGGGGATGCACAAGTGTGTGTATGCATGTGTGTAACAACGTAGAGCTTTCTTACCTTGGTAGCGTAGGGGATCCAGCCTTTACTAGCCACATCGGCTCCTGACGGGATTGGAGGGTGCAGCTTTACTTGTGGATTCGAAGACAGCAGGTGGAGCACTTTGGATCGTTCAAGACTTCACAATCCGGATACCCTAGAAAAAAAAGGAGGCAAAGTTTAGTTAAATAGGGGATGTACAAGTGTGGTGAATGCATTGTGTGTAACACGTAGAGCTTCTTACCTTGGTAGCGTAGGGGATCCAGCCTTTACTAGCCACATCGGCTCCTGACGGGATTGGAGGGTGCAGCTTTACTTGTGGATTCGAAGACACAGCAGGTGGAGAAACTTAGACTGTTCAAGACTTCACAATCCGGATACCCTAGAAAAAAAGGAGGCAAAGTTTAGTTAAATAATGGGATGTACAAGTGTGTGTATGCATGTGTGTAAAACGTAGAGCTTTCTTACCTTGGTAGCGGAGGGGATCCAGCCTTTACTAGCCACATCGGCTCCTGACGGGATTGGAGGGTGCAGCTTTACTTGTGGATTCGAAGACACAGCAGGTGGAGAAACTTAGACTGTTCAAGACTTCACAATCCGGATACCCTAGAAAAAAAGGAGGCAAAGTTTAGTTAAATAGGGGATGCACAAGTGTGTGTATGCATGTGTGTAACAACGTAGAGCTTTCTTACCTTGGTAGCGTAGGGGATCCAGCCTTTACTAGCCACATCGGCTCCTGACGGGATTGGAGGGTGCAGCTTTACTTGTGGATTCGAAGACACAGCAGGTGGAGCACTTTGGATCGTTCAAGACTTCACAATCCGGATACCCTAGAAAAAAAGGAGGCAAAGTTTAGTTACATAGGGGATGTACAAGTGTGTGTATGCAGTTGTGAACAACGTAGAGCTTTCTTACCTTGGTAGCGTGGGATCCAGCTTACTAGCCACATCGGCTCCTGACGGGATTGGAGGGTGCAGCTTTACTTGTGGATTCGAAGACACAGCAGGTGGAGAAACTTAGACTGTTCAAGACTTCAAATCCGGATACCTAGAAAAAAGGAGGCAAAGTTTAGTTAAATAGGGGATGCACTGGTGTGTGTATGCATGTGTGTAACAACGTAGAGCTTTCTTACCTTGGTAGCGTAGGGGATCCAGCCTTTACTAGCCACATCGGCTCCTGACGGGATTGGAGGGTGCAGCTTTACTTGTGGATTCGAAGACAGCAGGGGGAGCACTTTGGATCGTTCAAGACTTCACAATCCGGATACCCTAGAAAAAAAGGGGCAAAGTTTAGTTAAATAATGGGATGTACAAGTGTGTGTATATAGTATGTGTAAGAATGACAAACTCTTACCTTGATTGCGTAGGGGATCCAGCCTTTACTGGCCACTAGTCTTACAAAGGTGGCCTCCTGGCCTTCTGAGAAGCAAATTTGTGAATTGCATCATCCAGATTTAAGCTGTGAGCTAACTCACGCTCAATAGATATTGTAGCAAGCCAACAAGTCTCTCCTGTGTCATCGTAGAGCGTAGGTATGTCTTATTATTTTAAATTGGAAAAACTGCGTTCACCACTTGCAACGGTAACAGGAAGCGTTAGTAGTATACGAATGGCAATGCAGATATTTGGAAAGATTGTGCTCATCTTGGTTTTGTAGATATACTCTAGACAGTCCTTGGTGTCTTACAGTCTGTGGGTAGATTTTACAGAGTGCATACAGCTCATAGCATAACTCCTCAGCATCAATATCTCTTTGGGCATCATTGTGAAAGAACTTTTTCCAAGATCACATTGCTGACGAATGTTTCCTTTGTTGACTCTATGACTTTTGGTATTGTATACAGTAAACCAAACTTGCTGCTGTGCTCCTGATTTGGTCAAATCGATCTTTTAGTGACTCCCATACACAATCTAGAACTCTGTAAAAAATTCCACCTTAAACTTTTGCTTTGGATCTGTAACCGGTTCATCCCGTGATTCATAGTCAAATTGTCTCTTTGTGACGTACTCTACCACATTGTTCAGATGAAAATTGCCATCAATGCCTAGTTCTTCAGCTAAACGTTGAGCAGTCTTGATGGAGTCTCAAATTTTTCATCTGACCGATAATTGCAAGAACAGCCTGGTATTTTTATCTCTCCACTGCACGATGTAGGTCTGTCTCAATTTCTGAAGTCTTTTACTGTGAGGTTAACTTGAAATAATATGTCATACCACAGAACTAGTCCACATACGATTTAAAGTTGCAAATGTTATTCTGGATGCCTCTAGCTTCAGCAATAGTTTTAGACTTGGTTGCTCCCGTTAAATTTGTGTCTTCCATAGCAGTAGAGAGGGCATCGTCTATATTACCAAGCTGGTTTCGGACAGCTTTAACAGCATCAATGCGGCTTTCCCAGCGAGTGGTACTTAATGGTTTAAGTGTAAGCCACTGTTGTCTCTCTGACAGGTGTTGCTTTAAAATGTTCCACCGATGTGTTGACGCAGAGAAGAACACATAAAGGCTCTGGATGATATTAAAAAATCAACTGCTGACACAGCAGGATGCAGCATCACTAACCACGAGATTTAAAGAATGTGAATTGCACGGCACATAGAAAGCTCTAGGGTTTAAGCTTCGAACCTGAGCCTGCACTCCTTTGCTTTTGCCTTTCATGTTGGACCCATTGTCATAGCCTTGGCCCCGCATGTCTTGTAAGTTCAAATTGAAAGTTTTTAGATTCTCAAGCAGCACTTTTGTCATCCCTGCTCTGTGTTGTCATCCACTTCAACAAATGACAAAAAGTGCTCTTTGATGGAAACTGTATCTGAGCCACTTTCAGTATCTTCAGTCGCTGTAACAAAAAACGGACATCAAAGTCATCTGCTCTGTATGACTGATATCTGGTGCAGTCAATATAATAGAGTAATACTTGGCAGCACTAAGTTGTGTAAAATCTTCTCTCTAATCTTATAGCCAGTAAATTAATGATTTCATCTGGATCCTGGAACCAAGATAGTGATTGGTGTTCTTGTTGGTAACTCTTCTCACATGCTTCTCAAAAACGGCATCAAAAACTCGCTTATTGCCTCCACAAATTTGAGGAAGTTGCCTTGTTTCTTTCATAAAGCTTGTTGGACTTGCCACGAAATGCGATGTTCTGGTAGCCCGAGTTCTGGTAAGTATAATGATTCTTTCAAAATTTTCTCCAGTGCTGTGTTTCAGATTCAATTTGTTCTTATTGTGGTCAGCAATGGTTTAATTCAGTCTTACCTTGTCTCCAAATCTCTCCCATTTGCAGAAGGCTTTGTGTGGTAATCTGCTTTCTCATGATTAGACAAATTCGATTATATTCCTCCAGTCGTTAAATCCAGTTGTGACCAGAACTGAATAAGTAACCTTAGGAGGAAAAATCTTACAGCAGAAACAGAAGATGGCATCTCTGCTCACAGAGTACAGAAGCCACGGTCTATCCGCCTTCTCAGAATTTGCCAATTCCCGTCTATAATATTCCGATGAAAACTTCTCTTTAGCTTGTCCTTTGGGAAACGGAATTGGTTGACTGCTGTGACCATGCAATACAAGGAAATGTCTTAGTTCATTGGTCATATCCATCCACAGTGCAGGGTCTCTGAGAAGTGAGGAACTGAATTGTATGCATGGACGACTTGGTTCATTCGGTTCCTCACAGGCATGTCTTCCTCCTCCACACACAATGGCTTGCTCCTCCACAGGCATGTCTTCCTCCTCCACAGGGATGGCTTCCTCCTCCACAGGGATGGCTCCTCCTCCACAGGGATGGCTTCCTCCTCCACAGGATGGCTTCCTCCTCCACAGGGATGGCTTCCTCCTCCACACAAATCTCCAGACAAATGGCTTCCTCCTCCACAGGCACGTTTCCTCCTCCACATAAATGGCTTGATCCTCCAAGGGATGGCTTCTCTCTCCACAGGCATGGCTTCCTCCTCACAGGCATGGCTTCCTCTCCACACAAATCTCCAGACAAATGGCTTCCTCTCCACAGGATAATGCTGAATGTAGATTCTGTACTTGGTAATTCTGTATCAGTATCGCTTGAACATCATCCACAGAATACACTACAGAAGATGGTGCTGGCTGGTAACAGGAGATTCTGTAATCGCTAGTTCCAAATCATGACTGCATCCGCATCCTCCACAGGGATTTCAGATCCTCCTCCGGATGGCACCGATAGAAACCTCCGCCTTGCTCCTTTCTGTTTTGCTAAAGCAGTTCTTTATTCTCCCGAATTTTTTGTATGCTGCTCCAGACAGCTTCTTGCGCTTAAATCCACCCTCAGACATTTCTTACTCTGAAAAAAACAAAATCAATACATTTCCCACATCTTACAGGAAGATAAATACATTTAGTGTGTACTTTACTTCGTATGGCAACACTTACGAGGTGAAGGTGTTTTTCCAAGGTAACGGTAACTGTAACTGTGTTTAACCTGAAACAAAAATGCAAGTACTCACACAGATCTAAAACTTTTATTTATTATCCTCTCCATTTCCATCAACGTATATTCATGAGCCATTTTATTCAAGAGCAGCGATACATCAATACAACAAAGTGAATATAAAATCAGACATCAGTAGGAAAATTACCTCTATATGGCAAACACAGTGTTAAGTGTGGCTCCGCAATAGGATGGTGTGTTTTCCAAGGTGTTTTTTTTAGCCTGAAATGAAAAATTGTGTACTTACAAAACTGTCCCAAAGTTTCAAATTATTCCATATCCACACACGTAACTTCCATGTTCCAGCATGTTCCATCGTGTCGGGTACCATTACCATAGATAAGAACAGGTGTGTCAGAATTAACCAAAGCGTTTCAGCCACAGTCAAGGCTGGCGTCATGGTCTTGGTTCTCTTTTAATCTGCTACTTAGGTGTACACACTCCTAATAAAGGGTAAGAGTGATAATCACCTGAGTAATGCTGCATTATGGAAGAGATGATGGATGAATATGGATGATGATAACTACCCTAAAAAAAAAAAAAAAAGAAAGTGTATACTTACAACACAGTCCTAAAAACAGCTTGCATTTTTGTTATACAGATGATCATTCAATTTTAAACTAACACATCATAGGATTACAACCATGGCAAGGATGTACAACATGTGTCTTTCAAATGTTGGCAACACCAAAGGGAGCAGCCAGAGAGTATGAGAGGGGATCTGGAATTGTAGTTTTCATCTGGACAGTTGCAAGTTGGACATTCTGCTTTGCTCTAGCAAATTGTATTTGTAACAATTGTAAAACTTAACTATTTAAAAATAATCAGCACTTTAAGTATGAAAATGGTTTTAAAACACCTACTATAAATACACACACCAAATCCATGTTACATGGAGGACATGTGGACACCCTTATAAATATACAAAGTGTGTAAGTAGTGCAAAATACTCAGGTTTCTGTGTGCTTTAATAATCATTTTACTGATCTGGCAAAACCATGTGTAAACAAGTCAAAATTCAACACAATGACATTTCATTAATAAATAAAACACAGCAAATTCACCGACAGACAATCCTGTCCTATTAAAACTTGTGCTCATCAAAAACACCCTACAACCACACATTGTCTAATTTTCATAGTCAACATTTCAGCTACCATCCAGCTAGACAAACGGTACAATTATAGACAGTATTAAATACTTTTGCTTGACCATGTCCTATTATTGCAGTTGAACAGACATTTTAGACACGGCACTCATTACATCATTTCAACATCTTTTCTCTGCCGTTTTGAGTTTTACCACTAATTGAAGCTGCACAATCATTATTAATTTAGACTGCCATGTTAAGATAAAAAAAAAACACATAATTAAGATGTATACATATAAAGGGCAAGTATAAAAGAAAAATGTTCACCTGTTAAAATATTCTATAGAAAATCCTATTCCTATCTCCATGGATAGCACATGCATGGCGGTGTGCTGTTAAAGTTCAAATCCTGCACACCGCTTCGCTGCCTTGCAGAGAGAAATGTACTTTAAAATATGACCAGAATTTTAAGTTCACGTTTCAGCCAGAACATGCAGGGCCATCCATCAGGGTTACAGACCAATTAGCGAATGGACATAAATAGAAGCAACACACCCCCGCTGCCCCCAGTGATCTACCAAGTCAAAGTGAATATCTAACAGCATGAAAAGATACCAAGGACCCACCCCCATCACAGGCACCAATAGGAAAGAGGGAGCCACGAGAAAACGGAGCCCGGTGACAGTGACTAAATAAAGTGCTATTACAAAAATGCCAGTTCCGCAGGTAAGAAAGGAACAACAAGCAGCCCAAAAAGAAGGTGGAGCTCCAAACAAAGTAAAACCAGGAGAAAGGTGCCCCCGAAAAACTTCGGGTTTCAATCAAACATTAAAGGAATTCACAGTGAACACTTGCTTTAAAATCACATTTTCCATTTATAATATATATTAATATCTACATCTAGCCTGGTTGCTACTGAAGGATACAACCAGAACCATACAGAAAAAGACATCAGAGCACTCCAAGGTCTTACAAAAAAGGCGAGTTTATTCACACGAGTGGCAACGTTTCAGTCCCTGTTCTTTGACTAGGCCTGATAAATGCTACACACACGTATACTCTGTATAAACCGAGATTTTCAGGCTTTAAAAAATAGGAAAATTAAACCTTGGTTTATGCTCAACTCAATCTTTCCTACCTTGTCGATGGGTGCTGTCTGCTCATCCACGCTTACGGATGAATGACAGTCCACTATGCGGGCCTCACTTCCCAGTCCACATAATGACATCATCCGCAGAGTATGCGGAGCGAGCGGCCGACCGACAAGGTAGGAGAAGGCAACAAAGCAGGAGGAACACCAGTCAATATTTAGCACAATAACACCAGACATACTTTAGCACAAATAAAGATTGTTTACCCTATTTGCAAATATTGGCCACTGCAGATGTTTGGAAAACTACAACTCCCAGCAACTATAGCGTGCTGGAGTTGTAGTTTCCAAAATCTGGAGTGGCAAGAAATTGGGGTGACTGTGGAATTCTAAGGGAACTAAGCAAAAACAATACAGAATCAGGATGATGGTATCTATTGTTAAAACGATTGCCTTTGATTCTGCATTGTTTTGAGGCTTTAGTTGCCCTTTAAATGGACAGCAGAATTCCCAACAGTAGCCACATACAGTAATAGCATATACTGGATTTGGTATTACTGTATGTGACTAATGTATGGGAATTCTGCTGTCCATTTAAAGGGCAACTAAAGCTCAAACAATACAGAATTAGAAGGCAGTAGTACTAGTGGTCATCCTTCATCTCGCCTCGGTTTATACTCGAGTCAACGTCAATCACCTTTTGAAGTAAATTAGGTACCTCAGTTTATACTCGAGTATAAACCGTATATATAAAGCAGCTATATGACATTATAAATGATATAATCATAAATTCATACATCCAGACAGCACAGGTTTCTCCAGGGACCACGCTCCAGCTCCTCCGATGTCCTCGGCCGGCGTTGCCGCGTCGTCCACCCGTCCTTCCTTCCAGGTGTCAGTCGTCACGCGTCACCCGACTCGTCCTCTGTAAATCTTGCTTCTTCTACCACGGCCCCAGCTAGGCTAGTCCCTCCCCCCAGGTCACACAGCCTCAGATGCCCCCACAGACAAATACACACACGTGACATGACACACATCACAGGTCCACAGGCCCCAATAATAGCTCCTCAGCTGAGTCAGGCCAGCTCTCAATTAGGACCCAGAGAGAACAAAATTGCCCCAGGCCCAGCACACCACACAGAGCCCAGCCACCACAGCCACCAGCAGCAGCACACAGACCCTCACCCCCTGCTCCTACCCCTCCCAATTCCCAAAGGGACCCCAAACAGGCCCCCCCCCTGCCCCTCTTCCCCCCCCCCAACAAAAAAAAGAAAAATGCCCTCACAGGCCTCACTCACTCACTCTGTGAAATTACAGACAACTGCACTTCTGCACTTCTGCAAACACAGCCAAAAAGCAACAATCTGCTGACTGCTGCCTTCAACTCCAGCCAGAATGCTCAAGCCAGAAAAAGATAAGCTCAGCTCGCCGCCCAAATAAATCCAACACTGCTCAGAGAGAGAGTAGTTTCACCCAGGCCGCGTCCGCTCCGCTCTGCGCATAACTGCCTTTCTCTGCACTGTATATAGGCTCGGGGGGTGGTTCCAAGCGCTGCGCGGCAAAAGACACGTGACGTAAGTGACGTTACTTACGCAAAGAGCGCTGGCCAATCAGAGCTTCAGGATCGGGAAATTTGAAAAAAAAATCTGCTCCCCCTGCTCCTATTGGACCGAACTTCCGGGTTTGTCCGTGCTTACTCTTAGCAGCCGCAGTGAATGGGTCCTGGGTCCAGAGATCCGCGAACACGTTACGAGTCTTGGTTGCGCTCCCTAAGGTAACGCTGTGCTTTACAAGTGGGGGGAATGCCGCCTATACAATTTAGCAATTTGGGGGTCTGAGGTGCCGCATGAGCAAGGTTTCACAACTTCTTCATGGTAGGAGCGGCGCTGTTGTCCATGCAGACACTTGCTTTGGTCTCATGCATAGGTGCAGGTGCAGATAAAGTTTGTCACTTTATTCTATGGGAGATTGTTACTTTGCTGGCTCTGACCTCTGCTAGCAAAATCAATGTCAGAAATTTAACCCACTGCCTGTCCAGTCACTCCAGTCACAGGTTGGGAGCTTTTGCATCTAGATACATTTGCCCCTTATCTGCTATAGTGTGATTTAGTGTAAGGTGCTATACACACTGCACATTGTCTTGGATTGATAACAATGTATTGTCAGTTTCAGTTATTACAGACTGATCTCTCTTCATAGACAGGATATTTTTTTTTTTAAAGACTGGAATTCTTCTACCCGACCCGATCTGGGGTTCTCTTTACCTGAACCTGTTCAACTCAATGAGGGTAATCCAAACCCGACCCACAAATTAGGTAACCCACGGGACTCTAAAATCACATAGGAGTAAAACAGGGCAATTCACTATAGGTATCACCTAGCATTAAAATCATGCACTAAAAGTAGCGCAAACCTGATACGGAATTGCGAGCATCGGATGTGTGTGTGTGTCTTTACGTCACCCACGCATCCGGCACTAATATGGAGTTAAGGTCGTGCTAACCAGTGGCGAGACAGTTAGAGCGACTTTAACTCCATATTATTGCCCAGCACCCCTAGGTAAATCACCCTGAAAGGGTCTCATCTAAAAAAGCATTGCATTAACAAATAAAGTGAGGACATGTCCTCTATGTTGTCTAGTGTTGAATCTTTGTCTTCTTTGGTGAAATGGATTGTTATTGTGAAGGGTGTGTCCATAAGGGATAAAAAAAAACAACATTTTAATAGTTTACGTAAGTTTTCATAAAAAGTTTCTAAAAGACTGCACCAAGGAATGCTGGTGAGATGTGATTCAAAATTTTGGTACTGGAAACATTTCTTGCAGCATAACCTCTTTTTTGATAAACTATTTACATTAAGAAAAAACTTTAATGCAGTAACTTAGGAGATAATTTCTAAAAACATATAAGTAAAGGGAAGAATTAAAGTATCTCTTTAGGAACAAGAATATGTTTATAATACATAAGGCTAGGCATTTTCAATGGGAAGGTGCAGTGGCTAGAATCTATATTAGTCACTCAGTGATGTCACTGAGTGACTTCCTCTCTGCCACTGTCCCTCCCCATTTCTCTCTCCCTGCCTGTATGAGTAATGTAGATAAGAAGCCTGTTTTTGGAAATACAAATAGTTAACTGCTGTTTGTACTTTAAACTAAAAGAAAAGACTAAACATCGTCTCTCATCCGGTCCAGTTCCAATTCGTTTCACTGACTGAATGAATTACTGTGCAGATTAGAGATGGACTAGAACTCAAACTCGAACCCAAGTTGGAGCCAAACAATTTGAGTTCGAATGGATCCGGACTTCTTGAACTATCCTGGACCTGTACTTTCGATATTTTCCAGACTTTCGATAATTATCAAATGTTCGACTGTTCAATGCTTGCGGATTCGAGAATTATTGAATTTAAAAAACAAAATTATGCCAACATGTCCAAAACCAACCAATGGCAGCTAATTTGAGCATTGCCAGCCCCCTGGGTATAAAAGGCAATGCGACCAGCGCCATTTTCTCAGTGTGTTGGAGAGTGTTTAGTGGAGACCTGGCAGTGTACGAGTTGGAGAGAGATTTTTGCGCTTTTTGAGCTTTCTGTGTGTGGATTTCAGTGGTGGTTTAGCTCTTGTAGTTAGCCACACCTGTATTCACACATCTTGAGACCCAACAGTCCTTTTAAGGGCTACCCTTGTTAGACCCAATAGTCCTTTTAAGGACTAACCCCCCCTATAAGTCCTTTTGTCCTGTTTTTTGTTTGTTTCTGTATCTGTGTGTCAGCGTCCGTGTGTTTGTGTAACTGACAGTGCTGCCTTTATTATCTGTTTGTCTTTTTGATTTTGTAAAAAAAAAGCGCTTTGTGTTTATTTGTTTGCTTCTGTGTGTGTTACTGTATGTTTTGTCCTCTGTGTGTGTCGTTTTGTCACACCATCACACAGTCACGACTCTGCAAATGCCTGGGTGACAAACAGAGAAGGTTGAAACTGACTGACCTCTTTAAAGACAATCGTGATAATACCTCTGAAACTGTTGAACCTTTTAAGGCGCATAGTTCATTTGGTCCTCCTAATGTCCCCCCTTACGTTTTTCGTTTGTTGTGTTCACGTACTGTGGCGGGACTGCCTGGGTTCTTTTTAGGACCTTCAGGTTTTTCCCATGTAAGCCCCCCCTGGAAGCTTACTGGTGGCAGCTGGGAGCAGAAAGGGAGGGCAAGTATGGTGGTTCCTGACGCCTACCGGCTAAAGGGATCTCAGTTGTCTCCCTCTAGCCCTATGGCTTAACAGCTATGGGCATAAGAGGGAGTCAGAACGGATCCCGAACCACTTGCACGGTTGTTGCACTTGGTGACTGATCACAGAAAGCACGTACCCCGAGCTTTTGATAAAAAAATAATAATAAGTGTTTGGTTTTTTTTTCCCCTCTCTTTCTGGCTCTTGCACTAATTGGTGTGGGGGTTGGGGCCTATTAGTTAAATAGGATTCACAGTTGTTGGGCCTGTGGTTTGGACCTAACAAAAGGAAGTTTCCTGTTAGTGAAACAAACTTGTGAGTGTCCCTTTCTCTTAAGGACCTTGATCTCAAGGACATAGAAAAAGAAGGACATTGAAACAAGAAGGGCAATTAAACAAGGTTTGTGCGTCACTGTGTTGGTGTTGTGTATTAGAAGGGACAGTTTTGTCAGTACCATGCAATGTGCATCGTGCCACATGTATAGGAACCTGGAGCAGATGTTCCGGGGAACCTATGTCTGTGTCAGGTGTGAGTGGGTTGCCCGTTTGGAAGCTGAGGTGGAGAGTCTAAGGGGGCAGCTTGCAGCATTGCAGGGATTGGCAGAACTGGGGGGTCAGCAGGCACTGGCTGGGGCCAGTATAGAGGTGGGTGGAAGAGGGACAAGAAAGGATGAGGAAGGAGGTAGTTTTGTTAGGGTTACTAGGGGAAGTGGGGGACGGAAGAGTAGGGGGGCTTCTTCCCAGATTGTCCATCCCAAAAGATTTTCCGCCTTAGGTAATGAAGTGGAGGAGGACACCTCGGAATTAGCGTGTATGGAGGGGGCTAGTCCCTTGAGCACCCAGGGGACTGCCATCTCTGATACAAGGGAGGAGGAACGAAAGGTCAGGAATGCAAGGCAGGTGGTAGTGGTAGGGGACTCCATTATAAGGAAGGTAGATAGGGTAATCTGCCGCCAAGACCCTACATGCCGAACTGTGTGTTGCCTGCCTGGTGCTAGGGTTCGGCATGTGGTGGATCGTGTAGACAGATTATTGGGTGGGGCCGGGTGTGACCAGGCGGTCTTGGTTCCCATTGGTGCCAATGACAAAGTTAGAGGTGGAGGTGAGGTCCTTAAACATGATTTCCGAGAACTAGGGGCCAAGATAAAAGCAAGGACCTCCAGTGTAGTGTTTTCAGAAATACTACCGCAGCCACGTGCTAAGCCAGGGAGACAGCGGGAGCTTAGGAGCATTAATGCGTGGCTAAGAGAGTGGTGTAAGGAAGAAGGGTTTGGGTTTATTGAGAACTGGGCAGACTTTGCTGTCGGCTACAGGCTCTTTAGTAGGGATGGGTTGCACCTCACTGATGGCGGTGCAGCTGTTTTAGGGGAGAAGATGGCTAGAGGGTTGGAGGAGATTTTAAACTAGGTTGGGGGGAGGGTATTAGCAGTCTCACTGGGATAGATAGCCCAGGAGGAAAGCAGGGTGTAGATAGGCCAGCGGGGGGCGGAAAGGGGGGTGGGGCATGTGTATTAAAGTGTACGAATAAATTACAGGATCATAATCTAAAATGTATGTTTGCAAATGCGAGAAGCCTGGCTGACAAAATGGGTGAATTGGAAATGATGGCATTGAATGAAAAGTATGATGTAATAGGTATAGCAGAAACGTGGTTGAACAGTTCTCACGACTGGGCTGTAAATATAGAAGGATATGCCTTGTTTAGGCAGGACAGAAAAAAAAGGAAAGGGGGAGGAGTATATGTTTATGTTAATAAAGAATTGAAGCCAAATTTAAAAGAAGAGATAACTGGTGATATGGATGATAAAGTGGAGGCAATATGGGTGGAATTAGGCAACAGGAAAGGGGGTAATGTCATTGTTGGTGTCTGCTATAAGCCGCCAAATGCTAGCAGAGAGGAGGTGAGTCAACTTCATATGGAGTTGGCAAGGGCTGCAAGTTTGGGGAGTGTGCTCATTATGGGGGACTTCAATTACCCTGACATTGATTGGTGGGGTGGAACTGCCATCACAGAAAAAGGCGATGAGTTCCTGAATTTGCTGCAGGATAATTTTCTCTCACAGGTGGTTGAGGTTCCTACTAGAAAATGAGCTCTGTTGGATCTGGTAATATCTAACATTGTGGAGCGCATTATAGATATAAAGGTAACTGGAGGCTTAGGGAATAGTGACCATGAAATAGTGGCATTTGGACTTTGTTATCGAAAGGAAAAGTGCGCTGGGTTAACAAAGACATTTAATTTCAGGAAAGCAAATTTTCCCAGGTTAAAAGCAGCTCTTCAGAATGTCAACTGGGATAATGTATTATCAGGTATTATCAGGTAAAGGTACTGAACAGAAGTGGACTGTGTTCAAGGGGATTTTAAGCCAGTTCACATCTAAATTTATACCCTTGGGAAATAAATGTAAAAAAAATAAATCCGCGCCCATGTGGCTGAATTCTGATGTAAAGAGGCAAATGGTAAGGAAGAAAAAGGCATTTAAAACCTTTAAGGCCGAGGGAACGGAAAGGGCCTTTAGGGATTATAAAAACTGTAACAAGGAGTGTAAGAAAGCAATCAAACTAGCTAAAATTAATAATGAAGTTAGGATAGCTGAAGAAAGCATCACTAAGCCTAAACATTTTTTTAAGTATATTAATAGTAAGAAGATGAGGACTGAGAATGTGGCACCATTAAATAAAGCAAATGTCTTGAATAATTTTTTTTCCTCTGTATACACTATAGAAGATCCAAGTACAGATATCATAGAGTATAGTAGCAATAATGGTATACAAGATTCAAGTTCACTTTGGTTAACCGAGGATATGGTACAGAAAGAACTAAATAAGGTTAATATTAATAAATCTCCTGGACCGGATAAAATACATCCTCGGGTACTTAAAGGGCATGTCCACCCCCAAAACTATAATCCCTCCAACTACTGGCCCCACCATGTAGTGTAGTTTAATCCTTACCTCACAAGTTAAGTCCTTACCTCACATCCCAGCTCCATAGGGTTTCCGTAGTCCCCCCCCAAAGTCCCAAAAAATGAACACCAGGAGGCTAGCAGGTCCATATAGGACACTGCCTGCTACCTGGCCTCCCGGAGATTCCTGCCATGCGTGCTGCAGCCCTTCTCCCCCTCCCTCCCCCTCCCTCTCCCTCCTCTCCCTCCGTCTTTATCCCTCCCCCTAGCGAAAATCCCCCTTAATATTGTGCTCCCCCATGTTCCCCAGCCCCAACCGCATGTTTTTTTTATTTAAAAAGCTCCCCAAACTCTACTACCTCCGCTTTCCTCCGCTGACCTGACTGACCGGCAGCGCGTCCGTGATTGGCTGCCGCTCAGCCAATCACAGACGCGACTGCCGGTCCCGCCCTCTGCTTGCATTCTCGCAAGCAGAGGGCCGGCAGTGGCGGAGGATCGAGGGGAGGTAAGTAAGAGTTTGGGGGCTTTTTAAAAAAACTAAAGAAGCGGTTGGGGCTGGGGACATGGGAGAGCATGATATTAATTTTTCGTTTTGTGGGTGGACATAGCCTTTAAGGAGCTAAGTTCAGTTTTATCTAGGCCATTGTTTCTATTTTTGCTGATTCCCTATGTCCGGTGGTGTGCCTCGGATTGGAAAAAGGCTGATGTATTCCAATATTCAAAAAGGGTAGCGTTCACAGCCGGGTAATTAAGGCGTAAGTTTACTTCAGTGGTGGGGAGATCTGGAAAGTTTAATAAGGGAACATGTTCTAGAGTATGTTCAAGGACTGACTTATAAGTAGTAACCAGCATGGATTAGGAGGAATAGATCTTGTCAAACTAACTTGCTTGGCTTTTATGAGGAAGTAAGTAGAAATTAGACTCTGGTATAGCAGTAGATGTAGTTTACTTGGATTTTGCAAAGGCTTTTGATACAGTCCCATAGGCGACTAATGAATAAGCTAAGGTCTGTTGGTCTGGGGAGTCACATTTGTACATGGATAGAAAATTGGTTAATGATAGGATGCAGAGAGTAGTGTTAATGGGGCTTCATCATTATGGACTAAAGTGCTAAGTGGGGTGCCACAGGGTTCTGTGTTGGGGCCGCTTCTATTTAATCTATTTATTAATGATTTGGAAGTGGGTATTGCCAGCAAGGTTTCTGTGTTTGCTGACGACACAAAACTTTGCCGACCATTAAAAACTTCAGAGGATGTGCAATCGTTGCAAGGGGATCTAGATAGATTATCACATTGGGCTGCTAAGTGGCAGATGAATTCAATGTTGATAATGTAAGGTGATGCATTTTGGACTTAAAAATACTTGTGCTACTTATACTATAAATGGCTCTGTGTTAAGTGAATCCGTTGGAAAGGGATCTTGGAGTTTTGGTGGATAACAAACTTAAAGGTAGCAAGCAGTGCCAGGCGGCAACAGCCAGAGCCAGCATGGTATTGTCTTGTATAAAGAGAGGTATGGATTCAAGGGAGGAAAATGTAATTCTCCCTCTTTACAAAGCATTGGTAAGGCCTCATTTGGAATATGCAGTGCAATTTTGGAATCCTGTGTACAAAAAGGACATCTTTGAAATGGAAAGGGTTCAGAGAAGGGCAACTAAATTAATAAGGGATTGGGGGAGCTTGAATATGAAGAGAGACTGGAAAAGTTACAATTATGTACGCTGGAGAAAAGGCGCTTGCGTGGGGATATGATTACTGTGTATAAATACATAACGGGCCATACAATAAAACTATCTGGGGCATTGTTCACCAATAGAACATGTCAAAGGACACGAGGACATCCCTAAGACTTGAAGAAAAAAGGTTTAGGCTTCAAGCTCGGAAAGAGTTTTTTACTGTGAGAACCGTAAAGCTATGGAACTGTCTTCCAGTGGACGTTGTAATGACAGGTTCATTGGTCAGTTTAAAAAAAAAGCTGGATGAGTTTCTGCAAACAAGGAATGTTGCAAGTTACTGGTATTGATACATAAAGTAGAGTTGATCCAGGGAAATTTCCGATTGCCACTTGGAGTCAGGAGGAATTTTTTCCCCCTTCATAAAATTGGTGGGGTTTTTTTTGCCTTCCCTGGATCAACAGTTAGGCAGGAAATGAGGATATTGCTAGATGGGTTGGACTGGATGGACGTATGTCTTTATTCAACCTCAAATACTATACTATACTATATGCAGTCAATGGAAAGTTCGATAGACCTTCAATAGTTTGGTAAACCTCGAAACGTTCGGTAACCCTCGAATCTGCAAATCGTTTGTAGGATAATCATCGAATCTGCAAGTGTCTTTAGGGGATAATTATCGAATGTTCAAACGCGGAGCTCGAAAGTAGCGCGCGTGAGAGTAAAATCGATTTTTTGAAAGTCATGGATATTCGAACTTGTTCCCCAGACCATTTCCAGGTCCCACAGTCATTTAACTTAAGTTACCCCTTATATTTTAGTTGTATTTTATTTGAACCTTTCAAACTATTTGACTCCCATTGACTTTAATAGCTCCGTTCTTGAACTTTCGAACTTTCCATATAGTTCGAACTTTCGAAAACAGACAGAACTTTTCGGAAGTTGCCCTCTAGTGCAGATAAGGGGGAGCGATCAGTTGAGTCAATTAGGACTCACAGGAATGCGTTGCTTGGAACTGGAACTGGAAAGGTTTATTTAATCTCATCTTTAGTTTTAGGTACAAACGGCAGTTTACTATTTGTATTTAGAAAAACAAGCTTCTTATCTACATTACTTACAAAAGGAGGGGGAGAGAGGGAGGGGGAGACAGAGTGTCGGTGCGGGATATCCTTTTTCTTTTTTTTGACCTCAGTATTATATGGAATAATACACGAGCTACAGAATTATATACGGATATTACTTCACCTTGGAGTTCTGACCTGTATAAAAGCACTCGTCTTTCGGCCTTGTGTTACATGTAGGTAGGGTATTATCCCTTTATATTGTTATTATAGATATTGTACTAGTTTAAATGAATTCTAAATAAGTATTTAAAATGAGACAATCATTTTATCATCTATAACTCTACATAAGAAATAGGTCCCAGTAGATGCATCTCTCGTGGCAATTGTCTACTGTAGTTACACATCATGAAGCTTTGATTGCAAGATCAATGTTATTTTGAACCGTTGTTTGAGAAAAAATGTATAAACATTTCATGCTTAATAACTCATTATATGACTTTATATAATATAACATTATATTACTATTATTGTATTTAGCAATATTACTAAAGCTATTGCTTTAAAGACAATATCTCTATTCTCATTATTGAACTTCCCCCAATATACCAAGGCAGAAAGCGATGAAATTAGAAAGTCTTGCTTCAAGCTAATAAAACTGATCTATATATTACATTTACTACATATTGAAGGGTCACTATTAATAATAATAAAAAATAGATTATTGCCTCAAACCAGTTATATAAGTTTATTTAACCAAATAAAAAAAAGGTTTGATCTATGCTCCAGACAATGTAAGTTTAAAAGTAGTGATAAATCCTGGTTTAAAAAAAACAGAACTGGTTTTGATCTGAATTTTTTCCTAATTTTTGAGGACTTTTCAACGAAAATCAAAACTTCCATAAGAAAAATGTAAAATTTTGAAAAATGCTGTAAAAAAAAAGGGGGGGTTCTGGGGGTCCTACAAAACATGCCCTTTAAAACTACCCATGTGGTCCCATGATAACCAGTGATTGTGGCTGGTTTCATGGGAACTGGAACCATGGGTAGTTTTAATTACAGCAAATACAGGTTAAATAATGATCACATATCGATCAATATTTACGATATCTCTGGCAGTAAACTATTGTAAAATAACAATCTGTATTGATTGCTATTTTGCGATTATGGTGTTTTAGAATTTTGCCTATCTTGCTGTTAATGCCATGTCTGCCTGGCTGAAGATGTCTACCCAATAGGGAATTAAGTGGAAAAAAGGAGTCTGGTAAAGAGTTTTATATTAAGGTCTGTGTCTGACATTAAGACGCATCAATGCATAACCTCTTTTTGGGTACTAAGCAGTTCTATGCAAGATACAACATCATTTTTCAAAGCAGGTTCTGTGCATCTGGCTGGGAAATTTGTAATGTTGGTTCGTAGTTCAGTCATATTCAATTTAAAGGTAATCGAAAACACAGGAAACCCCTCCAGTATTCTATGACTATGGACAGTTCATAAGTAGGGATGGCCGTGGGCGGATCCGAATCCGGATCCGCCGCGGATTTATCCCGTTCGCGAATGGCGGATTTTTCTGGATTTTCCGCCTTCTGAACTTCCGAACCGCGGATTTCTCGTATTTTCGGAAATTTTCGAAATTACGAGATTTCTCGTTTTTCATCAATACGTATTTTCGAAAATTTTTTAAATTACGAGGATGGTCTTATTTCGTAAATACGTATTTTCGAAAAATTTCGAAAATACGAGGATTACTCGTATTTTCGAGATTTCCGGTTTTGAAAATTTTCAAAAAATTAGAGAAATCTCGTAATTTTGAGAATATTTTTCATTTAATGGGTCCGCTCGCGGATTTTCGAATTTTTTCGAAAATTCGCGGATCACGAGCGGACGGATTTTGCAAAGTTCGGACATCTCTAGTATAAGGCCATCAGCCTTACAACAAGAAAAAGCAGTTCTATGTTTCATTACAAAGTGTGATGTTTTGGGCAAGGAAGGGGGCATATACCAATATGGTGCATGCCTCCAATTCACCAGGACCCACAGTGGGAAATGGGTCTGATAGATAAATAATTTTAAAAGATAGAATAAGAATCATGGGATTATGGTTGAATTTCTTGTTTTTCCTTATATCTATTTATATTATTATACTTGAAGGCCCTTAAGAAACTGGTTATTCTGAGCACATTTCTTTATGATATTTATACAGATAGCTTAAATAGTTTAGTTTAGATCTTTACAAATGCAAAAAAGCCCTCAGTTTTTTTTTGTTATTTTATATAACCGTATTTGAAAACCTGACCTTTATTGCTCTGTGATGCACATTTCATTATTTGCATTGATCATATTGAACTATGAGGGCTGCATCAGATTAAGAATATCTTGAAGAACAAATAAAACCTGCATGCACTCACAGTATTGTCGCAATAAGATCAGATGGTTCAAGTTATACTGCACAGTCGGTTCTGCAAGATGGAGATAGGATTGATTGGTTAGACTAATTTTATGTTCCTTTAGGCTTCGGGCAATGAATGATGCATACAATCAGATGACACGCATAAAGTATGAAGTTAAGCTCTAATGGTGATTGCTTTCAATTTTCACATCATTAGTGAATTGTGATTAAATAATTTACTTGACTGTCATAAAACAAAGTTCCCTGCTTCTTGATTCTGAAAACCATAGAGCAAACCAAAAACTGAAGAAATGCCTTGGAAAGCAAAGTGATAGAAGTGTAAAATTAGCTCCAAATGTTTCTGCCTCTTTTCAAAGGTCCTTCTCACATCAGTAGTCCATGTAAATGATATCTTCATTTTTGCAGTACCGTAACGGAAAAGGGAAAGGGCATGATACTGAATAGATGGGAAATCATACTGTACTGCATTAAAAGGCATACTCTGGTTTCCTCTTGAGATGTAGTGAATTATATTTCTCTGTAGGTGATCTTCATTTAATTAAGTCAATTGAATACATATGACAAACATAGAGAACAGTTTAAACTCGGAATCTCATGAAATAAAAAGGTCTGCAAAATGTCTTTAGGAAATCTCGAGCAAGAAAATAATCTGATGATTCCCCAAGAAGCACAATATTGTCTGTAATGTAATAAGAAATAAATATTTTGCAAAACACTTAAAAATTTGACTAGATTGGGCAGAAACAAACAATCTAATAACGACAGCTTATTATTAGCAGGGTCCTTCATAGTCACAAAGGTAACATTGTATACACAGTACACATTTTCAATTAAACCTTATGGAAGCTTCGAAATGACTGATATCAATACAAAGTCATAGTAATTGAGGTTAAATAAAGACATAAGTCCTTTAGCCCAACTTTTACATCCTCCTTTTTAAAGGACAATTATACTCACTTTCTCCGATCACTGCAGCATAGTACCCAGGGTGAGGACCTAAAATTGCTAAGTCCTAACCCTGGGTACTTTCCCTAACTCTCGCACTAACTTATCGCAAATCTGCTTCGCCGATCCACACTGTTCCACCTCTCTTCTACTGTCAGTGGACAGTCGCGAGGCAGCCAATTGGAAGACATCGCCCTTGCAGAGCGTATCTTCCTATTGGCTGCCCGCGATCTGTCACTGAAGCAGGAAGAGCGGCGGAATGGAGCGATCGGCGAAGCAGATTTGCGGTAAGTAGTGCAGGGTTAGGGAAAGTACTCAGGGTGGGACTTAGCGATTTTAGGTCCTCACCCTGGGTACTATGCAGTTATGGAGGAAGAGGAGCGAGGGTGAGGTGAGTATAGTTGTCCTTTAACTCTACTTAACAGAGTTAAAAAAAAACAACAAAACAACAAAACAGCTAAAAGAGGTAAAAATTCCTTCCTGACCACAAATGGCAATCAGAAAGTATCCCTGGATCAACCAGAACTACAGTATATGTATTAATACCAGTAATTCTTTAGAAACATATCTAGCCCACTTTTAAAGCTAATCAATGAACTTCAATTACCACATTTGCTGGAAGACAGTTCCATAGTTTTACTGTTCTCATTGTAAAGAAACCTTTCCTAACCTAAAGATGAAAACTTCTTTTCTTCTAAACTTAAAGGAGTCCACGATTCCTCTGATTTGAACTGTCTGTTGATTCAATTAGATCAACTGGACTTGAAATTAGTTCTTGAAGACGTTTCGCTAGTCATCCGACTGGCTTCTCATTCAGAATGACTTGTACAAGAATCTGTGGCATTTATGTACCCTGGAAAATCCCAATTAGCATATCACAGCCGGTGTTAAGGGTGTGATTAGATAGTGGCTAAGAGGTGTTATAGGAACGCCCAGAGTAAGGTGTTAAAACAGCATTGTACACGGCAGACAGTTGGTGTCGAACCCCCCCACCTCTATTTAGGCTTGGTTTCTTTATTTTCACATAAATGGCCTCCTTAACACCTCTCTTGAACCAGTCACGTCTCCTCGCCAGTATGTTAACATTACAATCTTCAAAGGTATGTCCTTTATCCTTAAGATGCAAATACATGGCTGAGTCCTGACCCGAGGAATTGCTCAATACAAATATATTAATGGGCCATACAATAAACTCTCTGGTGCATGTTCACTATAGTTCTGATTTGAAACTATTAGTGAACAATGCACCAGAGAGTTTATTGTATGGCCCATTAATATATTTGTATGAAGTGATTGATATCTACTAGAGTTCCTTAGCACAGAGCTATTTATGGTGAGGTGGCACAAGGATGTTAAATGCCAAATGCATCACCTTACATTTATCAACATTACAGATATTTCTGTTCTTGTTATGACAAAATACAATCATGAAGATGTAATATTATTCCTGTTAGGGAATATGTAGAGCCACACCAGTTTGAAAGTTGAGAGTAGAGATTTATTCATATGCATATAAACACATGTGCTGGTCACTCAACTGGATAGTGAGTAACCAAGATAGCTTGCACAGACCCCTTTCTTATACATACTTTGACCATACGTCACAAGCCCATCCTATAGAAAAGGACTTTGCAGTCCCTTTTACTTTAGACATGTAACCTTATATGGCCATTTGTTACCTTACACAACTTTAACAAGAACCATATGTTATCCAATTGTGACTAGAGATCACAGAGGTCCATGTTTACATATACATCCCATATTCATGAAACATCTACACAGTCATTGCATAATGTATGTAGTCAATACAGTTTCTATACAGTGATAACATTCCTTATTGGGTAAAATGGAATTAACTCAAGTTTCAATGTCCTGCGCTGTTTTTATTAAGGGAAACAGGCAATTCTGTTAAACTGAAGCATAGGGTAAGTATTACATCTCCATTACATCTTACAGCTTTTAGCGTTAACTTTAGTTAACCCACAACTGGGGTGCAGTGGGATGCAGTGTATAATTCTTTTATTTCTATCTACCAATGATATTTATTGTATAAAAAAGATCTACTGTATATAGAGAACTTGCTATTCATATTAAAGTGTAATTCACAAAAAAGTTAGATAAAAAAAACTATATTGAATTATACAAAAAGAAATAGTTGATTTGGGTGAACAGGTGCAATATATCACCTTTAAATAATAGGTCAAAGAAAAAGTGAACTATTCCTTTAATGCATTGATTGAAGAACAGGAGGAAAGGGGTTTAAATGTCACCGTAAATTGGGTTTATCATGGATTCTTCCCAAAAAGTAATAGTGAATATGATTCTGTACATTAATGGACTTTGTTTAAAATATTGGTTACCTTGTTGTGTTTGTTACTAGCCACTAGATGGCTATAGTGTTATGTCTCTAGCCAAATTAAAGGCCTCATCTTTTTTTACTTTTGTATGTGTCTGATGAAGGTGCCAGTCACCAAAATGTTATGTGGTGTTTGTTGTGTCTTAATAAACTGGTTTGCACAGTTTTCACTCTTGCATTCTGATTTGTTTGCCACAATACTGTAGTACCCAGCACTTCTGTCTCTTGCCCTGGAAGCTTTTAGTGTGCAGGATCAATTTTCATTTTAAAAACTATAAAATACGTTAGGTTTAGATAAAAAATATACTTGCAGCCACACAAAGACAGCGCAGTACTTTCCTTTTGAAATACAGTTAATACCTAAACTTTCCTTCTAGTATTTACACCAGTAGAAACTACTGAGTTTGCGCATGCGTTTTGTGCATGTGATGCGCATGTGTTTTTGGTTAACATGGAAATCGCGGGAACGCATAAATTCCAGCGATTTCCAAAGCGCACGCATTAGCATGCACCATTTTTTTGCCGCAAACGCATGCGTTTTGGAATATTAAATTACAAAAAAGCATGGGCAAATGCGCAAAAATGACACAGAAATCGCGTGCGCGATTTAGTGCGTTGTAGTGGGGCCTCAGCCTAAAATATATTTTATATATGTAAGTGTGTGGATGGTTCACAACAGACAGTTGTATATTCATGCTGCTAGTGGTTTTTGGCCCACGTTAAAAAACAGGTGCGCAAGGAGGCTTGTGTGTCAGAATATGTATTTATGTAGCCTTTGGACAGTGTTTTTTGTTTTAAAAAGTAAAAAATGGCTTACTGCTATTTGTGCTACCTACTGAAACCCCTAAATGCCAGATACATATAAACATAGAGTAGGGGATCACATAGAGATGAACAATATTGGTGAGTTTTCTTCCACCAGTGGTTGTTCAGTATGTGTTGAAATTCCACAGAATTGAAAATAGCTTCAAACTTAATTGTAGCGGACTTTTTAGAATTTTAACATCGATCTTGAGGGTGAATTGAGAATTTTTTACCAATGAGTTTGTCCTTTCAACACAGGAATTTTGCTTCTGACTAGTCGTCGCTGAATTTTTACTTTTTGACAATGACATCTTAGAGTTCCTTTCTTCAAAATCCAGAAAGTTATGCCAAATACGCAAATTTTTTAAACACCAAAAATGGTGTCACCCAGCTAAGGTGGATTATGGGATCTGAACCCTAGTACCACAGGTTAATTAATAAATCACTTGTTAGACAAGCTGATAATAAATCAGCATGTCTATTGGGACAACTTTAGTTACCCTTTAAATACAACTTTAATACCACCTTATTGTTAAATAAGTTAGTAATCTTTTTAGACACTTACGATAACAATGCTTATAAATACGACCTCAGTTAGAAGTTCCAGAGATGCGCATTTACTAACACAGTTAATATATTTACTACAGTAAGTCCTGCAATTACTTTAATTCTTTGACCCTCTTTTTACTAAGGCCCTAGCACATGGAGGTAAAAAGAAGTAAAATTGAATTTGGTTATGTAGAAGTACAGAAGAGAATATTAGATTTGGATTTTGTGCTATTTTCTTTGTTTGCAAATAGTTTATTTAAATAAATGCCCAAACATTGTGTTTGGTTACATGGAAATAAAAATGGCTTGTTCTGTGCTGTATTCCAAATTGACATCTGAACATAAAAAGACTTGGAACATATAAACATCTGTACACATAGACTTTAACAGTCCAGCATAAGAATTAAACAATAAAACTGTCTGAAGGAGGCCAAGGGATACAGTAATGGAATGTTTTCTTCTGATATCTCATTGTTTACATGGGGCCAACGGCATCGGGCTGTTTAAAATTCTGCTCTTGTCTATTTCTTTGCAACTAAAGCTTGGTGGAGAACTGAAAACCAGTGATTTTGTGTATCTTCAATTCAAGCTCCCCAATCCCTTATTATTTAGTTGCCCTTCTCTGAACCCTTTCCATTTCAAAGATGTCCTTTTTGTACACAGGATTCCAAAATTGCACTGCATATTCCAAATGAGGCCTTACCAATGCTTTGTAAAGAGGGAGAATTACATTTTCCTCCCTTGAATCCATACCTCTCTTTATACAAGACAATACCATGCTGGCTCTGGCTGTTGCCGCCTGGCACTGCTTGCTACCTTTAAGTTTGTTATCCACCAAAACTCCAAGATCCCTTTCCAACAGGATTCACTTAACACAGAGCCATTTATAGTATAAGTAGCACAAGTATTTTTAAGTCCAAAATGCATCACCTTACATTTATCAACATTGAATTCATCTGCCACTTAGCAGCCCAATGTGATAATCTATCTAGATCCCCTTGCAACGATTGCACATCCTCTGAAGTTTTTAATGGTCGGCAAAGTTTTGTGTCGTCAGCAAACACAGAAACCTTGCTGGCAATACCCACTTCAAATCATTAATAAATAGATTAAATAGAAGCGGCCCCAACACAGAACCCTGTGGCACCCCACTTAGCACTTTAGTCCATAATGATGAAGCCCCATTAACACTACTCTCTGCATCCTATCATTAACCAATTTTCTATCCATGTACAAATGTGACTCCCCAGACCAACAGACCTTAGCTTATTCATTAGTCGCCTATGGGACTGTATCAAAAGCCTTTGCAAAATCCAAGTAAACTACATCTACTGCTATACCAGAGTCTAATTTCTACTTACTTCCTCATAAAAGCCAAGCAAGTTAGTTTGACAAGATCTATTCCTCCTAATCCATGCTGGTTACTACTTATAAGTCAGTCCTTGAACATACTCTAGAACATGTTCCCTTATTAAACTTTCCAGATCTCCCCACCACTGAAGTAAACTTACGCCTTAATTACCCGGCTGTGAACGCTACCCTTTTTGAATATTGGAATACATCAGCCTTTTTCCAATCCGAGGCACACCACCGGACATAGGGAATCACAAAAATAGAAACAATGGCCTAGATAAAACTGAACTTAGCTCCTTAAAGGCTATGTCCACCCACAAAACGAAAAATTAATATCATGCTCTCCCATGTCCCCAGCCCCAACCGCTTCTTTAGTTTTTTTAAAAAGCCCCCAAACTCTTACTTACCTCCCCTCGATCCTCCGCCACTGCCGGCCCTCTGCTTGCGAGAATGCAAGCAGAGGGCGGGACCGGCAGTCGCGTCTGTGATTGGCTGAGCGGCAGCCAATCACGGACGCGCTGCCGGTCAGTCAGGTCAGCGGAGGAAAGCGGAGGTAGTAGAGTTTGGGGAGCTTTTTAAATAAAAAAAACATGCGGTTGGGGCTGGGGAACATGGGGGAGCACAATATTAAGGGGGATTTTCGCTAGGGGGAGGGATAAAGACGGAGGGAGAGGAGGGAGAGGGAGGGGGAGGGAGGGGGAGAAGGGCTGCAGCACGCATGGCAGGAATCTCCGGGAGGCCAGGTAGCAGGCAGTGTCCTATATGGACCTGCTAGCCTCCTGGTGTTCATTTTTTGGGACTTTGGGGGGGGACTACGGAAACCCTATGGAGCTGGGATGTGAGGTAAGGATTAAACTACACTACATGGTGGGGCCAGTAGTTGGAGGGATTATAGTTTTGGGGGTGGACATGCCCTTTAAGTACCCGAGGATGTATTTATATCCGGTCCAGGAGATTTATTAATATTAACCTTATTTAGTTCTTTCTGTACCATATCCTCGGTTAACCAAAGTGAACTTGAATCTTGTATACCATTATTGCTACTATACTCTATGATATCTGTACTTGGATCTTCTATAGTAATACAGAGGAAAAAAATTATTCAAGACATTTGCTTTATTTAATGGTGCCACATTCTCAGTCCTCATCTTCTTACTATTAAAACTTAAAAAATGTTTAGGCTTAGTGATGCTTTCTTCAGCTATCCTAACTTCATTATTAATTTTAGCTGTTTGATTGCTTTCTTACACTCCTTGTTACAGTTTTTATAATCCCTAAAGCCCTTTCCGTTCCCTCGGCCTTAAAGGTTTTAAATGCTTTTTCTTCCTTTTTTCTTGTATTTATTTTTTTTACATTTATTTCCCAAGGGTATAAATTTAGATGTGAACTGGCTTAAAATCCCCTGGAACACAGTCCACTTCTGTTCAGTACCTTTACCTGATAATACCTGATATACATTATCCCAGTTGACATTCGAAGAGCTCTTTTAACCTGGGAAAATTTGCTTTCCTGAAATTAAATGTCTTTGTTAACCCAGCGCACTTTTCCTTCGATAACAAAGTCCAAATGCCACTATTTCATGGTCACTATTCCCTAAGCCCAGTTACCTTTATATCTATAATGCGCTCCACAATGTTAGATATTACCAGATCCAACAGAGCTCATTTTCTAGTAGGAACCTCAACCCCCTGTGAGAAAATTATCCTGCAGCAAATTCAGGAACTCATCGCCTTTTTCTGTGATGGCAGTTCCACCCCACCAATCAATGTCAGGGTAATTGAAGTCCCCCATAATGAGCACACTCCCCAAACTTGCAGCCCTTGCCAACTCCATATGAATTGACTCACCTCCTCTCTGCTAGCATTGGCGGCTTATAGCAGACACCAACAATGACATTACCCCCTTTCCTGTTGCCTAATTCCACCCATATTGCCTCCACTTTATCATCCAATCACCAGTTATCTCTTCTTTTAATTTGGCTCAATTCTTTATTAACATAAACATATACTCCTCCCCTTTCCTTTTTTTTTCTGTCCTGCCTAAACAAGGCATATCCTTCTATATTTACGCCCAGTCGTGAGAACTGTTCAACCACGTTTCTGCTATACCTATTACATCATACTTTTCATTCAATGCCATCATTCCAATTCACCCATTTTGTCAGCCAGCTTCTCGCATTTGCAAACATACATTTTAGATTATATCCTGTAATTTATTCGTACACTTTAATACACATCCTCCCTATACCCTATGCTGCCCCACCCCCCTTTCCGTCCACCACTGGCCTATCTACACCCTGCTTCCTCCTGGACTATCTATCTCTTGAGACTGCTAATACCCTCCCCCCCAAACCTAGTTTAAAATCTCCTCCAACCCTCTAGCCATCTTCTCCCCTAAAACAGCTGCACCCCCATCAGTGAGGTGGCACCCCATCCCTACTAAAGACCTGTAGCCGACAGCAAAGTCTGCCCAGTTTCTCAATAAACCCAAACCCTCTTCCTTACACCACTCTCTTAGCCACGCATTAATGCTCCTAAGCTCCCGCTGTCCCCTGGCTTAGCACGTGGCTGCGGTAGTATTTCTGAAAACACTACACTGGAGGTCCTTGCTTTTATCTTGGCCCCTAGTTCTCGGAATCATGTTTAAGGACCCCACCTCCACCTCTAACTTTTGTCATTGGCACCATGGGAACCAAGACCGCCTGGTCACACCCGGCCCCACCCAATAATCTGTCTACACGATCCACCACATGCCGAACCCTAGCACCAGGCAGGCAACACACAGTTCGGCATGTAGGTCTTGGCGGCAGATTACCCTATCTACCTTCCTATAATGGATTCCCCTACCACTACCACCTGCTTGCATTCCTGACCTTTCGTTCCTCCTCCTTGTATCAGAGATGCAGTCCCCTGGGTGCTCAGGGACTAGCCCCCTCCATACACGCTAATTCCGAGGTGTCCTCCTCCACTTCATTACCTAAGGCGAAAATCTTTTGGGATGGACAATCTGGGAAGAAGCCCCCTACTCTTCCGTCCCCCACTTCCCCTAGTAACCCTAACAAACTACCTCCTTCCTCATCCTTTCTTGTCCCCTTCCACCCACCCTCTACTGGCCCCAGCCAGTGCCTGCTGACCCCCAGTTCTGCCAATCCCTGCCAATGCTGCAAGCTGCCCCCTTAGACTCTCCACCTCAGCTTCCAAACGGGCAACCCACTCACACCTGACACAGACATAGGTTCCCCGGAACATCTGCTCCAGGTTCATACATGTGGCACGATGCACATTGCATGGTACTGACAAAACTGTCCCTTCTAATACACAACACCAACACAGTGACCACAAACCTTGTTTATTGCCCTTCTTGTTTCAATGTCCTTCTTTTTCTATGTCCTTGAATCAAGGTCCTTAAGAGAAAGGGACACTCACAAGTTTGTTTCACTAACAGGAAACTTCCTTTGTTAGGTCCAACCACAGGCCCAACAACTGTGAATCCTATTTAACTAATAGGCCCCAACCCCCACACCAATTAGTGCAGAGCCAGAAAGAAGGGGAAAAAAAAACCAAACACTTATTATTATTTTTTTATCAAAAGCTCGGGGTACGTGCTTTCTGTGATCAGTCACCAAGTGCAACAACCGTGCAAGTGGTTCGGGATCCGTTCTGACTCCCTCTTATGCCCATAGCTGTTAAGCCATAGGGCTAGGGGAGACAACTGAGATCCCTTAGCCGGTAGCGTCAGGAACCACCATACTTGCCCTCCCTTTCTGCTCCCAGCTGCCACCAGTAAGCTTCCAGGGGGGCTTACATGGGAAAAACCGAGGTCCTAAAAAGAACCCAGGCAGTCCCGCCACGTACGTGAACACACAAACGAAAAACGTAAGGGGGGACTTAGGAGACCAAATGAACTATGCGCCTTAAAAGGTTCAACAGTTTCAGAGGTATTATCACGATTGTCTTTAAAGAGGTCAGTCAGTTTCAACCTTCTCTGTTTGTCCCCCAGGCATTTGCAGAGTCGGGACTGTGTGATGGTGTGACAAAACGACACACACAGAGGACAAAACATACAGTAACACACACAGAGCAACAAATAAACACAAAGCTTTTTTTTTTACACAATCAAAAAGACAAACAGATAATAAAGGCAGCACTGTCAGTTACACAAACACACGGACGCTGACACACAGATACAGAAACAAACAAAAAACAGGACAAAAGGACTTATAGGGGGGTTAGTCCTAAAAGACTATTGGGTCTAACAGGAGTCCCTTAAAAGGACTGTTGGGTCTCAAGATGGTGAATACAGGTGTGGCTAACTACAAGAGCTAAACCACCACTGAAATCCACACACAGAAAGCTCAAAAAGCGCAAAAATCTCTCTCCAACTCGTACACTGCCAGGTCTCCACTAAACACTCTCCAACACACTGAGAAAATGGCGCTGGTCGCATTGCCTTTATACCAGGGGGCTGGCAATGCTCAAATTAGCTCCATTGGTTGGTTTTGGACATGTTGGCATAATTTTGTTTTTTAAATTCAATAATTCTCGAATCCGCAAGCATTGAACAGTCGAACATTTGATAATTATCGAAAGTCTGGAAAATATCGAAAGTACAGGTCCAGATAGTTCAAAAGTCCGGATCCTTCGAACTCAAATTGTTTGGCTCCAACTTGGTTCGATTTTGAGTTCTAGTCCACTCTAATCTGCACAGTAATTCATTCAGTCAGTGAAACGAATTGGAACTGGACGGATGAGAGACGATGTTTAGTCTTTCTTTTAGTTTAAAGTACAAACAGCAGTTAACTATTTTTATTTCCAAAACACGGCTTCTTATCTACATTACTCATACAGGCAGGGAGAGAAAATGGGGAGGGACAGTGGCAGAGAGGGTCACTCAGTGACATCACTGAGTGACTAATATAGATTCTAGCCACTGCACCTTCCCATTGAAAATGCCTAGCCTTATGTATTATAACATTTCTTGTTCCTAAAGAGATACTTTAATTCTTCCCTTACACTTATATGTTTTTAGAAATTATCTCCTAAGTTACTGCATTAAAGTTTTTCTTAATGTAATAGTTATCAAAAAAGGTTATGCTGCAAGAAATGTTTCCAGTACCAAAATTTTGAATCACATCTCACCAGCATTCCTTGGTGCAGTCTTTTAGAAACTTTTTATGAAAACTACGTAAACTATTAAAATTTTTGTTTTTTTTTTATCCCTTATGGACACACCCTTCACAATAACAACCATTTCACAAAGAGACAAAGTTCAACACTAGACAACATAGAGGACATGTCCTCACTTTATTTGTTAATGCAATGCTTTTTTTAGATGAGACCCTTTCAGGGTGATTTACCTAGGGTGCTGGCAATAATTGGAGTAAAGTCGCTCTAACTGTCTCGCCACTGGTTAGCACCGACTTAACTCCATATTAGTGCCGGAGGCGTGGGTGACGTAAAACACACACACACATCCGATGCTCGCAATTCCGTATCAGGTTTGCGCTCCTTTTAGTGCATGATTTTAATGCTAGGTGATACCTATAGTGAATTGCCCTGTTTTACCTCCTATGTGATTTTAGAGTCCCGTGGTTACCTAATTTGTGGTCGGGTTTGGATTACCCTCATTGAGTGAACAGGTTCAGGTAAAGAGAACCCCAGATCGGGTCGGGTAGAAGAATTCCAGTCTTTAAAAAAAAAATATCCTGTCTATAAGAGAGATCAGTCTGTAATAACTGAAACTGACAATACATTGTTTCAATCCAAGACAAGGTGCAGTGTGTTATACACCTTACACTAAATCACACTATAGCGATAAGGGGCAAATGTACTAGATGCAAAAGCTCCCAACCTGTGACTGGAGTGACTGGACAGGCAGTGGGTTAAATTTCTGACATTGATTTTGCTACAGAGGTCAGAGCCAGCAAAGTAACAATCTCCCATAAATAAAGTGACAAACTTTATCTGCACCTGCACCTATGCATGAGACCAAAGCAAGTGTCTGGCATGGACAGATGACATTTGATTTCATTGTCTTCATAAATCCTGTTTGGCCACAATGATCTATGGGAATGTAATGATTCTAGTGATGATAAGAACATCTACCACTTAACGAAGTTCAGCTAGTACTACAGCCGGTATGTGGAACTCCTATAGACTTAAACTCACAATCATTGTACAACAGCAAAATGCAGAGACTGGAAAAGTTACAATTATGTACGCTGGAGAAAAGGCGCTTGCATGAGGATATAATACTGTGTATAAATACATTAACAGGCCATACAATAAACTATCTGGAGCATTGCTCACCAATAGAGCATGTCAGAGGACATGCAAACATCCCTTAAGACTTGAAGAAAAAAAGTTTAGGCTTAGAGTTCAGAAAGGGTTTTTCACTGTGAGAACGGTAAAGCTATGGTACTGTTTTCCAGTGGACCTTGTAATGGCAGGTTTATTGGACAGTTTTAAAAAAAAAGCTGGATGAATTTCTGCAAACAAGCAATGTTGCAAGTTACTGGTATTGATACATAAAGTAGAGTTGATCCAGGGAAATTTCCGATTGCCACTTGGAGTCAGGAAGGAATTTTTTCCCCCTTCATAAATTTGGTGGGGTTTTTTTTGCCTTCCTCTGGATCAACAGTTAGGCAGGAAATGAGGATATTGCTAGATGGGTTGGACTGGATGGACGTATGTCTTTATTCAACCTCAAATACTATACTATACTATACTATGCAGTCAATGGAAAGTTCGATAGACCTTCAATAGTTTGGTAAACCTCGAAACGTTCGGTAACCCTCGAATCTGCAAATCGTTTGTAGGATAATCATCGAATCTGCAAGTCGTTTAGGGGATAATTATCGAATGTTCAAACGCGGAGCTCGAAAGTAGCGCGCGTGAGAGTAAAATCGATTTTTTGAAAGTCATGGATATTCGAACTTGTTCCCCAGACCATTTCCCAGGTCCCACAGTCATTTACATTAAGTTACCCTTTATATTTTAGTTGTATTTTATTTGAACCTTTCAAACTATTTGACTCCCATTGACTTTAATAGCTCCGTTCTTGAACTTTCGAACTTTCCATATAGTTCGAACTTTCGAAAACAGACAGAACTTTTCGGAAGTTTGCCCATCTCTAGTGCAGATAAGGGGGAGCGATCAGTTGAGTCAATTAGGACTCACAGGAATGCGCTTGCTTGGAACTGGAACTGACAAGGTTTATTTAATCTCATCTTTTAGTTTTAGGTACAAACGGCAGTTTACTATTTGTATTTAGAAAAACAAGCTTCTTATCTACATTACTTACAAAAGGAGGGGGAGAGAGGGAGGGGGAGACAGAGTGTCGGTGCGGGATTATCCTTTTTTCTTTTTTTTTGACCTCATGTATTATATGGAATAATACACGAGCTACAGAATTATATACGGATATTACTTCACCTTGGAGTTTCCTGACCTGTATAAAAGCACTCGTCTTTCGGCCTTGTGTTACAATGTAGGTAGGGTATTATCCCTTATATATTGTTATTATAGATATTGTACTAGTTTAAATGAATTCTAAATAAGATATTTAAAATGAGACAATCCATTTTATCCATCTATAACCTCTACATAAGAAATAGGTCCCAGTAGATGCATCTCTCGTGGCAATTTGCTTCATACTGTAGTTACACATCAATGAAGCTTTGATTGCCAAGATCAATGTTAATTTGTGAACCGTTGTTTGAGAAAAAATGTATAAACATTTCATGCTTAATAACTCATTATATGACTTTATATAATATAACATTATATTACTATTATTGTTTATTTAGCAATATTACTAAAGCATATTGCTTTAAAGACAATATCTCTATTCTCATTATTGAACTTCCCCCAATATACCAAGGCAGAAAGCGATGAAATTAGAAAGCTCTTGCTTCAAGCTAATAAAACTGATCTATATATTACATTTACTACATATTGGAAGGGTCACTATAATAATAATAATAAAAATTAGATATATGCCTCAAACCAGTATAATAAGTTTATTATAACCAAATAAAAAAAAGGTTTGATCTATGCTCCAGACCAATGTAAGTTTAAAAGTAGTGATAAATCCTGGTTTAAAAAAAACAGACCTGGTTTTGATTCTGAATTTTTTCCTAATTTTTGAGGACTTTTCAACGAAAATCAAAACTTCCATAAGAAAAATGTAAAATTTTGAAAAATGCTGTAAAAAAAAAGGGGGGGTTCTGGGGGTCCTACAAAACATGCCCTTTAAAACTACCCATGGTTCCCATGATAACCAGCTGATTGTGGCTGGTTATCATGGGAACTGGAACCATGGGTAGTTTTAATTACAGCAAACTACAGGTTAAAATAATGATCAATATCGATCAATATTTTACGATATCTCTGGCAGTAAACTATTGTAAAATAACAATCTGTATTGATTGCTATTTTGCGATTATGGTGTTTTAGAATTTTGCCTTATCTTGCTGTTAATGCCATGTCTGCCTGGCTGAAGATGTCTACCCAATAGGGAATTAAGTGGAAAAAAAGGAGTCTGGTAAAGAGTTTTATATTAAGGTCTGTGTCTGACATTAAGACGCAATCAATGCATAACCTCTTTTTGGGTACTAAGCAGTTCTATGCAAGATACAACATCATTTTTCAAAGCAGGTTCTGTGCATCTGGCTGGGAAATTTGTAATGTTGGTCTGTAGTTCAGTCATATTCAATTTAAAGGTAATCGAAACACAGGAAACCCCTCCAGTATTCTATGACTATGGACAGTCATAAGTAGGGATGGCCGGTTTGCGGATCCGAATCCGGATCCGCCGCGGATTTATCCCGTTCGCGAATGGCGGATTTTTCTGGATTTTCCGCCTTCTGAACTTCCGAACCGCGGATTTCTCGTATTTTCGGAAATTTTCGAAATTACGAGATTTCTCGTATTTTCATCAATACGTATTTTCGAAAATTTTTTAAATTACGAGGATGTATCTTATTTTCGTAAATACGTATTTTCGAAAAATTTCGAAAATACGAGGATTACTCGTATTTTCGAGATTTCCGGTTTTGAAAATTTTCAAAAATTAGAGAAATCTCGTAATTTTGAGAATATTTTTCATTTTAATGGGTCCGCTCGCGGATTTTCGAATTTTTTCGAAAATTCGCGGATCCACGAGCGGACCGGATTTTGCAAAGTTCGGACATCTCTAGTCATAAGGCCATCAGCCTTACAACAAGAAAAAGCAAGTTCTATGTTTCATTACAAAGTGTGATGTTATTGGGCAAGGAAGGGGGCATATACCAATATGGTGCATGCCTCCAATACACCAGGACCCACAGTGGGAAATGGGTCTGATAGATAAATAATTTTAAAAGATAGAATAAGAATCATGGGATTATGGTTGAATTTCTTTGTTTTTCCTTAATATCTATTTATTATATTATACTTGAAGGCCCTTAAGAAACTGGTTATTCTGATGTCACATTTCTTTATGATATTTATACAGATAGCTTAAATAGTTTAGTTTAGTATCTTTACAAATGCAAAAAAGCCCTCAGTTTTTTTTTTGTTATTTTATATAACCGTATTTGAAAACCTTGACCTTTATTGCTCTGTGATGCACATTTCATTATTTTGCTATTGATCATATTGAACTATGAGAGGCTGCATCAGATTAAGAATATCTTGAAGAACAAATAAAACCTGCATGCACTCACAGTATTGTCGCAATAAGATCAGATGGTTCAAGTTATACTGCACAGTCGGTTCTGCAAGATGGAGATAGGATTGATTGGTTAGACTAATTTTTATGTTCCTTTAGGCTTCGGGCAATGAATGATGCATACAAATCAGATGACACGCATAAAGTATGAAGTTAAGCTCTAATGGTGATTGCTTTCAATTTATCACATCATTAGTGAATTGTGATTAAATAATTTACTTGACTGTCATAAAACAAAGTTCCCTGCTTCTTGATTCTGAAAACCATAGAGCAAACCAGAAACTGAAGAAATGCCTTGGAAAGCAAAGTGATAGAAAGTGTAAAATTAGCTCCAAATGTTTCTGCCTCTTTTCAAAGGTCCTTCCTCACATCAGTAGTCCATGTAAATTGATATCTTTCATTTTTGCAGTACAGTAACGGAAAAGGGAAAGGGCATGATACTGAATAGATGGGAAATCATACTGTACTGCATTAAAAGGCATACTCTGGTTTCCTCTTGAGATGTAGTGAATTATATTTTCTCTGTAGGTGATCTTCTATTTAATTAAGTCAATTGAATACATACTGACAACATAGAGAACAGTTTAAACTCGGAATCTCATGAAATAAAAAAGGTCTGCAAAATGTCTTTAGTAAAATCTCGAGCAAGAAAATAAATCTGATGATTCCACAAGAAGCACAATATTGTCTGTAATGTAATAAGAAATAAAATTATTTTGCAAGAAACACTTAAAAATTTGACTAGATTGGGCAGAAACAAACAATGTCTAATAACGACAGCTTATTATTAGCAAGGGTCCTTCATAGTCACAAAGGTAACATTGTATACACAGTACACATTTTTCAATTAAACCTTATGGAAGCTTCGAAATGACTGATATCAATACAAAGTTTCATAGTAATTGAGGTTAAATAAAGACATAAGTCCTTTAAGCCCAACTTTTACATCCTCCTTTTTAAAGGACAATTATACTCACTTTTCTCCGATCCACTGCAGCATAGTACCCAGGGTGAGGACCTAAAATTGCTAAGTCCAACCCTGGGTACTTTCCCTAACTCCTGCACTATTATCGCAAATCTGCTTCGCCGATCCACACTGTTCCACCTCTCTTCTACTGTCAGTGGACAGTCGCGAGGCAGCCAATTGGAAGACACGCTCCTTGCAGAGCGTATCTTCCTATTGGCTGCCCGCGATCTGTCACTGAAGCAGGAAGAGCGGGGAATGGAGCGATCGGCGAAGCAGATTTGCGGTAAGTAGTGCAGGGTTAGGGAAAGTACTCAGGGTGGGACTTAGCGATTTAGGTCCTCACCCTGGGTACTATGCAGTTATGGAGGAAGAGGAGCGAGGGTGAGGTGAGTATAGTTGCCTTAACTCTACTTAACAGAGTTAAAAAAACAAACAAAAACAACAAAACAGCTAAAAGAGGTAAAATTCCTTCCTGACCACAAATGGCAATCAGAAAGTATCCTGGATCAACCAGAAACTACAGTTATGTATTAATACCAGTAATTCTTTAGAAAACATATCTAGCCCACTTTAAAGCTAATCAATGAACTTCAATTACCACATTTGCTGGAAGACAGTTCCATGTTTTACTGTTCTCATTGTAAAGAAACCTTTCCTAACCTAAAGATGAAACTCTTTTCTTCTAAACTTAAAGGAGGTCCACGATTCCTCTGATTTGAACTGTCTGTTGTATTCAATTAGATCAACTGGACTTGAATGTAGTTCTTGAAGACGTTTCGCTAGTCATCCGACGGCTTCTCATTCAGAATGACTTGTACAAGAATCTGTGGCATTTATGTACCCTGGAAAATCCCAATTAGCATATCACAGCCGGTGTTAAGGGTGTGATTAGATAGTGGCTAGAGGTGTTATAGGAACGCCCAGAGTAAGGTGTTAAAACAGCATTGTACACGGCAGACAGTTGGTGTCGAACCCCCCCACCTCTATTTAGGCTTGGTTTCTTTATTTTCACATAAATGGCCCCTTAACACCTCTCTTGAACCAGTCACGTTCCTTCGCCAGTATGTTAACATTACAATCTTCAAAGGTATGTCCTTTATCCTTAAGATGCAAATACATGGCTGAGTCCTGACCCGAGGAATTGGCTCAATACAAATATATTAATGGGCCATACAATAAACTCTCTGGTGCATGTTCACTAATAGTTCTGATTTGAACTATTAGTGAACAATGCACCAGAGAGTTTATTGTATGGCCCATTAATATATTTGTATGAAGTGATTTGATATCTACTAGAGTTTCCTTAGCACAGAGCTATTTATGGTGAGGTGGCACAAGGATTGTTAAATGCCAAATGCATCACCTTACATTTATCAACATTTACAGATCTTTCTGTTCTTGTTATGACAAAATACCATCATGAAGATGTAATATTATTCCTGTTAGGGAATTATGTAGAGCCACACCAGTCTTGAAAGTTGAGAGTAGAGATTTATTTCATATGCATATAAACACATGTGCTGGTCACTCAACTGGATAGTGAGTAACCAAGATAGCTTGCACAGACCCCTTTCTTATACATAATCTTGACCATACGTCACAAGCCCATCCTATAGAAAAGGACTTTGCAGTCCCTTTTTACTTTAGACATGTAACCTTATATGGCCATTTGTTACCTTACACAACTTTAACAAGAACCATATGTTATCCAATTGTGACTAGAGATCACAGAGGTCCATGTTACATATACATCCCATATTCATGAAACATCTACACAGTCATTGCATAATGTATGTAGTCAATACAGTTTCTATACAGTGATAACATTCCTTATTGGGTAAAATGGAATTAACTCAAGTTTCAATGTCCTGCGCTGTTTTGTATTAAGGGAACAGGCATATTCTGTTAAACTGAAGCATAGGGTAAGTATTACATCTCCATTACATCTTACAGCTTTTTAGCGTTAACTTTAGTTAACCCACAACTGGGTTGCAGTGGATGCAGTGTATAATTCTTTTATTTCTATCTCACCAATGATATTTATTGTATAAAAAGATCTACTGTATATAGAGAACTTGCTATTCATATTTAAAGTGTAATTCACAAAAAAGTTAGATAAAAAAACTATATTGAATTATACAAAAAGAAATAGATTGATTTGGGTGAACAGGTGCAATATATCACCTTTAAAATAATAGGTCAAAGAAAAAGTGAACTATTCCTTTAATGCATTGATTGAAGAACAGGAGGAAAGGGGTTTAAATGTCACCGTAAATTGGGTTTATCATGGATTCTTCCCAAAAAGTAATAATGTGAATATGATTCTGTACATTAATGGAACTTTGTTTAAAATATTGGTTACCTTGTTGTGTTTGTTACTAGCCACTAGATGGCTATAGTGTTATGTCTCTAGCCAAATTAAAGGCCTCATCTTTCTTTTTACTTTTGTATGTGTCTGATGAAGGTGCCAGTCACCAAAATGTTACGTGGTGTTTGTTGTGTCTTAATAAACTGGTTTGCACAGTTTTCACTCTTGCATTCTGATTTGTTTGCCACAATACTGTAGTACCCAGCACTTCTGTCTCTTGCCCTGGAAGCTTTTAGTGTGCAGGATCAATTTCTATTTTAAAAACTATAAAATACGTTAGGTTTAGATAAAAAATATACTTGCAGCACACAAAGACAGCTGCAGTACTTTCCTTTTGAAATACAGTTAATACCTAAACTTTCCCTTCCTAGTATTCTACACCAGTAGAAACTACTGAGTTTGCGCATGCGTTTTGTGCATGTGATTGCGCATGTGTTTTTGGTTAACATGGAAATCGCGGGAACGCATAAATTCCAGCGATTTCCAAAGCGCACGCATTAGCATGCACCATTTTTTTGCCGCAAACGCATGCGTTTTTGGAATATTAAATTACAAAAAAGCATGGGCAAATGCGCAAAAATGCACAGAAATCGCGTGCGCGATTTAGTGCGTTGTAGTGGGGCCTCAGCCTAAATATATATTTATATATGTAAGTGTGTGGATGGTTCACAACAGACAGTTGTATATTCATGCTGCTAGTGGTTTTTGCGCCACGTTAAAAAACAGGTGCGCAAGGAGGCTTGTGTGTCAGAATATGTATTTATGTAGCCTTTGGACAGTGTTTTTTGTTTTAAAAAGTAAAAAATGCTTACTGCTATTTGTGCTACCTACTGAAACCCCTAAATGCCAGACTACATTATAAACATAGAGTAGGGGATCACACTAGAGATGAACAATATTGGTGAGTTTTCTTCCACCAGTGGTTGTTCAGTATGTGTTGAAATTCCACAGAATTGAAAATCTGCTTCAAACTTAATTGTAGCGGACTTTTTAGAATTTTTAACATCGAATCTTGAGGGTGAATTGAGAATTTTTTACCAATGAGTTTTGTCCTTTCAACACAGGAATTTTGACTTTCTGACTAGTCGTCGCTGAATTTTTACTTTTTGACAATGACATCTTAGAGTTCCTTTCTTCAAAATCCAGAAAGTTATGCCAAATACGCAAATTTTTTAAACCCAAAAATGGTGTCACCCAGCTAAGGTGGATTATGGGATCTGAACCCTAGTACCCACAGGTTAAATTAATAAATCACTTGTTAGACAAGCTGATAATAAATCAGCATGTCTATTGGGACAACTTTAGTTACCCTTTAAATACAACTTTAATTTACCACCTTATTGTGTTAAATAACGTTAGTAATCTTTTTAGCAACACTTATCGATAACAATGCTTTATAAATACGACCCTCAGCTTAGAAGTTCCAGAGATGCGCATTTACTAACACAGTAATATATTTTACTACAGTAAGTCCTGCAATTACTTTAATTCTTTGACCCTCTTTTTACTAAGGCCCCTAGCACATGGAGGTAAAAAGAAGTAAAATTGTAATTTGGTTATGTAGAAGTACAGAAGAGAATATTAGATTTGGATTCTTGTGCTATTTTCTTTGTTTGCAAATAGTTTATTTAAAATAAATGCCCAAACATTGTGTTTGGTTACATGGAAATAAAAATGGCTTGTTCTGTGCTGTATTCCAAATTGACATCTGAACATAAAAAGACTTGGAAATATAAACATCTGTACACATAGACTTTAACAGTCCAGCAATAAGAATTAACAATAAAACTGTCTGAAGGAGGCCAAGGGATACAGTAATGGAATGTTTTCTTCTGATATTCTCATTGTTTACATGGGGCCAACGGCATCGGGCTGTTTAAAATTCTGCTCTTGTCTATTTCTTTGCAACTAAAGCTTGGTGGAGAACTGAAAACCAGTGATTTTGTGTATTATTCTTTGTTTTCCTCTGTCTCACATCTGTCTAGATAAGTATGTGGATAGAACTGGCAAAGAAAGGGGTTTTACCTTTGGCAACACTTTTGATCAATATTTCCTAAACTTCATTACTTTTTAATGCCTGGTTTTGTTTTAATATCTTATGTTGCTACTAAAAATCTTATGTTTATACTGAACAAGAAATGCAAAGAAAAAATAAACATGAACTATTTTCTATTGTATATCTGCAGGGAAGGCACACACTTTTAATGTAGGTGGTTTATATTATTATAACACACAAGTGACAGAAATGATTATGGGAGCAGCAGTGGAACATATTTTTATAATAGTCTATCAGCCAGGGAAGGGCTGGGGGGCAAACAAATCCATATGTCCCTTTTATGGAATACTGTGCACACACACATGCAGGCCTTCCATGCTAATGGTATTAAAGTATTTTGTTTTATTCAAGAATACATGAACTTTTACTGCAAACAATTAATATAACAGAACACATCCCCCTTGACCCTATTCCCTTCTTTCTCATTCCCCATCTCTCATCTTCCTTTAGACCAGACCTAACTTCTCTTTTTAACTTGTCCCTATCCACTAGTACTTTTCCCTCCTCATTTAATCATGCTATTGTATCCCCTGTTCTCAAGAAACCTTCTCTTGATCCATCTGCTCTATCCAGTTACCGGCCTGTCTCTCTTCCGCTCTAACCACTCCATGCAAACAGCTTATTAGTTCTCTTGGATTCCAATAACACCTGTATGCTGATGATACTAAAATTTACATCTGCAACCCTGACCTCGTTACCCTGACACTGGGTAAAACAGTAACACAAGGGATACCGGTCTGCACTCCTTCGGTCAGAAACTCATTGGGTCACTCGGCTTTACTTTAAAATATCGGCTTTTATTTCAAACAAATTTTAAAAAACACCATGGTCCACCTGACGTGTTTCGAGCGTCCCACATGCTCTTAGTCATAGGCTTCCATTTTTACAGTTTGCTTGTAAATGTTACCTTTACATCGCCCCCCTGTGGTAACTATCAGTATCTTTTATTATGTTACAAATGTTGCAAATATCACAGGTTTACTTTGTTACTACGCAATTGGTGCAAGCAATGTGAAGGATACACTATTCCTTGTAATACATACCCATTAAAAACAGCTACAACCTTAATACAATATAACAATACAATAAAATTACCCTGCTGATCTTAAATAGTTTGTTAGAAATATAAATATTATTTTTATATACAAGGGCACATTATGGAGACTTTAAACTCTATCAGGGTTATTCAATAAAAGTTCTTATTGTTTAAAATGGTGCTAATTTTTCCCCAGCCAATCAGATGTTAGATTTCAAATGTTAAATAAGATCTGATTGGTTGGGGCTAAATTAGCACCATTTTAAACAATAAGAACTTTTATCGAATCTCCGTGTATATATAAAGATATCTTCAGTTTACAGCATGTTTATATTGTTACCGATATTGCTATATTGCTACAGGAACATGTTATTTCTGGACTTACTGATTCTTATTATTGTTGTGTTTCGTATAGTGTAGATATAATAATCCTTATTTACCACCACCAGGTAAATTCAACCAACCAGTCCTTTTTCAGAGATGAAGCATTTATTTAAGAGTTCCAGGCCCAGAGATTAAAATATATATTCAGGTTAAAATATATATTTACAGCAGGTATAGGTGTACAAAGGTATATGTGCAATTCCTTCCTATATTCCCTTCCAATTCCTTCTTCATTCCAAATCCTTCTCCCTCCTTCCAAATCCTTCTACTCTAACAGACTCTCTGGCCCCTTGATATACAACACAGACCCCCATAACCCACCCTGGGAAAGGATTTGATAAAACAATGTTAACTATCTTAAATGTTTGTTTCTAGATGGTAGTATAAACATTCTCTGTTTGAAATGCAGATCATCCTCAATAAGATGACTGTTTGATAACAGCAGATGTATCTAAGAACCCAACCCAGGAACAGAGATAGTATCCAAAGACTTTGAAGTATCCGGGAACTGGATCTGTGACTATTCCCACTCACTCCTTCTATTAACACCCCAGTCCCAATGTATTATACAGTTTAAATCTAATTAAATATATGACTACAATTATTATTGTAGGCAAACATGAGTTGCTCTTTTGTATGTATTCTTACACTTGATTATTGCACTTAAAAGTTCCTTTAGGTTAACTCCCCTAGGGTTGTTACCCCATATAGCAGCTAATACCACAGAGAGTATAAACCATCAGGTGATCTCATTTTCAGATTAAAAATCCAACTTACTTCTGCTTTTAATAAACGTTTTATTATTTATTCCTATCTCTTGGAATATGTTCTATTCCTTGTACTATTAGATTACATAGTGACCCTGCATTATAGTTCAAAAAGAGTTGTGCAACTGGGCTTTTAACATTCTGTATTCAAATGTCCCTAATATGCTCTCGGATTCTTTCTTTGAGTCTACTGGACATACTTCCCACATATTGGATTCTGCATGTAAGACAGGTAAGTAGATAAATTACATGAGTCTTATTAAATGAATGTACTGTTTATTCTGATATATTTGGCCCGTGACTGTACTCTGAAAGTTTACACTCTTTTTTATATGGGAACAAGTCAGACATCTAGTGGCTCTGCACTTATAAGAACCTTTAGTTCTTATTTGATGGTGCAGCTCTGTAAGGTCTTGTTCTACTAAGGCTTGGAACTTATCTAAACATTCACTCCGTAGATGTACTGGATAAAACGTGGACGTACTTTTAAGTGTTTTTTCTAATGTCAACGGATTTATTCCCAGATAGTTAGGGCCGTTACCGCAACATCTGGGGTCCTTGACTGCCTAAATTCAATCTCTGCTTTTATTTCCTCCCGCTTCCTCAAATGTAACATGCATAAGACTGAACTTGTCATTTTCCCTCTCGATCTATCCCCCTACATAACACTACTATCAACATCAATGACACACCAATCTCCCCAACACCTTTCATGCGATACCTGGGAGTAACCTTTCACTCAAAACGTTCATTTTAATACTCTGTCTAACTTCTGTCGTTTACAGCAAAAGCATCTCACGCATTCGTCCCATTCCTTTCACTGAACGCTACCAAAATTCGAGTTCATGCGCTATATAAATCTACAATAATAATAACAACAATATTAAAATATCAACAATAAATAACACAGATAATGTGTTTTAAGTAATATGCAGTTCACATTATAAATTAAAGAAGAAATTTAAGGCTTGAATAAAGCGGTTTGGCGATATTCATGTAGCCAAGTCCAGCCTTGTGTAGGACTTTAATCTTGTCCCTGACATCCTTGGACAGCACTTTGGTCTTGGCCATGGTGGATCGTTTGGAATCTGATTGACTGATTGCTTCTGTGGAGAGATGTCTTTGATATAGTTACTAAAACAAGGTGTAAAACTGATGCTGGTAATTAGTTGTCAAACAAATTGGTGAATCGGCTGGAAAACGGATACTGATAAAGAAATAGCCATTGTCAGATAATCCTCTTTAGAATACTTACCTAGAACTAATATATGAATACGTAGTGATAAATTATGCAAGGTCTCTCCAAGCATTACCCCTCACATATGAGATTGAAGAAAGAGTACTTACTTCATAGAAATATCCCACACCGATTGTTTTCCCCTTGTCTTCAGAGATTTCAAAAATATCTATTGACAAATAATAGAATAAGAATACTCACCTAGAACTAATAGCCTTTAAATATATGGATACATACAGGGTAATTCAATAAAAGTTCTTATCATTTAAAATGGTGCTAATTTTGCCCCAACCAATCAGATGTTAGCTTTCAAATGTTAAATAAGTTCTGATTGATTGGTTCTTATCATTTTAAATGATAAGAACTTTTATTGAATCTCCCTGATAGTGACAAACCATGCGGCGTCTGTTCTTTTCTTTTATCACACTGACATATCGGCCATAGGATGTTTTTTAATAATGGCTTGAGGAATACTTATTTGAGAATAAGAGTTTTACAACACATAGGTGTTTATTGAATTATCCCTGAATATCCATAGGTATTAATTAGTTCCTTTATAGTATTATGAACAACCCAAATCAGTATGTTAACATAATGAGCAATATAATAAGCTTCCTTTTAGATCTATGAGAGTTTACACATTAATACCCATTTCATCAGCATAACCAATTTCTGAATGCCCCTCGTCACATAGTTCCATGTATGGATATTATTGGGTGTGTGTCTAAGATGAGTCGCACCTCGAGCAGCCGGATTGGCTGACTTAGCATCCAATCAGCAAAGAACAGGGGCCGAATACCTATAAATACCAGAGACGTCTGGTGGCTCTTTGTTGATTTTTTAAAATTTGTTGATTTTTTTAAAATTTCGCCACAGCCAGTGGTTGTGCATGGTCTGTCCTCGCTTCATGAAGAAAAAATGGAGTGAATGGAATAACTTCTCGCTGTTGGTACTTACTAGCGTGGCAATGCTATGCATGCTGCATAAGATTTGACAGTGTCGATTTCCTTTTTAATATCCATCTTAGCCAAGCCATCTATAGAGATAGGGATTTAGACTAGTTCTCTCTCTTTTGAACTAGGAGAAGCACTGAGTGCTCAGGGCTGCTGTTGAAGTATCAGGGCAAGCTCTTTGGTGGAGAAATGAACTCCAACTCATTTTAAGGGACAATATAGGCTTTTCCCTAATTTTTGATTCCCTTTTTGTTCTCCCTTTTATTCTATTTTCAAGACGGCTGGCCATATTGATGATATTTTTTAAGTGTGTGATCTAGTTTTAAAGGCTATGTCCACCCTAAAATTTAATATTTAATATGTTGTTCCCCCTGGTCCCCCAGCCCCAACCGCGTAATTTTTAATTTCAGAAAGCCCCCCCAAACTCTACTTACCTCCCCTCTTTCCTTCGCTGCGCTCCCGGCCCTCTGCTTGCGAGGAAATGCAAGCAGAGGGGCGGGACCGGCAGCCGCGTCTGTGATTGGCTGAGCGGCAGCCAATCACGGACGCGGCTGCCGGCAGTCACGTCACGACCCGTAGGAAAGCGGGAGAGGTAAGTAAAACATTGGGGAGCTTTCTAAAATAAAAAGTATGCGGTTGGGGCTGGGGGACATGGGGGAAGGGATAGCAGAGGGGATTAACGCTAGGGAGGGATAGCAGAAGGAGGAAGGAGGGAGAGGGAGGGGAGGGAGGGGGGGGAGGAGAAGGGCTGCAGCACGCATGGCAGGAATCTCTGGGAGGCAGGTAGCAGGCAGTGTCCTATATGGACCTGCTAGCCTCCTGGTGGTCAGTTGGAACTTTGGGGGGGGACTACAGAGAGAACCAGATGGAGTTGGGATGTGAGGTAAGGATTAAACTACACACATGGTGGGGCCAGTAGTTGGGGGGATTATAGTTTTGGGGGTGGAATGCCCTTTAATGTATATTAATACAGTTACATTTTAATTCTCCACTTCTCCGGACTTCGTGGTAGTAGGGTAGGAATTAATTACCATATAGGGGGATACTTAGCTGATCTCTTTCACTGTAAAAATGATAATTGCTGTCAGACTGTTAAATTGTCTGATAAATTGATACTGGTAAAAAAAAATGTGGTTAAGTTGGAAAACTTAAACTGGTAATTGGCAAACAATGAGTAATTGGCTGGCCAACTAATACTTGTAATAGATTTGCAAACAAACTTGGTAATTGGTTGGGAAACAAATACTAATTTAAAAAACCTGAAAATCAGACTGTAATTGAGAGGATGAACTATATCTCAAGAGAACTTGACGAGCTAAGCCATCGCTGAATGAATCCACCTGAATTGTGTATTGCTTTGCTGAAAGTAATGGATTTGACTGTTTGAGATGGATAAATGTCTGTGAGCTTGCATCAGTTTAATACTTTCTTTACACTCTCTGTTCCCTTTCTTAAGAATGCATAGATCTGCCAAATTGCCATTTACAACATGATTATATAACTCCTAAGCAATTATGGCCAATTATGAAGCAAAAAGCAACAATCCCAATGGTACGATATTGGGATATTCTGATACTGATTTTCATCCAATTTTTCCCTGTCATTTTTCAAAGATCGGACTACATGCAGACCCGAGCGCTCCCTATGGGAGAACATTCGGGACTGTGTGTTCCCTCGGCTCTGTGGTAGACTTCCCTATAGGAAGTCTACCCTATAGGGAGTCTACCGCGGATGAGGGAAATTTTCCCTCTTTCCCAAACGAGCATTCAGCCGACCCGATTGTTCGGTGGCTGTACGCTTGTTTTGGAAAGCAAGGTAAACACAGTACCGATAAAGCCCTGATACCATCTGATCCAATGGTACCGGGGCTTTATCGGTAATGTGTATACCCAGCTTAACTTTTATGAGGCAACTCCTACGCCCCTTTCAAATGGAGTACACTTGCCACTCTAAAACTCATAATTCCCTCTACACACTGGACTACATCTTCACAAACAAACTAGCTACGACATCAATAAAAAAAGTCACACTCCTCACTAGAGGAATTTCCGACCACTCTCCAGTTCTTCTTACTCTCTAAATTAATCAAACACAAACTCAAATACGAACATAGCACACCCACCCCTTCTGGCTAACTCTCCTACCAGACTCTAACCCAATAGCAGAAGATTAATCATTACCTTTCATTAAATCATGATCCCACTCCCGTAAATACCCAATGGGACGCCTTCAAAGCAGTTCTACAAGGCCTAATACAAAACTTCATCTCACATATCAAAAGAACATCCCAACACACTGAAAGACACCTATGGCAAGCCTTCCAAAGGGCAGAACAAGAATACATTAACGACCCAACAACCCATACTAAAGCTAACTGGCAATTATCCCAATCACTATACGACAACCACCTAACAGAAAAACGCCACAAAAAAGAATTCTTCCACAAACAAAAGTACTTTGAGCATGGACACCAGTGAGCAAAACTGCTGGCCAGGATGGGACATGACCCAAAAGACCAAAATATGATACTACAAATTAAAGACCCAACACTAGTAACTATCACCGACATCTCATCCATTCTACGCTGCCTCATCACCTACTACACCAACCCATATAAAACACAGTTGGATACCACCCCCCCAATCAGCTCCTGAGCAGAATCCTATTCCCTACACTGAAAAAACAAGAGGCGGACATTCTGTAGGGAGAAATAACAATAACTGAACTCAAAACAGCTCTGGACAGTATGGCCAATAATAAATCGCCAGGTCCCCGCTGGGCTTCCAGCAGAAATATACAAGAAATACAGCGAAAATATATTAGAACAATTACTTATTACATTCAACAACTCCTTCCAGACAGGTTGCCTCCCTCTCTATACGCAGCACATATTACTCTAATCCTTAAAAGTGGTAAAGACCAACAAGACTGTAGCTCATACCGCCCAATCTCACTACTAAACTCAGATTACAAAATTCTAGCCAAAATACTGGCCAACAGACTCCATAAAGTAATACAGCTCATCATACACCCTAACCAAATCAACATTGCTCAACATCAGAAAGACCCTGATAAATTGTCAAGTAGACCACAATCTCTCGGGATCCAGAGTAATGCTTTCATTAGATGCACAGAAAGCGTCCGACTCCGTCAAATGGCCTTTCCTGTGGTCCTGCTATTTGAGCTGGGGCCATCATTCAGAAAATGGCTCCAACTCCTGTATGCTCACCCCACTGCCGCGATACTGGTAAATGGTGAATGCTCACCCCCTCCATGGAGGAACCAGGGTGCCCCCTATCCCCATACCTGTTTGCCCTGGCCAACGAACCCCTGGCCATCCAACTGAGATCATGCCACAATATACAAGGACTGAGCAACACTCCTCACTTCTTAGTCTATACACAACAATATTATTCTGTACCTTGTAAACTATGGCCCAGCTACCGGGCTTTACATTAAATAGAAAAAAATCATATCTATTCCCAATAGACCCAAATCCTAAGCCTTCCCCCCAAATAGAAATCTTATCCCAATTGCAGAAGAATTCAAATAACTAGGAATCACAATAACCCGAACAACAGACCGTTTTATCGAACAGAACCTAACTCCACTACTAGACGTATCCAAATCCAAAATAGAAGCCTGGAAAAACCTCCCTATAAACCTCATAGGCAAGATCAACCTAATAAAGATAATACTGCTCCCCAAAATCCTATATATACTACAACACAGTGCAACCTATATATCCATACAATACAAGAATTGTGGAAGCACTCCAATTAGGCTAATTTACAACTACATTTAGCGGAAGTGCTACTGACTGGTCAAACATTTATACAAACATAGAAAGGATGATCAATGCACATTCCTAGGCCCCATACAATATCATATTATCTGCACACGGCATACTTTATAAACAAAGGGGTTTTAGTATACATTACTGTGATCACATGAATGAAAAGCCTTCAACCACGTCAAGGTAACCCCAGTCTGGAAGGTCCTAACGTCTAACCTTTTCAATTTCTTTTACTTCAATTACGATTAGCAAACTTTTGCATTTCTCATTCTTACACACTAGATCCATATAACAGGCTCTCCCTTCCCCTCAGCCTTTGGCTTTTTAAAATGAGGGAAGAGGCCATCCAGTGCTTTAATAAAGGCATAGGACCCCATTAAAGGGCTGTTGGGGGTGCTATAACCACATGGAGGCTTGACCAAGCCTCCCAATAAATACATACAATACAAGAATGTGAAGCACTCCAATTAGGCTAAATTACAACTACCTTTAGCGGAAGTGCTTCTGATCTGGTCAAACATTTATACAAACATAGAAAGGATAATCAATGCACATTCTAGGCCCCATACAATATCATATTATCTGCACACTGGCATACTTTATAAACAAGGGGTTTTAGTTAACATTACTGTGATCACATGAATGAAAAGCCTTCCAACCACGAATGGAACCCCAGTCTGGAAGGTCCTAACGTCTAACCTTTTCAATTTCTTTTACTTCAATTACGATTAGCAAACTATATATCCCTCTCCTTCTTCAAAGAACTTAACAGCCTTCTAATCTCATACTTATGGGATGCAGAACAAAAATCACCACACTTCAAAGACCCAAACAACTAGTGGGACTGGCACTTCCAGACTTCCACCTCTACTACCTAGCGGGACAGCTCAAGTACTACAAAACGTGGCTACACATGAAGACATACGCTAAACCCATATATAACACTCAACCACTCATCCAAGCATACCTACCTACTCACCCCTACACATTCCTCAATCTCTCTCACAACAAACTGCCCCTGGGAGGCACAGAGCTACACAAACAACAATTCCAAGTATGGAAACAAGCAAATTAAATTCTAAACTACACAGATATACCAGAAAACACCCCATTATGGCATAATAACAAATTTCTGCACCTATCCGCCGTAACAGTCTGGGAATCTATCAATATACATACATTTGGACAGGTGATAAACAACCACAAGCTAATCTCTTTTCAGGAACTCCAAACTGAATATAAAGTACCCAATAATTATATGTTTCAGTATCTAAAACTCAAATACTGCTTTATATCTGAATTTCAAATGACCAATATACAGGTAACCAAACATCCAATTAGCAGGATCCTTAAAAATGAAGTAGAGAAACATCTTGTATCGAGGCTGTACTCCTGCCCACTAGTCACTAAAACTAACCTAGAAAATAACACCATCATAAATAAATGGCAGAAGTGCCATACCTCAAAGTTATTTATACTAACAGAGGAAATGCCCCCTGGTACGACTCCATAACCTGAACACACCTAGAGGTGCTAAACCCAGGTACCCCATTGCCCCCACTGGCTGCTCACCCCATTGAACCTTTCCAAACAGCCATAAGACACTGCATATGGCCCACAAAATAATAATATATGATTATTTGTACTGTTGTACTATAGAAATGTAAACTGCACTCCCCCTTTTCCTATGCAAATAAGAAATAACCACCCCCCCATATCCCCCCCTTTCTTGTTGGTATCTCACCAAGTTTTTCTTTTCCCTGTTTAATTGATATTTCTAAATGTCTAATATATAGTACTATGTGATGTATAATGAACAACAATAATATGAACAAAATGATGTTAAAAATCCTTTTATTGATTTATAAAAGATAATCTATGATTTTATACGACGTGTATTACTAGATGCTGAAATAAATGAAATTGGTTAAAAAAAACCCAAAACTTTGATGAGGCGCCTTATTTAACCAATTCTCAAACAATTGTTAGAATGCATGCAGATCCAAATCAATAGAAACAATATTTTAAACCACCCAGTACTGTTAGGATAAAGGGAAAAAAACACTGATAAAATCTTATTTCAATCTAATAAAAAAATGAGTAGTGCACTGCTGATATTAATAGGTATGTGTGGATGTCTCACCAAGTTTATGTCTAGTGGTGCTGAGAGAAAAACAAATGTACTAGATAAACAAATATTTGAATCCGAGGATCATAGTCATTCCTCCAGTACCATTTAAAAAAGCTCTTAAATAGCACTGCATCCATCTATACATAGTAAAAGCACCCAATAATGGTACAAATATTATTCAAATAGAAGAGAGAGGTACAAAATGCATTGTTCTATTTATTAAACATATAAACTTAACATCATACACTAAGTACATCCTGATGTTGTCAAGTGGTAATGGTAACAAAAAAGTCTTTGTATCAAACAATAGCGGCATAATCCAAAGTGTTTTAACCGCCTATATGTTAGGCTGGGTACAGACAAACAGACTTTTTGTCCCAACTGAGCATTCGCTGCTAGTGAGTGCATGGCTGGGGCAAATGACTGTCGTTTGTGGCAATAGTGGCCGCGGATGACAGTTTGCGCAAATGACGTGATTTACCAGCAGTCCAGATCGCCTGTTTGACCAATCCAGACGAACAGGTGACCAAGCTTGGTCGCAGCTGCCACGTATTGTGTTTCAGATGTACAGACACACTGTTAACAGATCACCATCTTTTTATTATTAACAATACTGACTTCCTGCATTTTAAAACTCCTCCTACTATCTCTTAAAGCAGGCATAGTAGAAAGTTAAAAGGGCAATGAACTCAATTTACTGTAAATACACAACATTTCCCCCCCCTCCCGTACACTTTAAAACTGTGTAACATTATAGAGAACATAGTCATTGAGGTGCCTTGACAAAGTTTTGGTACGCCCAATTTTTTGGGCTTTCTGATGTTTGTGGCTGCCTTGTAATGTGGGGTGTATAATCCCACATAAGCCAGTTGGAAGCAGTGTCTTGCCTAATCATCGGATTCTGAACTGGTACTAAGCGGCTCACATGCCAAGTTGAGCCATCCTGTAGTCTGTAGGTTACAGGCCATGTCTGACTGTGGATTTGTATGGGATTGGATAAGCTTGTTTTTTTTAATTCTATGTCCTGGGATGAAGGTTCTGGTCCTGGCATTTCCTTTAGCATTACTGTAAGTTTTTGCTTTGACCTGGTAACTCTATACTCTAGCTCATAGGTTTAAGGGTTCGGCAACCTCAACTGGTGGTCTTAAGCTTGTCAGAGGTGTACTTAGATCCCTACCAATCATCATACTTGCTGGTGACACTCCAGTGGACTATGAGTAGCTGACCTGTAGTGCTGTAAAATCAAAATGATAGCTTTGCTAAAGAGGTGTCCCTCATGCAAATATGCCTTTAAGCCATTTTTAAGTGTCTGGTTAAAACGTTCCACACCTCCATTGGCTTGAGGATGATATTGTGGTATTCGAATTTGCTTTATTCCATTTGATTTCATGAAAGTTTCAAAATCTTTGGAAATGAATTGGGGGCTGTTGTCTGTAATGATTTCTAGCGATAGTCTCCACCTGGGGAACCATCCTTCCAATGTTGTGAAGGCAACTTTAGTGGTCATAACACCTGCTGTGGCTACCTCTGGCCATTTCGAGTATAGATCATAAGCTACCAAACAGTACCTTTTGATGTTGTGGTGCTATTGTAATTTCTCCACATATGTCTAGTTGAATTGTGTTCCATGGACCTTTTGGATAATGTTGGACTTGCAATAGTGCTGCAGTTTACTTATTTGTTTTGCCACTAAGTAACCATGGTTCACAATTGCGAACTAAAGTTTCTATTTGTTGGTCTATTCCAGGCCACCACACTGCTTCTCTGCAACATTGTTTTGTTTGCACTATACCCAAATGTCCTTCATGTGCCATTTTAAGAACTGATTGGCTCAGTGTGGCTAAAAATACTGCTCTGTGTCCTCGCAACAGACAGACAACTTTCCAAGGTGACAACTCAGTTTTCACCTGGAAGTATGGTTGAAGATGTTCTGGCACAGCAGAAGGCCACTCACCCTGTAAGTAGGTCAGTAATTCTTGGATCACAGGATCATTCTGGGATGCGATTACCAAGTCCTGTGGTGTAACTGTAAAGACCGGTGAATTAACTATCATGAGGGTCTGGTCTTCTTCCTGATCATTTATACCCTCTGCTGGTTTAAGGATAGCACGGGACAAAAAATCTGCTACTTGGTTTAACTTTCCTGGCCTATAGTGGATTTCAAAGTTGAACTGAATCTGACCATCGATGTATACAAAGTGGGCGGTGACCAGATCCTGTTGTAGACAGCAAAGATGTGATGATGATCTGTTCTCAGAGTAAACTTTCTACCATATAGGAAGAGATGCCATCGTTCACATGCCCATATACAGGCTAATGCTTCACTCTCCCCTGCAGAATATTTTTGTTCGGATAATGAGAGAGCTCGTCAGGTAAAAGCAACAGGGTGAGGGTGGCATTCAAGATGTTTGGAAACTACAACTCCCAGCTAATAAAGCATGCTGGGAGTTGTAGTTTCCAAACATCTTGAATGCCAAGTTTCTACCCTCGGTTTATACTCGGGTCAATAACTTTATTAGGATTTTTAGCTGAAATTGGGTACCTCGGTTTATACTCGGGTCGGTTTATACTCGAGTATATACGGTACGTTTAAAGCGTAAAAGCCCCAGATGTGTTATAAAAGCTGTCAGGTTTCTGGCCTGTGGTGCGAGGGGGATTTGTAAATGGCCTTTACGGAGGACTAATTTAGAGAAGATTTTTGATCCATGACATTGGGATATTAAATCCTCTGTAGTAGGTAGTGGGTGATTGCCTTGTTTACCAGGCGAAGGTCAACACATAATCGAATTTGCCCACCTTTCTTGCTGACAATTACTAAGTTGGAAACCCATGGGGATGAGTCAACAGGTTCTATAACATCCTCTTGCAGGGGTTTCTGCAGCACTTCCTCAACTGCTGTCCTAATTCCTAATGGGGGCCTACGCAGGGGTTGCATTACTGGAGGTATCTGAGAGTTCAGTATAGGATTATGAGAAAATTTGTGAATGCACCCAAGTCCACTGAAGGTCTTTGGGTATTTTGTTTTCCAGACGTTGTCGACTAGGCATATTTCAGCATGTGCCTGATCCAGAACTTTAAAGCAAAGGGCATGAAACAAGTCTAACCCCAATATATTGGCTCCGGTTTCAGTGATATAAAATGTAAAACTGCCCAAATGCTTGTTTTGGTGTGTGACAGGCAATGTTACCATACCTAAGACAGAGATTTTGGTGATACTGTATCCTGTTAGGGTAGTGAGAGTCTCTTCGAGTGGGTAATGACAAAAATGGGCATTATAAGTGGCTTCCATTTTCAAAATGGAAACCTTTGCAACTGTGTCTAAAAGCAGTGGAATAGTGACATTGGCGATTACACAGTGGCAGAGTTTGAAGTTTGTCTGATCCTTTCCCACTGCATAAACCTCCATGTCATCACTTGTCTGATCAGGTTGCTCTAAGTATGAACAGATGCATTTTGGGTAGAACGGCAAAAAAAAAAAAACAGTTTTATGGTGGTTACCACCACAGTTAAAAAATACATTTGATGTGCTGTCAGTCAGTTTCTGTACCTGAACTGGGGTCTCCGAATCTCTATAGTGGCTGGATCCTCCGACCATCAAACACAGACTCTGTACTTATAAAGTTCCAACAATCTCCAGTGAGGGACCAGAACATGCAGCAAACTACGGAAGCCTCCTGTACCTACACGTGTTTCGCCGTAATGCCTATACTGCCATGACTTTGTCAGGGTCACATGGTTCAGGTGTCCGGGCTGCCTAAAATAGCCCCGTTCTTAAAGGCAAACACTATTCAATACTAGGAAACACACACCTAAATAGTATATATACAATTTACCAATCAATAATGAGTGTGATACATAGAACGGCATTCCCAAACATATCTAAAAAAGAGAAGGAGCGATCCCCAATGTCTAACATCTATACACAGTCACCTATAAAGAGGATATCTAGAAAACACAATGTATCCTTTTAAGAGGGATCGTCTAAAAAGACATATCCCTAACTGACCGGGCTCATAGTTACATCATATTTACAATCCAAACAGTACGTATATCACACAAGTGGTAGATCAAGGATACAATTATCCTATACACACATTCTCCATAACACTGGTATAAGGTCAGGTAAGTGCATTATAACCCATAAAGAATCTCGGGAATAGGATTCCACAATCAGTGGAATCCTATCCTATGCACAAACCTGTGCATCATACAGGTTATAAAACTGGACTCTAATTGCCCTATACTTATGTTATCCATAGAAATAGTATAGGATCAGGTGAGTATATTAAAACATACATTATAAATCGGGAACAACTTTGTACAGTCTATCAGTACGCCATACTTCATACAGGTTTTAGATCAGAGATAAAGTTATACTATATATACGTACTCCATAAAGATAGTGTAAGATCCAATAATAACATATTAAGACATATCATATATTAGGATAAAGGATCAAGTTACCCTATTTATACATTCTCTATAAGAATAGGAAACCCTATAGTATAAGATCCAATAATTACATCATAAAACATATTATATATTGGGAACAGATTTACACCATCAGCATAACCTTCAAGTACCTAAACATCAGTACACTTAGGAATTACAGATAACAGTTGAACTGTATATCCTCATTTAGACCAAATGGGACCATAGTTTAAGTTTATAAATCCAACGTAGTTCCCGTTGGAGGATGACTTTTTCCAAGTCGTCTCCCCGTATTCCTAATGATACTATTTCTAACCCCATAAAGCCCTATTTAGTTGTTAAATTGCCATGTACTTCAACCATGTGTTTTGCCAATGCTGACCTTTCTTTGTTCCCTTTTATAACTGCTCTGTTATGCTCCTTCATACGTGTAGTAAGTGATCGGAGGGTTTTACCCATATACTTTTTCTTACAGCTACATTGAATGAGATAAATCACTGCTGTGGACTGGCACGATATATACTGATTAATTTTAAATCTCTGGCCCTCATCCGAGGAAACCTGATTGTTCTCTTGCATCAAAGGGCACATCATGCATTTTCCGCACCTCTTGTTTCCCTTCCATTTTTTATCAGAGAGCCAATAAGCAGTCCTTTTATCCACAAAGTGACTGGGTGAGAGACAATCCCTCAAGTTAGGGGCTCTCTTAGCCGTTAAAGATGGATAATTCTCAATAGAATCCCCCAAGTCACTGTCTTCTGATAAAAGGAACCAATGTTTATTCAGGATGGACCATTCTTGGTTATAACCAGTAATCAAATTAATTTTAGATTCCCCCCTTTTCTCCTTATTCTTTCTTTTCAACAGGGTTTGTATGCTAATCAATCATACATTTAGTGCAGCCTCTTTGATCAAATCTCTCGGCCAACTCCTTCGCCTGAATATCAAACATAGCATTGTCTGTACAATATCTCTTCATGCGAAAGAACTGGCCTACCGGGATATCTTTTATTAGATTATGGGGGTGATGACTCGAGGCTTTCTAGAAGTGTATTAGCCAAAGTCTCTTTCCTGTAAATACAGGTAGACAACCCTGTCCCAACTCTATAGATATTCAAATCCAGAAAGCGAACTTCTAGATTGCTATATTCTAATGTAAGTTTTATGTTGTATGTATTATAATTTAGTTTGTCAACAAATCTTATTAAACCATCAGGGGTACATTTCCATATCATCAGTACATCATCTATAAAGCAGATCCATAATGCAGCATCTTCACCAGGTCCCAGATCCGCTAATAGATTGTTCACCATGTACATTTCCCAGAGACTGAGATGGAGGCAGGCGTAGGTAGGCGCGCACGCTGCCCCCTTCGCGGTCCCCCTAATTTTTATTATTAAAAATAAATATATTGTTTTGTAACACAATGAAAGTAGTGATATCACCAGATCTGTGTGATTGTGAAATTTTGACTCCCTTGTATCCAAAAACATTTTAGAGGCTTTGAGACCGACGTCATGAGGGATGGAGGAGTATAACCCCTCTATGTCGAGTGTTACTAACAAAGAGTCTTCCTCCATGATAATTCCATCAAGTCTACGAAGTACATCAGTAGTGTCCTGAACATACGAGTTCAAAGTAAATAAGAAGGGTCTAAGTACTGCATCAATATACTTCCCCACATTTTCAATGGGACCCCCAATGCCCACCACAATAGGTCTCCCTGGAGGGAAGCTTCTCTGCTTTTGAATCTTAGGAATGTGATAGAACATGGGGATTTTAGGAAATCTCCTCCACAAAGTCACATTCCTGTTTAGAAATCAACTTCTCCTTTAATCCAAGATCTAAAATGGCCTTAAGCTTTTTTTGGATGCTAGCCATAGGATTCACAGGTAGTACTTCGTACTGGATGCCATCACATGTATTGTGTTGCATCCACCTGAGTCAGTTAATGACTCAGAGTGGCTCCGGAACAAAAGCTGGGTACACACAGTACAGATTTTTGAAAGATGATATACAAGATCTTGCAGATCCAGTGTGTCATTTTTCTAAGATCTGCATACACACAGTGCTGAGCGTTCTCCTGTAGGAGAATGCTCAGGACTGTGTGTTTCCCTCTGCTGCGGCAGACTCCCTATATAGGAAGTTACCGCGGCCAAGGAAAATTTACTGACTTTCCCGAACGAGCGCTCGGCTGACCCGAATGTCTGATGGCCGCTCGCTCGTTAGGAAAAGCGTCCACACACAGTGTTAATAAAGCCCTGATACCGTTGGATCCGACGATATTGGGGTTTTATCTGTACTGTGTTTACCTAACTTAAGGCCTGTATCTCTGTCAGACCATACCACTGCGCTCATACAGGGATGACTTTTTATAGTATGCTGTAAAATCAAGTTAATTTTAGCTGGAAGCTGCAGCTTTCCAGCTTGCAAGTTGCTGACATTTTGATTGTGCCTAGCTAAATGGTTAGCTCCACCTCTCCAAGATTTGCAGCTTCCTCCTGCTTTTTCAGCCTCAAATGGTAAGACAGTGTTCGTTCCGCATACACACTGAGCGGTGAGATGACGTCAAGCACGTACACTTCTGTGCACGCACTGACATCACATTGTGTGCACCGCAACATCATGTGACGGAAAATTCTCAAGAGAAAATTATTATCTGTTTATACAGTATGTACACTGGGACATGACATATATTTTAACCTCTTCCTGTCCCCCTATTAATTTCTACAAAGGAAGTATATCATTTGTTATATCTATTTTGTATTTCTTGTAATGTTGCTCTTTATTTTCTCAATTCTGCATTGCAATACAGCAGCCCTTTATCCATTTTAAGGATAACTTCCCACTATAGACATTAGTTTAAATATGGAAATAATTGAATAGATGGGATATAGGCCAAATCACCTAAAATCACCAGCAAACATTTGAAATGTACTGGGTGTCCCTTATTTGTATCATGACTATAGCTGTGTGCTCACTTCCTTCTGTATAAAGGCTGAAATGAGCAGCTTTATCTAGTGAGTTTAAACTTTTCCCATCAAGACAGATACATTTCCCTATGGCACAAACCAGTTTATTTATGTTATTTTCATTGTAGGTTTATTAACATACCTGTTTCTATAAAACCAATTATTTGTATGTGCTAAGTATGATTTACTTTCCTTTCAGTGTTCTGAAAATCCATCCACTGTAAATCCAGAGCTACAAGCCTGAGGAAGACTATAACAAATTATGGGTACGAATCTTGCTTAAAGGATAAGTGCACTATAAAATGTTAGGGTCAATTGGAAGCTGCAGCTTAAAAAAAAACTAATTTAGAGGCTGATGCAATAAGAGGTTCAAACAGGTTTGAACACAGCCAGTGCTGTGAATTTGCAGCAATTAATCAGATGTTAGCTTTTAGCTGGGTAACTGCAGTTAGAGAACATCTGATTGGTTGCTACAGATTGATAGAACACGTATACTTCCTCACCTTTTATTGCATCAGTATGTCCTAACTATAAATTATCCATGAGCAGATAACTCCCAAACCTCAAAATTGTGGTAGTTATAAAGCTCTTACTTGTAACAATTACTGGGCAGGCAACCAAGGGGTCCAGTCCTCTTCTCTTTCCCTCCTTCACAGTTTCTTCCAGGTGGTAGCAGTCAGTCATGGCTGGTAAGAGCTTTATAACTATTGAAGTTTTGGGGTTAGGAGAGTAATCTGCTTTTAAACAGAGGGAAATGCTTACATGATGACACTCCAACCCCTCCCTTTTTAAGATGTACCCAGGGTAAGGACCTAAGCCACTAAGTTTTCACCTCTGGGTATAATATTAGCTGTAATACTTACCAAAGGATTCCCTCACTTGTCTGGCTTAACTCCTCCTTGCAGACTGTCAGTGACAAGACCAATGGGAAGGAATGTTCTGCAAGAAGCATGTCTTTCCATTAGACAGATTGGGGACAGACTGTAAAGGTGGAAATAGACTGAACCAGCCAAGGAATCTTTCAATAACTATTACAGCTGATTGAGAGCGTAGAAAAGGGGAACAGGGAAGGTAAGTATAATTGTCCTTTAATTTAACTATTTACATAAATAGAATTGGAAATGACTTATCATAGAATTAGAATGCTTATCAATCATTGTGTCTCTCCATTGGTATGTATTGGTTTATCAATACTAACCAATACCTTTTAATAAAATTTGTTCGGTGAAAACACCACATTATCATTTTTTTTAAACAAAATGCATTTTTATCTGATTATATTTTACTGATTTACTAGTTCTGTCCTATTGGTATATTGGCTATTGAATACTATAATAATGAAATAATGATTAATACAGTAAGGAAAAGACAAAATGGACAGTTATGTAGGTAAAACATATTGGAAGCCAGAAGTATTTGAATGTTACTTTGAAGGAAAACAGACATATATGATTTAAAGGTATGATATAGTTTTCAAAATCGGGTTTAATTGTTAAATCTTTGTGGAATAATAATTCAAACAAACATTCCAATCTTGGGACTTTTAAATTGAACAGGCACTGACCAAGACACTAAGCCTCCCCCAGCTCAGACCATAAAATGTCACAAAATTACATGCATGCACACTTACAAACGTCACACTGTTTACCAAGTCACTTACAGAATGGCACAACATTTTGGGGGATAATTCCCCTTCCTTGGGGGGATTTAGCACATGAGAAAGGATGATTAACCCAAAACCTTGAGCAGTTTTGAAAAGCTAGTATACAAAAAAATCGTGCAGCTTTCTATACACGTATGGACAGTCACTGTATGAATAAAGTGTTTCCATGCCATTGTATAGAAATGTGTACATAAGCAGAAATACCAAATAAGCAGTCTCAGATGGGATAATTCCATGGCAATCAGTTTGGGTACTCTGATAATTCCTGATACCTGCTTTATGCTAATAACGCTCTGGCAGACATTGTCAAAAATCAATTACCAGGGGTCTGTGTGCCAACTGCATCGTTGGTTTAGTAACCTGTCTGCTCAAAGTAACAGACTGGAGAACATTTGTACTCTGCCATCAATATGATTGATTAGTTATATCAGGGGAATGATTGCTGTTAATTGATAGTCAGGAAATTTGCAACTTTAAGTCTTCAGGCTGCGTTTGTGCATTAATTGCACTTCATAGGGGAATTCCAGGATCCCTTATGATGTCATGCGCACATTGTAATCACAGTGTTTTGCCGTAAACGTTACATCTGGGTTAACCTTCTGGCCTTTCCTGAAAAAAGTTTATTGTTATTTTAAATTCTTTTTCTACAGTTCATTTTACCTCAATATGCACATCACTTTAATTGGAAAAAAAAGGAATTCATTTTCATTAGTATAAACCAACCAAAAAAGCATTTAAAAGCTGGCGTTAAAATCCAAAAGTAGCGCAAATGCAATACTGAATCACTAATATTGGATGCACGGGTGTCTTTTACATAACCCGCACATCCAGTGCTAATATTAGTCACGCTAACCGGTTCTAAAGCAGTTGTAAAATGCCAGGTAAAAGCTGCCACAGACTTTATAACAGTGGCCCCGGTGACTAGCAGCCATGAGATCCCTATCCCTGCCTCTTTCTTCCTTCCATCCAACTCTCCAATTAGGACTTAGTATGTGAGGAGTGAACAATTCAGGAGGAGACATTGAAAGCAGGTACATACTGTATATCATGTCAATGCTGGCAGCTGGAAGGGTTAAAGGGCAAGTTTACTAAAAAAAGTTTGTTCTCAAATGTATATTACCCCCTCCCCCCGAAACCCCACTTTTGCAATGTTCCCAGCTTCCAAAAATGCTCCTGAACTTTCTTACCTGACCCGGTCCCTCACCAACTAGGTTCTACCCCCTGCTCCTGCTTCAAGCTCGTTTCGAGCAAAAACAGGGGGGACTTCTGCACCGACAGACGCTTTACTTCCTGGTCACAGCTGTCAGGTGATTGGGCGTGACATTACGCTGTGCCTTAACTAACAGCCGCAACCAGGAAGGGGAGTGGCTGTCAGCAGCATAGGAGCAGAGAGGGACTGGGTCAGGTAGGTAAGTTTTTGGAAGCTGGGAATATAGCGAAAGAGTTTTGGGGGTGTAATATATATTTTAGAGAAGTTTTTGTCAGTGGACATGTCCTTTAAAAGGTAATACTCTGCTGGCCCCGAAAGTGTTAATACAAATACTCTGGTAAAAGTGCTGGCACTGAAGGGTTAATGGCAATACTTTGGGAAAAAGTTGGCACTGAAATTATTAGTAAGAAAGTCTGCTGGCACTGAAGGGTTAAAGGGTAAGCACACTGTAAAATTTATCAGCCTCAATCGGTAAGGCCCAGTCACTCCGTGCGCACTATATGTCATCTCGCCACATACATGGAGCGATCAGGCCTTACCATTTGAGGCTGACAAATCAGGAGGTAGCTGAAAATCTCAGAGGGGCAGAGCTAACAATTCACCTAAGCAGAAACAAGATGTCACCAACTTTGAATCTACAAAGGTAGGCTCTGGAGGGGCTTCGGGGGAAAAAATATGGCAACAGTATTTTTAAAGCTGCAGCTTCCAATTAAGCATAACTTGATTTTACAGTGTACTTATATTTTAATGGTAAATACTCTGCTGGCACTGAAAGTGGTAATCATGATATTTTGGGGAAGTCTGCTGGCACTGAAAGTGTTGAGTCCACACTAATGTGATTTTAAACGTGATGGGATTGCGATCTGATCACGCTAGGGCACCAAGATGGCTAGAAATGGACCTGGATGCAGTGCTATTTAAGAGCCTCTTTAACCCTTTGCCTGCCACAGATCGTGAATATACGATCTGTGCAGACAAGTACCAAACTGCCACAGATCGTATATTCACGATCTGCAGCACTTCCGGGTCCGGGAGCGGAATGGCCGAAGTGAGAGCGGGGAAACCGCTTCCCCGCTCTTGCAAACCCCCTAGGCAACGAGCAATGTCGGGTTACTTACCTCTCCCCGGTCCACGATCGCCGAGCAGCCAATGGGAAGGCACTGACATCACAAGTCACATGGGCAGTGACTTGCTGATGATCAGTGTAAAGGAACCGCCCCCTGCTGGATTTTTCTCACAACTTACCTGGTGGATTACGTTGCTGGAGCCCTCCTGCTGTGATCTGCTGTGTTTCCTGCTGGGATTTACCTTGCTGCCTGCTTTAGATCGTCTGTCTTCTGGACTGGTACAGTATTTACACACACTACACACATATATTTAGTTTATAAACTTTCTAAACTTTTTTTTGTATTACACACATCTACACACTTTAGTACACACTAACACACACTTACAAACACATATTTACACTCTAACACACACACACACACACATACACATACACACAAAAATACACACAAAATCAACATATTTTTTTATTTTGTATTTTTCATTCATTTTGATTTTGACAGTTTTTCTGGATTTTTTTTGCTGTTTCTTTTATTTTGGTGTTTATTTATATTATTTCTATAATTGTATTTGTTTTTGTGTGTATATTTTGTGTTTTACCCCTCTTATATCCCTATATACCCCTCTTATATCCCTATATACCCCTCTACCCCTCCCCCACCCCCAAACCCTCTTACTGATAACTGTTGTGGTATTGAATTTACTGTTAACATCTTTATTACCCATCAAGACTAGTGGGTCTGTCATTTTGACCCCCAGTCTTGCTGTGCGGTAAAGTTATTTAGCCATTTTTGTTTTTGTGTTGTAATTTTCTGCAATCTCAGTTTTATATACTTTTTTTGGTTCAGTTACCCTTGATTTCTTTATTACACAACAAGACTAGTGGATCTGTGATTTTGACCCCCAGTCCTGCTGTGTAGAGAAGTACTTTTGTGCATTTTTTGCTTTTCTGTGCTAAATATATTCAGTGTCTTTATTATATTTTTTTTTTTGCTTCAGTTACCCTTGATTTCTGTTTTATAAAGTTATCTAAAATATATAAAAGTTATTTTCTGTATTTTGGAATTGTACGGTGTTAAATTTTGTATACTGTTCATTAGGTTTAGTTTTTGATAGTATTTCAGTTTTCTGGTGCTTTCTAGAAAGTTGGAAATTTGAAACATTGTTACTTAGTTTGCTTGAGGTCAACCTCAGGTCTTTTTTGCTGAAGGGGTTAACTTCAGGTCTTTTTGCTGAAGGGGTTAACTGCAGGTCTTTTGTTTGAAAAAAAAATTGGTACAGTGACTTTTGATACAATGGCTAAGAAGAAGAGCTTTTTCTGTAGAGGAGGCTGCTAGATTCTGTATGCTGACCAGCTCAGAGGAAAGTGATTTTTCTGATGCTGATGCTGACCCTGAGTATTTACCCAGTGGATCAGAATCATCAGATTCTGACGAGCATGGCAGTAGTGACACTGTCACAGCCTTAGATAGTAGTGGTTCTGCTGATGATGAGGCTGGTCCTAGCATTGTTGGTCCTATGGAGGTAGATGATGGGAGTGTTGCTGGTGCTGCAGTTGGAGGAGAGACTGCGTGGAGGCCTCCCGCTAATTTTACCCCCCAAATTCCTGATTTTTTAGCAGTTCCTGGCGTGAAGGTGGACACTAGTAATTTTGAAGTGCTAGACTTCTTTCAGCTGTTTCTGACGGACGCAATCCTACAGGATGTGGTCCACTATACTAATCTATTTGCCGAGCAGTATATTGCCACACACCAATTAGGTGTATATTCACGTGCTCGTGCATGGTATCCCACCACAATAGTGGAAATGAAAAAAATTTTTGCCCTCACTCTTTTAATGGGTCTCGTAAAGAACAATACATTGGAAGGCTATTGGGATACCACTACTGTAATTTCCCTCCCCCTTTTTTTAGCTGTAATGCCTAGAAACCGCTACCAAATCTTATTGCGGTTTATGCATTTTAACGATAACACCACAGCTGTTCCCCCCGGTGCACCCGGTCATGACAGGCTTCATAAATTGAGGCCCTTTATTGATAGCCTGTCTAAACGCTTTGCAGAGGTTTACATCCCTTCCCAGAATATCTGTATTGATGAGTCCCTTATGCTCTACAAAGGGCGCCTAATATTCCGCCAATACATGCCAAGTAAGCTTTCTCGCTATGGCATCAAATTATATAAGCTCTGCGAAAGTAGTACTGGGTACACTAGCAAGTTTATGATATATGAGGGCAAGGACTCACAGTTAGACCCCCCTGGTTGTCCACTGGATTTAACGGTCAGTGGCAAGATAGCTCATTTCTCCATTGCTGGGCCAAGGTTACCACTTATATGTGGATAACTTTTATACAAGTATTCCCTTGTTTAGATATCTTTATTCTTTTGACACCCCAGCCTGTGGCACCATAAATCCTATTCGAAAAGGGTTGCCCAAGGCTTTACTGGATAAGACACTAAAGCGTGGAGAGAATTTTGCTCTAAGAAGCGATGAGCTCCTGGCTATCAAGTTTTGTGATACTAAGGTTGTATTCATGCTGACCACCATCCACGATGAGTCGGTAAGAGTAGGGCACAGAAGTGGTGGTAGGCCCCCCAAAATTAGACCACTCTGTAGCAAAGAATACAACAAGTACATGGGTGGCGTTGACAAAACTGATCAGATCCAACACTACTACAACGCCACCAGAAAAACAAAGGCCTGGTACAATAAATTAGCCATTTATCTTTTGCAAACGGCCCTACATAATTCGTATATTGTTTACAAGACAGTGGTACCAGAGCCTGTACTGTCCTATTATAGGTTCCAGCTGCAGCTTATTCCAGCTATGTTGTTTGGTAGTGTAGAGGAGGTCCCGGAGATGCCTAGTAATGATAATGTAGCTAGATTAGTAGGAAAGCATTTTTTAGAACCCATTCCACCCACGCCTAATAAGCAGCATCCCCAGAGAGCCTGCAAGGTTTGCCGTAAAAATGGGACTAGGCGAGATACAAGGTATTTTTGTCCTAAGTGCCCTAGCAAGCCTGCTTTATGTCTGAAGCCCTGTTTTGAGCGCTACCATACTTTGGTGCACTTTGAAAGTTAGATAGGATAGGAGGCTCTCTGGATTTGTGGGTGTCCTAGGCCCTTATTTGGCATGCTCCGGGGTTCATTTGCCTTTTTCTGAAATAGCTTTGTGGTTGGGACAGGTAAGGTCTCCTTCTAGTTAAAATAGTTATTTACTGTAAAGGGGGCATAAGGTACAATGTGTTTTATTGTTCAGTAATGTTGTACTAACCGCTAGTTTATTTTTCCCAAGGATTTTTGAGGTTCCTGTAAAATACACCAGTAACAGGGTGATGCGTTATGGTGTATTTACAGTAAATGTATGAATGGTTCTGTGTATTGCATTTAACAACTGCTTTTATCTTTCAAGATGTGCCGAAAAAAAACTGGAGACGTAACAACTAAACTCCAAACAGAAAGCACCTAGTCTTGTGCTGGGGCAGAGCTTGTAGGTTCAAGGGCGCTTGTGGGCAAAATGATGAAATAGAAAGTGAATTTTTATTATCTTTCGATCTGATGCTACAAAACTTTTTCACAGCAAAAGCTCAAGGCAGTCTTGTGCTGGGGCAGAGCTTGTAGGTTCAAGGGCGCTTGGTGCAAATGATGAAATAGAAAGTGAATTTTATTATTCATCTTTCGATCTGATGCTACAAAACTTTTTCATTCACAGCAAAAGCTCAATAGCCTTCACTAAAGCTATCAGTATTTTCTCAGTAATGCAAATAGGCAACAACACAGAGGCAAAGATATCCAGCAAGGTAGGAAGATTTGAAACATATTTTCCAGGTTTTCCAGGCACCGGATCAAGTGCGAGTTCTGTCTGCTAAAAGTTCGAAATACTACTTTGAAATGCGGCTACAAGATTGCATGTATGAACAAAGAAATGGCACTGTTGTATAGCTAAAGGTATGTAGATTCCAAAAATATATAGTTTGTGTGGGGTATTTCTGAGTTGGAGGGGGTTTACCGTGAAAATTCTGGAACATTGCTGTAATTAAGCCACTGTGCCTTGTCTTAATTTGTGACTAGTCGCTTCCACGTCCGTGTGTGTAACCACACATATGGCATACCGTTTGATTCAGGACATTTAGGAGATTGATATTTGGTAAGTTTTTTTTACATTACATGGGGTTTTGGTGTGATTTTGTAACTTTGAAATGTATTTTTCTCTATTTTTCCAGAAAATTGTGTAGAAATGCCAAATTCTACGAAGAACTGCGCCCACACCATTGATGGTATGAATGAACGAACTACAGTGTTACGTAGCTGAAGGTATGTAGATTCTGAGAATATATAGTTTTGCGGGGGTATTTCCAAGTTAGAGGGGTGTTCAGTTTGAAAAATCTGGGAAAATGCTGTTATTGGCTCACTGCGCATTGTTTTACTTTTTGACTAGTCGCTTCCACGTCCCTGTGTGTAACCACACATATGGCATACTGTTTGATTTAGGACATTTAGGAGATTGATATTTGGTAAGTTTTTTTTACATTACAGGGGTTTTGGTGTGATTTTGTAACTTTGAAATGTATTTTTCTCTATTTTTCCAGAAAATTGGTAGAAATGCCAAATTCTACGAAGAACTGCGCCCACCCATTGATGGTATGAATGAACGAACTACAGGTTACGTAGCTGAGGTATGTAGATTCTGAGAATATATAGTTTTGCGGGGGTATTTCCAAGTTAGAGGGGTGTTCAGTTTGAAAAATCTGGGAAAATGCTGTTATTGGCTCACTGCGCATTGTTTTACTTTTTGACTAGTCGCTTCCACGTCCTGTGTGTAACACACATATGGCATACTGTTTGATTAGGACATTTAGGAGATTGATATTTGGTAAGTTTTTTTACATTACATGGGGTTTTGGTGTGATTTTGTAACTTTGAAATGTATTTTCTCTATTTTTCCAGAAAATTGTGTAGAAATGCCAAATTCTACGAAGAACTGCGCCCACACCATTGATGGTATGAATGAACGAACAGTGTTACGTAGCTGAAGGTATGTAGATTCTGAGAATATATAGTTTTGCGGGGGTATTCCAAGTTAGAGGGGTGTTTCAGTTGAAAAATCTGGGAAAATGCTGTTATTGGCTCACTGCGCATTGTTTTACTTTTGACTAGTCGCTTCCACGTTCCGTGTGTAACCACACATATGGCATACCGTTTGATTCAGGACATTTAGGAGATTGATATTTAGTAACTTTTTTTACATTCCATGAGGTTTTGGCATGATTTTACCTTTTGAAGTTGGTTTTTGTTCTTTTTTTTTAGAAAGTGCGAACTTCTACGAAGAACTGCGCCCACACCATTGATGGTATGAATGAACGAACTACAGTGCTACATAGCTGAAGGTGTGTAGATTCAGGAATATATAGTTTGTGGGGGGTATTCTGAGTTATCAGGGTGTTTTGTGGAAAAAAATGCATAATGTTCAAATTGGAGTTGGCTAAATATTTTCGCTGTTCGAGCCATCATGCATTGTCTCACTTTGTGGCTTTTCGCTTCCACGTCCCGTGTGTAACCACACATATGGCATACCGTTTGATTCAGGACATGGGAGATTGATATTTGTAACTTTTTTTTACATTCCATGAGGTTTTGGCATGATTTTTACCTTTTGAAGTTGTTTTTTGTTCTTTTTTAGAAAAGTGCGAACTTCTACGAGAAACTGCGCCCACCCATTGATGGTATGAATGAACAACTACGTGCTACATAGCTGAAGGTGTGTAGATTCAGGAATATATAGTTTGTGGGGGGTATTTCTGAGTTATCAGGGTGTTTTGTGGAAAAAAATGCATACTGTTCAATTTGGAGTTGGCTAAATATTTTCGCTGTTTCTGAGCCATCATGCATTGTCTCACTTGTGGCTTTTCGCTTCCACGTCCCGTGTGTAACCACACCATATGGCATACCGTTTGATTCAGGACATTTGGGAGATTGATATTTAGCAACTTTTTTTTACATTCCATGAGGTTTTGGCATGATTTTTACCTTTTGAAGTTGTTTTTTGTTCATTTTTTTAGAAAAGTGCGAACTTCTACGAAGAACTGCGCCCACACCATTGATGGTATGAATGAACGAACTACAGTGCTACATAGCTGAAGGTGTGTAGATTTCAGGAATATATAGTTTGTGGGGGGTATTTCTGAGTTATCAGGGTGTTTTGTGGAAAAAACTGCAGACTGTTCAAATTTGGAGTTGGCTAAATATTTTCGCTGTTTCTGAGCCATCATGCATTGTCTCACTTTGTGGCTTTTCGCTTCCACGTCCGCGTGTGTAACCACACATATGGCATACCGTTTGATTCAGGACATTTGGGAGATTGATATTTAGTAACTTTTTTTTACATTCCATGGGGTTTTTGGCATGATTTTTACCTTTTTGAATGTTGTTTGATGTTCATTTTTTTTGAAAATCTGGTAAAAGTGCAAACTTCTACGAAGAACTGCGCCCACACCATTGATGATATGAATGAACAAACTACAGCGTTACATAGCTGAAGGTGTGTAGTTATATAGGAATATATAGTTTGTGGGGGGTATTTCTGAGTTGGGGGGGTGTTTTGTGGAAAAACTGCAGACTGTTCAAATACAAAACTGGCAAATTGTTTTTTGCTGCTACTGACATTTGGCACTGGTCACGCTCTGGGTTAGTTGGTAGCCATGTCTCTGGGTACACCCATGAATGTGGCATACCGTTTTATTCGGGAGGGGTTAGGCTTTCATATTTGACATGTGTTTGAACTTTCCTCCACAGTTTTTAGCTGAAATTTTGTCTCTGTTTTTACAGTTGAGGAAAAAAAGGAAAATGTGAGAAAATAACTTACAATTGGACGAAGAGCTGCGCCCGGGTATCTGCATTTTGATCGAAACTTACCTCACTCGGAAAATCCTGCGGGTGTGTAGTTTCTAAAAATATCTCACTTGTGGGGATATTTTAGTTAATTTGGTAGATATTCTATGTTAACTGTCAATAGTAGTTATACATTTTAATTTGGTGTAATATTCTTGAAGGTGCAGTTTTAGTTTGGGGGGTCTCCTGTACAGGAAAAGTGGGGTACCTACATATATCTGGTATCGTTGTACTCGGGAGTATCTGAGCCTTTAGAAACAGTGAGATTTTTGTGTGTAACCTTAAGATAACTATAAGTAAAAATGGGAAAAATCCATGAAAATTTGCAAATTTTTCATTTTTTTTTACATATTTTACCCATAATTCCAGTAAAATTTCCAGAAAAGTTACAAAATTCTGTTACCAAGTTATAGTACACTTTGTGCTGAAAAAAACAATGTATAATATTCCTGATTTACTGCAAGGTTTCCTACTGTAAAATTAGTCTAAAGCGATTAAGGGCAAAATTCTGAAAATTCTTCTGGCAGTTAACGCAAAAAAAAATGAAAATCGCCTGGCAGTGAAAGGGTTAAACTGGAGGAATGACTATGTTCCTGAGAGTCAGTTATTTATTTATTTAATATCTTCCCCCTGTAACAAGTGAACTGCTTATACAATTTATTTCAACATGAAAATTGCTGCAATTGTTGATGCTGTTTCTCCTTTTATCTCATTTTCAGTTCCTTTCTAGCCAAAGCTCTATTTGGCACTTGGAAATAGGGTCTTGGGGGATACTCACTGTTAAAAACTTTAGTGGGTTGAACATGACATTTAAGTAGGTTTTCCTTTATCTTCTCATGTATGTAATAGAATTACTTTTTTTGATAGTGGTTAATCCATGGTTATTGGTTGAGATGCTGACTTGAGAGTGTTATTAAGTCTGTTCATGGCTGGTAGAGATGAACTAGAACTTGAACTCGAACCTGAGTTTGAGCCAAACCTATCGAGTTCGAATGGACTCGGACTTCTCAACTACCCCGGACCCGGATTTCTTGGACTTTCGAACATTCGATAATTATCCCATAAACGATTTGAACATTCGATAATTATCGAATTCGAAGTTCTGGATATTCAAAAGTGTTCCCCAGACCATTTCCCAGGTCCCACAGCCATTTACATTAACTTACCATTGATATATTAATTGTATTTCATTAGAACTTTTCGAACTATTTGGGGCATATTTATAAAGGATTGTCTTTTTCGCCAAAAATTAGCGCAGCACATCGCAGCGAAAATAGCGCCATTTGGGGCTTTGTTTCGCCTTATTTATAAAAAAGCGAAAAAAAACACACTTCGCGGCTGAAAAAGGCGAACAGCGCGATAAGAGCGAAAAGTATAGCGATAAAGAGCGAAAAGTATAGCAGCGAAAACTAACGCATCTAAGAAGACTGCATTGTGAAAACCATTCGAAACCAGAAAAGCCCACTGAAAATGATGAAGTTCAAAATGGCCACCTCACATTTACCAAGAAGTCAGCCATGTCTTATTTAGTCAATCTTCTTAGAATTTCTCAATTGAATACAATTTTCTTTTGCACTGAACATTCGCCTTTCTAATGCGCGATCGCATTCCAGGCATATTCCATTATAATGTGCGTTCGCCTTTCTTCTAATGTGCGTTCGCCTTTCTAATGTGCGTTCGCTTTTCAAGGCATATTACGTTCTAATGTGCATTCGCCTTTCTAATGTGCATTCGCCTTTCTAATGCGCGTTCGCTCTTTCCAAGGCATATTACATTCTAATGCGCGATCGCCTTTCTAATGTCGCTTTTCCAAGGCATATTACACTCTAAGCGCGATCGCCTTCTAATGCGCGTTCCCTTTTTCAAGGCATTTACCCATTAGAATGCCTTTTCGCTCAAACATGACTTTTCACCACCTTCAGGGTCGCGCTAATCTTTCGCGTTTTTTAACGCAAAAACCACCTTTCGCTCTTTATAAATCGCGTTATGCCTTTTTGCTCCTTTTTCGCTAAAATTACCATTGCGAAGTAAGGCGAAAAGTGTTTAGCGATAGCTCGCGGAAACGGTTTCGCCATTCGTTAACGCTACCTTTATAAATAGCGTTAACTGTCTTTTTGGCGAAAACCCATGCGAAAAGCGAATGCGAAAACATTTCGCTACTTTTCGCTCTTTTATAAATATGCCCCTTTGACTCCCATTGACTTTTATGGGTCCATTTTTGAACTTTCGAACTTTCGGAAACGGACCGAACTTTCGGAAGTTCGCCCATCTCTAATGGCTGGATCTGTGTATGTATGGAAAATATGCTACCATGCACAGAAATATTGCACAAGAAATGTACAATCCCTGCATTATTGTGCAAACTGTATACCAAATTGTATGAAAAACAAGCAAAATGTAAAAATCCTTCTCTTAATTTTAATGTTGTGTAATGAACTCTTTAAAAGCATGGCTGCCTTACACTACTACAGACTCCTATTTATTAATATTTATGTAATGAATGTTGCAAGTTGCTGGTATTGATACATAAAGTAGAGTTAGTCCAGGTATATTTACAATTGCCACTTGGAGTCAGGAAGGAATTTTATTACCCTTCATAATTCTGCTTGTTTTTTTTTTTGCCTTCCTCTGGATCCACATTTGGAGAGGAAATGTGGATTTTGCTGAGTAGGTTGAACTAGATGGACATATTTATTCAACCTCAAATACTATACTATACTAAGAAGGAAACTATATTTCCTTAGCCTATTACAAAACGACTTTTGTTAAGAATCTGTATTATAAAGCTGCTGACAGTTGTGAAAATGTTACATTAGTATTTATGAATTGGTTGCTATTGCTGTATCCACAAAAATGCTGTAAGTTAATTCTGTATAAATGACAGAAAACAACTTAAAGTGTTTGCTATAAATTGTCCATTAAATAGAGATTTTAAAGTGACATCATTTATAATAATGTTTCCTGTTCAAGGTTTTCAGAATCCCTAGAGAAACTAGTGGGAAATGACATTAAACCATTAATAATTCTTCTATTTTAAATCCTATGCCAGCACTTTATATGGTTACATGTCTATTCAACTTTACCAGGGACAGCTACATGTGAACTTTATGTAGCTTAACCTGTGTTGAACGTTTGTGCTACTCTGAAGGTACATAAGGTAATGCTAAACAATATGCATTTACCAAGGACATTCATTTTATTTGTATACACAGGAAAAGGTGGTGTACTGTGTTAGCAAGTCAAAATGTTTACAGTGTATTTATATATAAATACTATTTGTTTGACTTTAAAGTATTATTTTCTCTACTCCCTAAAGTAGTGATTGGGTGAGTACAGGTAAACATGGGTAATGTTGGATGATGCAGTTATAAGTAACTAGATTTAAGTAAATTTAACCTAATAGTATTGTCAATGTGAAACTGTGGAAAAGCCAAGCATGCTAAAGGACTTAGAACTTCTGGTACTTTATCCAAAGTACATACTGTGCTGCTGGCCTCTTAATGAGAACTATTGGAGCAAATACCTGGTAGACAAGGGGTTTTACACTAACCATGCTTAACATACAGTAAACATTGTATAACTGTCTTTTTGAGGCAGATTGGGAGACAGACTGCAAAGGCAGAATGTATAAAGTCTAAATACAATGTCCAAATATAACCATCACCAGGATTTCCACTGGGATATTGAACTTTTATGGCAATGTAAATGGTAATCATTGTCGATTGTGAGCAAACCAAAAAAAAATTCTGTACATTATTCTCATTATAATTACATCTGCTGGGTTTTTAAGTTTTGTTATACGGGTCTTTAAGGGCACGGCCACACTGCGACGGAAACGCAATCACACACAGAATCGCATGGGATCTTATGTACGATTTTGTTGCGTTTGTGCATGCGTTTTGCATTAGATATAGAAAAACGTATGCGATTGCGATAAAAAATGCGGAACACAAATCGCAATCGCATGCACAATCGCATCGCACCCCGAAAACATGCATTTTTTTGAATTGCCGCGATTTCAATGATAAAAAAAACACATGCGCAAACTCAAAAAAAGCGTGATAGTGTGGCCTTGCCCTTAAAGGGCATGTCCACCCCCAAAACTATAATTCCCCCCACCACTGGCCCCACTCTGTAGTAAATAAAAATCCTTACCTTACATCCCAGCTCCAAATGGTTCTCCTGTAGTCCCCCCCCAAAATAAAAAAAAGTGGCCACCAGGAGGATAGCAGAGCCCATATAGGACTCTGCCTCCTGTCTCCCCTCCGGGAGAAGTTTGGCATGCACAGTGCAGCCATTCTTCGCCTCCCTCCCCATCCCTCTCCCTCCCGTTTTGGACTCCCACCCCCTAGCTCAAAATTCATTTTATATAGTGTAGGGCTTAGTCCCCCAGCCCCAACCGCTATATTTTTAATGTAAGAAACTTTCCCGATCTTTACTTACCTTCACTCTTTCCTCCGCCGTTCATATACTTGTCATTATGGACAAATCATATTGGTGGGAACAAAAACAAAGTAAAAAGGCAGAAAAGCATCTGTCTAATTCTGTTTCTGGTAGGGTGCTTGCCAAAATCCTGACACCTGTACAAAAATACACTTTAAATGGCAAATACTGGGGAAGAGAGCCTGGACAATAGACAATGTACAAGATGTACTAGTATTACCAGTTCCCGGTGTTCTAGGCGTAGGATGCTGCAGAATGCAGCCCACAGCATCTGTATTAAACAGTGAAGAGACACAGACACACCAGGCTCAGTTAAGTTTAATATAATACATTAAATCCGCTGATTGCAGGGATAACAAGGATATGTATTTAGGAAGAATAAACAGTAAACTTTGAAATATACATATAACTTACTTTTAACGCTTGTTGCAGCACAGGCTAAAATAACCATTACTGTAACAAACACAAATTTAATATTTAACAATATGTCCTAATTAAATGCAGATAATGATCAAATATATCTTCATTTTAACTTTTGCAAATAAATAAACATTGATACTAACCTGTATTAAACAAGGAGAGACACAGACACAGTTGAAATCTTACTATGAGCATGGTAGTACACTCTCCTCATTATACAGTCTGAAAGCACTTGGACCTCCCTCTAGCTTGGAAGCCAAGTAAATCACCTGTAACATTAGCAACAACATGGAAACCTTTGTAGTTACAGCCTCTACTTCTTAAATGTAAGTAAAAACAAAATACTGGAGTAGTATGTTACTATGCATGGTTGTTCTGAGGAGGAAAGTTTTTGCATTAATGGTCACAAATAAGTTAAGCTTTCATTTAACAATACTGAGAATCTACATCTAATCAGCGACTGGCAGTGGTATAGATAAAGTGATCAGGGAGGTTGCAAGTGCGATCATGCCCACGATCTGTGGGGAGGCAGATTTATAACTGGGTGTCCTGCTGCTGAGTTCTGGCAGAGGGGGTTTGTTTGCTGACCATGGGCATATCAACCCCCCCCTCAACCCCCCACAATCGCAAGGAGGCCTGGGGACAAAAGGCAATCCAGTAATTTTCCATCTGGCAACACAATCTTCTGTTGTGAACAGCTAATTGCACGCTATCTCTACTTCTAAAACAGCTGACCTTTTTGTTTTTGCCTGAATTAATATGTCTATAAGATGTGTGTTGCTTTTGGGATTAGATTAAATGTATGATCCCTGACTCATGCTGGGTGTTTATGAAATTAGCCTGTGGGTACTAGGGACATCACATGCTCTGTAGTGCTCAATAGATCAAACAAGTAAGCTGCAGCCTTACTTTCTAGAAGCTGACAGACATCATATAACAGCACAAAGACCCTCCCTCTCTCTGATACAGAACAGGCATTTCAGTGCAGTGTTTGTGTAAACAGATTTAAACGCTCCTGTCACTAATAACGATATATTCCTTTACTTTTTATACAAAAAAAGAAAGTTTATTTCTTAGCTACCATGGATGTTAGAGAGAGAACATTTCAGTAAAAAATAAAAGGAAGCCTGGGAACTTTATACCACAATTCCAATAGAGCTACTACATGGACGATGAGTACATGTAGAATCCTTCAGGGAGATTCAATAGTTTTTATTGTTAAAAATGGTTCTAATTTTGCCCCAACCTATCAGATCTTATTTAACATTTGAAAGCTAACATCTGAGGTGTAACCAGTGACTACAGAGTGCAAGGTATATATAGGAAGTGAAGTCATAAATTTAATTAGTTAACTCCACCTTTGATGAGGTCAACATTAAAGTGAACAAGTGCAGTACATAAAGTGCTAATTTGCAATACAAATAAATTTAGAATATAAAAACTTAATAAAGTGCATATATATCCTGATTTGGTGTACTTCATTTTGTGCAAACCTCAACTAAAGTGCTATCATGTATAAAAAACCGTCTTATAATATGCAAAGGATTTGTAAAAACAACATATTTGGATTATATAAAAAAGTGGCTATTGTCCAATGATAAAGTGGCTATTGTCCAATAATAAATAATCATAAAAGCATATACATAGATGTATACCTTGCACTCTGTAGTCACTGGTTACACCTGAAGAAGGGGGTTGAAACCCCCCAAAACGTTGTGTGTGCATTTGGCATTTTTGTTTTCAGCACTCTAATAAATGAGTATTGTTTAAAGACTTAAGTGAGTGTGCCTACCTATGAACTATATATACGATTGATTATACTCACCTGCAATGGCACAGGTAACTGGTAGTGCACCTCAGAGTTTTTCCTATCAGGATCATCACACATGCTTGGAAATCTAACATCTGAATGGTTGGAGCAAAATGACCATGATTTTTAACGATAATAACTTTTATTGAATTTCCCTGCTTATCTTTTACTGGCAACCTAATGGAAACAAACAAAAAGAGACAGTAAAATAATTTGGGGATTTGAATCTGTAACATCATGTATGTTTTTAAAACAAGTGCTTAGAGTGCTCACCACACCAGAAAATGCAGTTACATTTAGAAAGCTAATCTTTTGATAAGAACAGAATAATAAAAAAATGGCAGTAAGAATCAGCTGACTATTTTGTATTGTTGGAAGGCTGAAAAGAGGTCAGCAATGCATGATAATTAGAAAATAATCTGCAGGGTAACACGCAGCTTTCAAAGTGTTATCAAGGAATTCCATATACCCTGTGAACAGAGACAGGGAATGCTGGGGTCAGGGGACGTGACAACAGGTGCACATGCTCACAAGTTATGTGTACTTTCAAATTTCCAATCGTATTTTCGAGGGTTATCGAAGGGCTGAGGTTATTTTTGAGGCTTACCCAATACCTTGTTATTGGGAAAAAGGCTACCCAGCGCATGTCACTCCCTTACCGAGGTTAAGAAATAGCAGGGACTGGATGACTCACTAACACCTCCTTCTCTTCACTTTTCTGGACTTTGAACAACCACTGCAGGGGAACCTTAAGGAGCAGAGCTGAAAGGTAAGATTTTTTTAAAACTACACAGTGGGGCCAGTATGGGGTTAAATTTTAGTTTTGGGGGTGGACATGTCCTTTAAAGAAAAGACTGCAGGCTTTTATTCAACGCTAACTTGTTCAGAGACCACAGTTGCCTATTGTGAACCCAGGGGTGAGGAGTACACAGGGTGAGTGACCAAGCAGTTCAGGTCCTCACCCTGTGTACTTTAATAGAGGGAAAGAGAAGACTGGAAAGTTCAAGGTGTCCTTTAATTCTACATTTGATATTAAACAAACTATAGTTCTCCTTTAAATCCTAGGTAAGATATTAAGTGAGCAGGGCAGTATTACACAGGGGAAGAATTCTTCCCCAGTTGAACAGGTTTGAGCAGTATATTTTTTTGTATGCTATTTTGCCATTTTGGAAATTACAAAAGAACAAACGTAATCTGTAAATAGTAGACAAAGCACTCCATGCTGTTCATTGTACACAAAATGACATATTACACTAGCCAATGCTCTGATGGGTATTAAGATAGACAAGTTGAAAAGGCCATTCTTTCCTCTGCTTCTTAAAAAGTGACAGGAATTAAAAAAAACATATCTAGTGATAAATTGTTTGTGAAATTCAATTTCAAAGGGAATATTACACCAGAGTCCTCATTTTATGAAACCATTATGGTTTTAGCAAAATAAATTGCTTCAAAATAATCTATGAAAAGGCATATGAAGAAGTATATGTATTTGCACTTTCTTTTCAATGCTAAATGGTAATATCTTTTTAAAGGCTCTGTCCATTTATTTAAAGTCCTAAGTAGCATACAGGATTTCCGAATTTTTTGCCATTTATATGAGCATGCTCAATTTTAGGCTGTAAATGGATAGTTGCCAAAACACATTTGTTGTATTTTTATTTGCATTTTAAATAACAATTTCGTTTCCTGCAAAGCTATGCATCATTAATTATAGAAGTCATACAAATAGTATTTTGGGAGTGTTTTATGTTAAATATAAACATAAAAACACATTTATAGCCTTCTTACCCCTCTAGAGGCAGTTTATAGCTTTTTTGTTTTACGGACAGTTCATTCATCACATGCCTAAAGTGATCCATACTCCTTAATGTAATCACATCTCACATTAACATCCAAAAATATAGATTTTTAATTAAAACTATTTATACTTCTGCATGTTGATGCTGTTATGAATAATAAGTTTACAGATGCCTTATAGCCATATTTTTAATTTAACTACCAGAAAATAAATGCACTTTTATTGCAGCAAATTAATAAAAATATAATAGAATTAAAAAAGTATTCAAAAATCAGTTTATTATGGGAATGCTTAAATCTCTATACACTGTGAAAAACACATGGTAGGAGGCTGGCAGTTGGAGGTGTAAGCCTACAGATTTCAAATAAGTATTTTAAAGAAAATACAACAAATTTATTTTAAAGGGACTGTCCATCCCTGTGGGAAGTATGTTGTGCAAAAACATACAAAACCTGGACTTTGTTTGGTTTGCAATCATTAATTCTGTTCCCAGCAAGAGATTTTATACTTACAACCTCCACGATCCACCGCCGCTTCCAGTCTCTGCTCTCCCTCTCCACTGGGGCTGCTGTGTTCTTTTTGCTGTGTTCCCGAGCAGCCGCAGTGGAGACTGCTCCAGGAATGGCAGTCAGTTATTGGTTATGACGTCCGACACTGACTGCCTTACCTGGAAGTGGAGAGCGGATTGGAGAGCCACAGCGGTGGATCGAGGAGCTTGTAAGTATAAAAAAAATCTCTTGCTGGGAGCAGAATTAATGATTGCAAACCAAAGTCCAGGTTTTGTAGGTTTTTGCACAACATACTCGTTTTTCCCCCACAGGGGGGGACAGTCCCTTTTACTGAGACCGAAAAGCAAAATCCCATTCTCAGTGCACTGGCTAGCACAGACTTAAAAATGATGATAGTGATAATATTTTTTAAAAAGTTAGTATAATGAATAAGAACTCCTTGGGACAGTGGGTTCAGGGATATGCCCCATGTTTCCACCATCCGAAATATCAAATCCACAACATTTCTATATCAAACCATGGTTTCGACAGCTATAATTTAGAAAATTCCACATTCCTATCAGTCCATAATTTAGATTTGACCCAAAGCCAGTGTTTTCCCTAATAATAAACTAGCTGAAAGGATTGTTACAGGTCTGCTATTGCAGGGCAGTCTTTTGAACGGTCGCCACAAATTGTTTATTTTTTCAGCAATTTTTATTGCTTTGATTGAAGCTGCTGTAAAAATATTTACCTGTGTATGTCAACCTTTACACTCAAAAATGACCAGCAATGTAATGTTCTTCATTTGTTTAGGTTTCACTAATAATCTCTAATTAACAGGGTTAGCCTAAACCTGGGTACACACCATCCAATAAAAATTTTTCAGTCTGTCAGGCCAAATTATTGGATGTTTTTTGCAGCCAGACGCAACCAATGTCTGACCGTTCATTTGTCGTAATACCATGACCGATCATGTGGTCTTCTTTGGACCACATACTTGGTCGCAACAAACAGTTCTTTCTCCTGGCTGACCGGTCAAAAGGGCGGAACGGACAGTCTGGAGGAAGAAATGGAAAATGTATAGCTTTAGGATAACGGCGCCTTGTGCAAGATTTGTTCCTTGTGACCCTCATCTATGATCAACTGATTGTCATGTACTGTATAGTGATGTCACATACCCCTGCAAACGGCACCTTGTGCGGTTGCACAGGTCACACTTAGGTCACACACAGGTTTCACACAATCATTTTTTCTGTCTATGTTTTGCTGTTTGAAATCAGCCTGCAATGAAAAAGATAAAATGTGTTGTAAAATAGGTTTCAATATTGGTGTACCATTGTCTCATTATCTTTTTATAATCATGACAGGCGCATAAAAAGACAACATAATGAGCTCATAGAATATATGGCAATATTCAGTATTAGTGAAAACAGCAGCAAAGTAATGAAACATTATTTTACTAGCATTAAAAACTGTCCAAAATGTTGCAAAATGCAACTTTATTTGATGTATTCTATTAAAGGTTCGCAGACAATGAAGTTCATACGCGTAAAATGGCAATAAAGTCCTAATAAATCATCATAAAAAGCATATATAAAGTATGGAATATGGCATTTCTATTTTTATTTTGAACAGCTCATTAAGCTTTTTATTTGATAGGATCCCAATTATGGCTCAATTCAGCTGAATATAGGGAACTGCATTGTGCATCATTCCAAATGTGTTCTTGAGGCCTCTCAGATATTGCTTAGTAATTTCTCTTGGCGAAGAAATTGAGCTGATTGAGAAATTGCTCTTTCACATATCTATCAATTTTATAGCAAACATAACCACGGTTGGTAAAATATTACCTAAGGAAATATAGTTAAATATGTTGTATAATGTTAGCCAGCTAAAATGTTAGAGGGGTTAAAATCATTTACATAAAACAGACAATGTAATTCCTCAAACAATGTAATATCTTCTATACATGTTCCCTCTAAAATTTGCTACTCTGCAGGCACACAGGTTAAAATGGCACACTCAAAAAAATCTGCTGGATTACAAGCACTGCATTGTGTTATGCACAAAATGTAATTATGTAAGTGCACAGAAAGTATATGCCGGCGTATAAGACGACTGGGCGTATAAGACGACCCCCAAACTTTTCCAGTTAAAATATAGAGTTTGGGATATACTCACCGTATAAGACTACCCCTCTTTCTACGCATCCCAACACCTCCTTCCCTGACATTGGTAACACAGACATCATGCCTCCTCCATCCATCTGGCCCACCCCTGTATCCAGCCGCTCGCATGAGTAGCAGCCAAACGCAGCCTCCTGGTTCCTGGTTACATAATCCGGCAATCCACCTCCAGCCCTGGTTCCTGGTGACATAATCCGGCAATCCACTTCCAGCCCATCCCACAGTTTCCTCCAGCAAATGTCACTACGCTCCCCATGCGTCATCAGTCAGCTGACCGCCGAACCAGGAAGCTGCCCCGTTGCACCATTCGTTTTCTCCACTGCAGGTAATTGTGGCTTAAGGCAGTGACACCCGGCGTATAAGACGACCCCCGACTTTTCAGAACATTATAAGGGGCTAAAAAGTAGTCTTATACGCAGGAATATACAGTAAATACACACAGCCAATTTAAAATTAGAGGAAACCCTTCCACCCTTCTGTCTGCAGTCTCTATCTACAGATATGCTTCCCGAAACTTTAACTCACCAGTCTGGTCTAGTTTCCTATTTCATGGCTGTCTGATCTGGCCAATGGGAAGACATGATTCTTATACAGTGTGTCTTCTGATTGGACTTGATTCAGTTTATGAATCTTTTATTATCACACCTCTATTATTATTGTGTATGTATATAGTGCCAACATCTTCTAGATATAATGAATTAGTACTGGAGTTTCCAGACCTCTTCGTGCTACTAATTTGTACAATGTATTTACCTGGAATATTACTGAACCTAGATTGAAAATCAGAAAGGGCACAGTAAAAAAATACAAAAAAGCTGTGGTTACTCATGATCTGATTTTTCAAATCTTAATCCCCTTCAGATACAGTAATCTGTGCACGCATGCTATAAAACAACCCTTCCCAGAGATTCCTCCGTGGATATTGGTTCTTTTAATGAATGGACAGGTTTGAGAATTTTTGTAATTCCAGGTCTGCATGTGGGCAAGCCAAATCATTTAAACCCACAAAAAGATTGATGTATTTCAGTTCATTTTTGTTGCACAATCCTGGCTGACAAACTGCTCTATTTATTTTATACTACTGTGTATAACTTTGTACCTTTAGGATCTATTTATAAAGGCACGTTAACGCTTAGTTAAACAATCACAGTTGTAAAATTATGATCACGATTGTACAATTATGATCACGGTCTTAATTTTACAGTTGCCTGTCCAATACCATAGCGTTCCTCTCCTACCACTTGGTGTTGTATGGCCATGTGGACATAAATGTAACTCTACGACAAGCAAAATTTTTAGAAATTTGCAAATTTTTGATACCACAGGTTTTTAAATAGGGCCCTTTGTATCTGAGAATGCAGGGGCTAGCTATATCATTGTATACCTGTACCTGACGGTTAATTTGCCGTTTAATCCAGCCTAGTCAGTTAGTAATTAACTTTTATATCAAGGCAGACTCAAAAGATCAAAATGTGTTGAACGAAAAAGTTAATAGGGGAAACATTTCCAGAACTTTTACATTCATTTTAAAAAAAACAAAAAAAACCTTGGAGTGTATTTTCTAAACTATAAAAGCACAGAGTAACAGCTCATATCCAGAAACTTTCCAGGGAGAAGCTTTTAAATAAATGAAATGTATAGGTCAATCATTATTTGGAATTCAGAACAGATTATGTAAAGGCTAAAGTAGAAATGTATTACAATAACCTACATCATTAAATAGATTTATATTTTTGCAACTATAAGTATGACTAGATAGGATTACATGAAGGATTTTATCTCTGACAACCAATGTAGAGCAGAACAAAGTAAATTAAGGGCCCTTCCGCTGGAAAAAAACGAGACTCCTGTTCCATTGATATCAGCTTTTCAGATCTCTGCTTGCCTTTCCTTTCATGTTCCTGCTAAATGTCTGCTCTCGGGCTACTGGCTTAGGAACAAAAAACACAAGGAATGCAAAGAAACACAGAAGTAACCAGAAATAAAATAACACATAAGAAAAAGGCCCTTGACAAAAATTCATGGAGAAATATAGTGACAAACACAGAGAGATATAAAAACATGAAAGGGGCATAGCCAGACTCAGATGAAAATTAGTGCAGCTCCGCATTTAAAAAACTACTAGAAACTTTATTTTGTTGAAATCATTGTGAAATAGCTACAGTATGAATGGGAGATTTCCCAAAAAAGTACCTAAAACAAAAGTTGTCAAGGTACACATTGAAAAAGGCATTACCATTCTTCAAATATAGGGTCTTTCCCCCAAGAAAATCATTAAGATTTCAAAAATGTCCATTACCTTATCACAGAGAAAACAGACCAATTATTTCCCTGAAACAAATCAACACTAATAGCAGTGTTATGGGATTAATATCTGTCAACAATACCAATCCTTTACCCCATGGTCATTAAAGAAAATAACTACGCAATCACAAATGATCATGAACGCTGATTGCTGCATGATTTTATGACAACATTGTAAAATAACTGTGCAGTAGTAAACTGCTGTGCGGTATCGGTATTTTACACCATGGTTTTTAATTTACCCTATGGTCATAAAATACTTCCGCATTTGTAAATTAATGATAACGACCAGTTTAAAGGATCTATACCGGAATTTAACCATGTCCTTCCTTTATAAATACTTTAGAAAAACTATTTATTTCATTGCCAGATTTAATATACAATCTATACTGATCATGTTGACATGAAAGGACTAGGGAATATACTGGCTTAATATCTGCTTTCTCTTTATATTGAGGCGTTTTCACGCCATTTTTCCAGACCACCATTTGCGTTCCACCATGCGTTCCAGCACCATTTTGAATTTGTGTCTGGAATAAAAGTTGATATTTTCAGTAATATAGACTCTATTTTGAGTCTATATTAGGTAATATATAGGTAATGTATACAATATTCAAAAAAGTGCAAAAATAAGTAATCTGTGCAAGTAGCTAATTTAGTAAGTTGTGCAGAGAAAAATCCAAATAAATACTAAAGACAAGTTTGGTTTGCATACCCCTCTTGCCACTACACCACACAGCACAAAACACCACTACTGTATAGTGTAAGAATGTGTTATCTATGATTAAGTACACAGGGGTGTCTGAAAAGTGTCAGGCCACTACCAAACTTTTTAACCTGTGTGTAAATGCCGAGCTAAGAGATGGAATGAAATTAAGATTGGATTTTAGGACAAATGGCTTAACCGAGTGATTGTCTTACCGGAAGGAGCAGCACCTAGTCTTTTTCTTGCAGAATAGCACAGGGGTAACAGATGCAGCAATTTAGGTTAGTCCTACATCTTTCAGATTTCTAACAATCGCAGTATTGGGGTTTGGAAGGTGATTTAACTATATAAAATTTTCATTAAACGGCTGCCCTTTAAACATTTTAACCACATTTATCCCAACAAGCTGCTCCCAGAGAAGTAACTCAAGGCTTATTTACATAAACCTTTTATTTTACCCTTACTTGTTTGTTTGGAGACTATAGTATATAAACTAGCTCTCTGTTTAACAGGGACAGGCTTGATTTGGGACTAGGCAGAGCCTAATTAGGTAAGGTAGGTAAGGTGTAACACAATATGTTTTCATAGTACTTCCTTTAGTGTAGAGATAGGTCTAAGCTTCTAACAATTGTGATGTAAGCACAATAGTCAATTAAAGAGATTGTAGTATATGATTATTTTTTACTGAATGTGACCCCTAGCACAGTCTTTTATACAATTATACAAACCCCTTGCTATGATTTACAATGTATGTAAATATGTTATAGACATTTAAAACCTGTTATATGGATTTTAGAAGGATTATGCTAAAAACTAAAAGGCATATTTTTATACACCAATTAGGCATCATGATCATTGACAGATTAAATTATATATATATGTTTGACTGTATAAGTTTCAAATTTTTTTTTGTTGTTAAAACTTTTTTGCTGTTTATATATCTTCAGTATGCATTATAATGTTTTTAAAGTGTGGGTTAAATAAAGCTTAGGGTGTGTGTCAAGGGTTAAGGAGTCCAGGGGGTGTGTCACCTTGGCCCTTTAAAGATGGTGTAAGTAACAGGAACTGACGATCAAAGTCAGCATGGTATTATAGTTTGTGAAGCCCTATGAGTGCCCTCAACTGTGGTGATATATATATATATATATATATATATATATATATATATATATATAAAAGCAGTAGAAGTCCTCTGCACAACCCTTAACGTAGACAGTCACACTGGTGCCTCCAATAAAAATACAAACAGTTCAATGGAGTCAGAGCACACGTGGGATTTTAAACAACTGTGGTAGTTTATTCCCATGAGGAACACAATCAACGCGTTTCAGCCATATTGTCAAATTTCTGTTGTATGTATTTATTAGGAAGCATGGTCAAGCTTTCATGTGGTAATAGCACCCTCAATACGTCCCTTTAAAGGGCAAGTCCACCCCCAAAACTATAATCCCCCCCACTACTGGCCCCATCATGTAGTGTAGTTTAATCCTTACCTCACATCCCAGCTCCATAAGGTTCTCTTGTAGTCCCCCCCCAAAGTCCCAAAAACTGCCCATCAGGAGAATAGCAGAGTCCATATAGGATTCTGCCTCCTACCTGGCCTCCGGGAGAAGTTTGGCATGCGTACTGCAGCCCTTCTCCCCCTCCCTCCCCCTCCCTCTCCCTCCCTCCTGATTAGGATTCCCTCCCCCTAGTGTAAAACCCTTTTCACCAAAGATTCCCCCTGTCACCCCAGCCCCAACCGCTATGTTAGTATTTTTAGAAAAAGCCCAAAACATTACTTACCTTCCCTCTTGCCTCCGCCGCACTGAACTCCCGGCAGCCGCGTCCGTGATTGGCTGCCGCTCAGCCAATCACAGACGCGACTGCCGGTCCCGCCCCTCTGCTTGCATTTACTCGCAAGCAGAGGGCCTGGCAGCGCGGCGGAGACAAGAGGGAAGGTAAGTAAAGTTTGGGTAATTTTCTAATAATACTAACATAGCGGTTGGGGCTGGGGGGACAGGGGGAATCTTTGGTGAAAAATTTTTTTTAAGGGTGGACATACCCTTTAATGGGAGGTCCTATGCCTTTAATATAAAAGGGCTGGGGGGCAAGTGAGAAGGCCTTGCTATATGGATCCAGTGCACAACTATGAGAAATGCAAAAGTTTGCTAATCGTAATTGATGTAAAAAAGGTTAGAATTTAGGACCTTCCAGACTGGGGTTACCTTGATGTGGTTGGAAGGCTTTTCATTCATGTGATCACAGTAATGTATACTAAAACCCCTTTAGTTATAATGTATGCCAGTGTGCAGATAATATGATATTGTATGGGGCCTAGGAATGTGCATTGATTAACTTTTATTATATATTGATTAACTTTTATTATATATTATAATATTTTATATATATATATATATATATATATATATATATATATATATATATATGGGTTACAATGGCATCTGGCACAGAGTGGAATATATTAGGCAACAAGTAGACACTTTGTTGTCCTTGAAGCTAATTTGTTGGATATAGTGTCAGGGATTCAACAACTTTTATAATGGCCAATTGAGAGGATTGTCAGATTATATCTAAATGGTTATGTGGGATATTCCATAGAAGAAAACCTGGTAAACTAGTTTCAGGGTTACGGATGGTCAAGGCTCATTGATGCAAATGTGGAGCATTAGCTGGTGTTCTATCACGTAGAAAAGCTACTGTAACTCAAATTGCTTAAAATGTTAATGCTTGTGGGTTGCAGTTTGTTTCATATGTGGCAGCGTAGCCACACACCTGTTAGGATGCTGCCCATGCTGAAATGGGACATCCACTAAATAAGCCTCAATTATCAAAAGATTATTAGAACTGGAAAATAGACAAATGGAAGAAGGTGGTCTGGTCTGATAAACCACATTTTCTTTTGCATTTCATGGATGGCTGGGTGTGTGTGCATCACTTTCTTTGTGTAAGCATGGCACTAGGGGCCATATTCGTAAACGCGGCGTTGTATCGCAAGTTAGAGATACTGCGCATTATAGCTAATGTACGACAGGGGAGCGGTTGTACATTTACGCTGAACCTAAATGGTGGTAGTAAAGTACTGCAATGGGATTCTATGGGGATTGTAACTCTATGATTGTGTTATAGTAAATTTACAATCGCTAAAGTCAACTTACAGTCATTATCATTACTTTACGGTAATGATCAGAAATTAACGAATGGTAAACCAGTCATAAATTAACGATCAGTGTAGCAATCGTTAAACTGATCATAAAAGGCGCGGTATTTCTAAAAAGGGATACCGTGCCTTTATAAATATGGCCCTATGATCCATTATAGGAACAAGGCAAGCTGGTCACTACTTTTTCCTTTAAAACTGAGCACATACTAAATTTACATACTGCTAGGCTAAATAAGGAGACAAGGAGATAAAAGGAGGAATGCTGGAGAAAAAAAACAAAGGATTTGGGCCATAAAACCCATTTTAGGTAATATGTTTACAGCAAGGAAATGTGGGATTAGGCACAAAGTAAGGTGTGTGCTCCTGATTTTAACAATCCCACTGTGCAGCATAAAATAGGAGGGGTACAAACCTTTCTAAGGTAAGTATATATTTTCTTACAGCAGGCAATTTTCAGTTAACTTTAATATTCCGTTTACTTTCCTTTTATAACAACAAAAACTAGAAAGGGAAAGTTTAAGTATAAACTTTGAATTTGGCTTGAAAGACTGCATTTTGGAAGGGAATTTGTGTGTTTGTTCTGCAGATTTTAAAACTCAATAATGTCAATGAAGAGGACATTGTTGTTTTTTACTTACCCTTTAAATATGTCACATGCATTAAAGGTAGGTAAGTTGGTGTGTGTGTATTCATATCAGGTTGGGGGATAAAATACTAACTTTTTTGATGATTGGTCAAAATGAGTTTTTTTTACTTTACGTATGGCTGCCATAGTAATTGATAAGTAGATCAGTAGGTGTGTGTACCATGTCGGGTTGAGAGGTTTTTTTTGATGATTGGTCAAAATTAGTTTTTTTGACTTTAGTTACCCTTTGAGTATGGCTGCAACAGTAATGGAGGGGTAGGTCAGTAGCTGTGTATACCTGTATCACGTTGGGGGTTAAAAAAACAAAGTTTTTTGATTATTGATCAAAATTAGCTTTTTTTGACTTTAGTTACCCTTTAAAGTATGGCTTCCACAGTAATGGATAAGTAGATCAGTAGGTGTGTGTACCTGGGTCTGGTTGAGGGGGTCCTTTTTTGTGTTACAACCATAAAACTATTTTTATTGAGGATAAATCTAAATTAGTTTTTTTACCACTTTAGTTTACCCTTTAAGTATGGCTGCCACTGTAATGGATAAGTAGATCAGTAGGTGTGTGTACCTGGGTCTGGTTGAGGGGGTATGCCTTTTTTGTGTTTACAACCATAAAACTATCTTTTATTGAGAATAAATCTAAATTTGTTTTTTTTAAACTTTAGTTACCCTTTAAGTATGGCTTCCATGGGAATGGAAAGGCAGGTCAGTATCACCATTTGCATTTATGACCATGAAAAAAACAGTTTTGTTACCATTATAGTCTATGGGAAAAAATGTCCGGAAATTCACCGATAATGCCGTAACGCTTCCGCGGATTCCTTAGCTAGAAGATAGCACACTTCTCCTATATGCCCCGCACGTCTGTACCGAATTTCATGTCTCTAGCTCAAAAACTGTGGGAGGAGATACGGTCCAAAAAAGCGGAAGAAGAAAACGGAAGAAGAAAAAGAAAAAGAAGAAATAGTAAGAACAGTAATTTGGCCTTTTCAAGCCAAATTAATAAAGTATGAAGCACTGAAGAATTTATGAGCAGACAGGTACTGTAAAAATATAGTCAAATTGTATATATAAGCTCTGCTAGCTGTCAAGTTTGAATGGAATTCAGGGAGAAGTTAACTGCAACAATCAAAATCAGTTAGAAAAACAAACTAAAATTTGCATTTTAAAAATAAAGAGGAAAACAAAGCCAGACGTGGTAACAGACAGGGAACAGCATTAACAGGTAGGAAATTATGGAGCACAAAGAAAGTATTGTGATTTGACAGTACATCTAATGCAACTTGAAACATTTTGATGTTTTGACCTGTAACAGAAATAAATTCTACATTTTTCTGTTTATGACTTTAAAAGCCTAATTTACCCAGAGCTGCAGCTCTCCAATTCTAATCTGAAAGTCATGCTAACCTATTTACCAGCGATTAACATGACTTTAGCCAAGGCTATAGACAGTTGAGACAAGTTATTCACCATAGCTGCAGCTTCTAACATCAGCTAATAGCTTGCCTTAAAGTTATACATTGGGTAGAAACTGATTGGAATTTCTAGTGTTTTAGTGCATAGGAAGTTTTAGAAAGTTTGATAAACAGGATTGTCTTATCATTAAAACTGGCTCTATATCAGGTTGATTTAATGATTGATTAGCAAATTGGTCTAATATGGATACCATCACACTTTCCCTATGACACTGCCAGTCTAATTTCACTGTCTGTCTCAAGCCTCCACTGTTCTTTTGTTGTATTCTCTCGAGGGAGCAATTTCTTTACTTAACTTCTTTGCCCAAAACATTGCCAGTGTCAACCATGGAAATCAGTTTAAAACAAATGTTTCCAAATCCAACAATCTCTTTATCAGTATGGACACAATACTGCTGTCATTTTTATGGGTTCCTATCTGGTGGAATATAGTAAACAGACACCCTTCATTCATTATTGATGGATGCAGTCAAACTTATTTTTTACAGCTTAAGAATCCAAGAAATAAATTACCATATAAATTTGTTCCCACGTATTGTTTTGAAAGAAAAATGCCTTTACTATTTTATATTTTTCATAGTTTTGTTGATCTCTGAGATAAGAAAAATAATCATTAAAGAGCTTCAATTCATGCTGAAAGAATACAATTTCATATTTGCTTTGAGTGATTTTTTGGGTGGGATATTCTTTCTAAATTCTCTATTGTAGTTTAATCTTTAGAGGAAAAAGGTAAAACAAAATTGGTTTTATATATTGGAAGTAATTACTTGGGCTAGGAAAGTAGTTTGGAGATTTTTCCTTACAAGTATTGAAATTGAAATAAAAAACCTGCATATCTATTGATTGTACAGTCAGATAAAACTGACCTTATTGTATGATTTATGTCCAAATCAATGGAACAGGGTCTTTCTAGGAATGCCTCTGGGTCAGTGAATTTTAACTCCAACCAAATCTTGACATGTTTGTCAATAAACGCTGAAGTTTTCATTTCCCGTTAAGTCTATGGCTTTGCATCAGCTGTTTTTTATTTTGCATTTACTTTGTAAAAACATCTCACTGTACCTTTTTTTCTTTCCCAGGTGGAACCATGTGTTGGAGAAAGAAGATTGTTTACATTTTACCGAAATACCATCACATTTCCCCTCAGAGATGTCACACAAATTTGTGAGAAGTCCTCATTCTCATTATCCATGATTAACATGTGGTAGCTGGCACATTTGCACTTCACTTTTTGCTGCTGGCTCAATTAGAGGAAAAGGATCTCCCTAATATTAAAGCTATATATTGAATTATAAAATCAGATTATAGTAAATGAAATGACAATACTTTTTATTTAATACTTTTTTATTTAAAGCAAATGTATCCTTTAAGTTTCATGAACAGGCATTAGCAATCTATACTGATATTCGAAAGTCTTGCACACATTTGGGCCAGATTTATAATGGTGTGTGGTACTGCTATTTTGCTAAATGTAGCATTTAACGATCATTACCACAATTGTAAATTAACGTAAATCTAAACCGATCTTTATGATCCCAGTCTTGCTACTGCATGGTATTGTATGAACTTTTATGCCCGCAATCATATTTTTATGATAACCCATGGTATCTAGTATCAGTACATCCTAATTGCCTATTTTTTATAGAACTTATAAAGATTAAGATTTCGATAATGCATATTATTTATTAAATAGTTGCAAATCTCTTTTAAGGAGGGGATTCTTTTGGTTCCCCAGTTCTAGTCCATCTCTACTGTTTGAAAGTTTTTGAAGTATAACTCAGGTATAGGAATAGGGACAGTTCTGAATTTCTACAGTAATTTTGGTTGTAATATCCTTTTTATTATGGCAATATTTGAAAGCCAAGGTCTTTTGTTGTTTATTTGTAATAAATATGGCCTAGACGGCCGGGGTATTTACGAGTACACTTTAGGAGGAGGCTGAAAGTCTGGAAGATATAGGAGCACAGATGGCTGGTGGGAATGGTAGGCTGGATACTTGAGACAATGGCTGCTGGGAACAGAAGGCTGGAGAATGGTGACAAGGTGCTGCTGGGAGTTGTAGCCTGGAGAATGGTGACAAGGTGCTGCTGGGAGTTGTAGGCAGGATACTGGAAACAGGCAAGGTAGGTAGCTGATATAGGAACAGGCAAGGTAAGTAGTGACTCAGGAACTGGCAAGGTAAGTATGGACTCAGGAACAGGCAAGGTAGGAATAGTCTCTGGAACAGGCAAGGTAAGTGTGGATTCTGGAACAGGCAAGGTAGGTATTGTCTCTGGAACGGGTAAGGGAAGTAGCTGGATTCACACAGGAGCCAGGGGTTGCGGAGCTACAATCAGGTACCGAGAGGATGACGCCGCCGGCTTTTCGAAGTTTGCGCCAGGAGATGTGTCGGCATCATAACGTCATCACGCCGGTGGCGCTGCCTACCCAGAAGCGCCTGGCTGTGACCATAGCGGTACTGGATCGGAGCAACAGGTAAGTTTGTGACATTATTAATTAAAATCTTTTAGAATTTCAGGAAGTAGAGATTCATAATTTAGTTGCTTTAACTTTAATTTAAAGTTGATTTTTTTTTTCAAATTTAGGGAGTTTATTCTCCCAGAATTATAAGTCACAATTCTTACTACTATTTTTTAGTTTATATTTTTTATGGTAGTGAACGAGAAATTAGATCTTTTATGAATTTCATAGTATTTGCTTATCAGATTTTTATGCTTTTCTTAAAACCTTTAGAAAGCATATTTTCCATATCAAATAATATCTTCTAAAAACAAAATAAATTAGTCGACAAACTTAAATAATACTTACCCTCCACACTCCCCTTCCTTCTGGGTACTCGCGGTGCAGTATTCACCAAGGGCGAATTACTGCATTGAGGGAACAAGGCAGGTAAGGAGCGTGGAGGGTAAAAGCAGCTTTTAAATAATGTGTTTTTGTGCTAAAACAAAGTTTTTTTATTTTACATCGGGTGTCTGTACCAAAAATAGGTACCCAGTGTAAAATAAAAGCAAAAACAGAACAGGACCTGGAAAAATTATATTAGATCAGGAATCATGTGTTTAACTTCATTTTAACCCTGTACTGCACATATTACATCTCCCTGTTTGTATATTGTAATACGTATACTCTAAATGGGAGCTTTAAGATACTACAGTATTTGCAAAATATGTTAAGCGGGGAGACTCCTGGCTTGTCCTTGCAATGATATATTTAAAGCACATTTTGACCAAATTTTTGAGCCCTTTAACACTTTTAAATATATTGGGATATTTCTTTATTTATATACAGTATATTTATTTACTTTTAATATGTAATAATGAACCTAGATCTACATAATGTAATATTAACCATTTCAAACAGATAATAACCTAATAATTCATAAAAACAAATTCAATAATGTTAAAATACTGTACGTGTAAAACCCCATGTAATTTCATGTAATATCGGGCTATCTGCGCCATTTCCAAATGTTTTTGGAAATAGTGCAGTGCTCCCGATTAGAGATGTACTGTGGGTTCTATTAGAACCCAGTTTCAAATCAAATCCGAGGGTTTCGAAGACCCAATGAAACTTTCGGAACTTACGGAATTTACGAAACCCGAATTTTCTGAGTTTTCGGTTTTTATCGAAAATTCGATAATTTATTGAAGTTTTATGGGTGAAGCTCGTTTGGAAGATTCATTGTTGGTAATAGAGGAAATATTTTTCCCTACACCCCATTTTTTTGAGTTGTACCATGCATTCAAACACTGAATGCTCAGGACAACTTATCATGGATCCCAGATACGGTAAACCTGGGGCACAGGGATTCCTGCTGGTTGAAATGTGCCAAGTTTCATAAAAGGAAAGTGAGACGATAAGCTTGCAGCAAGTCAAGTTACTGCCGAACATTCTTCCTGATAGAGAAGGAAAGGCACATAGAAAAACAATTCAGGCCTTTTGGCATGCTTTAGATTCATTTTTATAAATATAAACTGTGACTGGTTAATTGTAAAATCAATTCCATTAATTTTTTATATATTTTCTGTTTACACATATATCACTGTATTACCATCCAGGAAGGGCTATGCTTATGATTACCTTGTGGATTTAAATAGCTATTTGGAGCTTGCCTGTAGATGTAGTTGTGGTTCCACATTATTGCATATTTAAGACAAATGCACCGATATGGCCAAAGTAGCTTCTGTTTAGTAAATATACATTGACATTGGGTCCTAGATCAATTGGAGAAGGATTGTGGTAATACTCATTTAGACATGAGATTTTTATGATAATTTTATTTCTGTTTTTAGCTTTTATTGCATCAGCTGTATAAAGATATATTGTTTGCAAAAATCTATATTAAATGCAAAATGTCCTGGTGTCTGGTGTTGCTAACAGCTTGCTGATAACTAAATGCCATCACCAGGTGAGTTAAGAATTACAGCAGCAGAGAATTGCAGGGATCTCTACACAAGCATCTCTACACAAGCAGCAGTATTTTTACAGTACACTATCAAATAGTCCTTCCCTTTAGATGCTGTTTATTCATTACATGGATCAATATATTGTGTATAAATTGACTGGTTCATCCCAACATCATCTAGGTGGAAAGCAATGTACACAGTAGGCAGTCTACTCTGTACTATATCCAAAGATAATTTAACTAGAGCCAACGGAAATATGTTGGAGAAAACAGCAAGGATTTAATGACACGTGAACATGAAAATAGTTGTATCCTAAGATTAACAAAGACAGTTTATAAATGTAAGCCCTGAATAACTGGACCATAATAATGCATTTAGGAAATTCAATAACATTTTATTCTGCATTTCTATAGATTATTTAAATTATCTGGAAAGCAATCTACATTTATCCATGCAAGATGCCAATTTTACATATATGAAGAAAAATTGATTAACTGTTCGTTCCCTAGGCTAGCATTTAATTATTTTCTTCTCATGCTGAGATGGTTATGAGATGGTTTTTAAGACTTACTCCAAATAATGATGATAGATTAGAATAATAACCCACATTATTAGATAATAACAGTTTGGAAAAGTGCTTCAAACTCAATTTTTGATTCATTTTATTTCAATTTAATGGAGTCTCTGACATATACTTTAAATTCTGAACAGAACAAGAGACCTTTCTTGACCTCTTATGTTCAGAAGCAATTTAAATGAGAAGATTTTACTTACGAACTAGTATGATGCTTTTGACCTCAATTTGCTGATGTATAGGGAACTAATTTGTCAGTACACAGGTAGCTTTCAAGCAACTTTGAATAACCTTTACTGAATAATTCCTTTTAGCTCGGAATTCTAAATAAAATTTTAGACTTGGAAATGTATTTTAATCTAATATAGAGACATAAATTTCAGGCAATATTTATATTTTATAACACACTGTAAAGAGACCATCAAGCAAATGCATTACTCATAAGTTCAAACTAGTATAAATAAGAAAAGAATCTCATTTGCTCAATTGCTAAAAGTTAAATTCTAACTTTATTCTAACTGTGAAAGGTAACCAAAGAATGTTAGAAGAACGAAAAGATTCATATCCTCTGTGTGCATCTGCAGACATGGCATCATGGCATCTTACAGCTACTACATGTATGATAACCACAGAAACACAATTTCTATTCGTCATTGCTTTTACTTTTGATAGTTGCACTCCTGTCAATCCAGTGATCATCATAATATTTATTATACGAACTCAGTCACTTTCAAAGGCAATTATGGTTTATTTTCATTCTGCCTGTTCCTCAAACAGTTTAAAAAAAATGTTTTTTTTTAAGACAATTCTACCTAAACACAACATAACAATCCTTGCTCATGATACCAGATAAGGTAATCTGTAAATTTAATCTGCAATATTTTTTGTCATTCATTTGTATATGTAATATTTTATTATTGTATATATATTATGTTATTATATCTTTGAATATTTTGTCAATAATCTAATAAGAGAAAGGGCATATAAAACCATGTTGAGAATCATCAATAAATGTGATGTTCACAGCGAAGACTGTAGTTAAGTCTCTTTCTAACATATTCCTTATTTAAATTCTATGTTCAGTGAATGTGGTTTAGGTGGCGTTTCCAATGGTGGAGTTTCAAGGGTAATCCTAGTCGGCCCTTTTTTCGGTGCTGTGCGTATCTGCGAAATGACCTTTCCGATGCTGACTTTTCCCTATACCAATGAACTTCAGCGCTGGCATCAGAAACGGATGGGTTTATGGTAGAGAGAACATTTTGGGAATGTGTGTATCCACTTCTTTAAAAAAAAGATAGTAACAGATAGAATCTTGCAGATTTTGTCTTTCATCTTTCAAAGCTTAAGGCACAATAAAACCGTTCAAAGGACACCCATAATTATTTTATTACTGGATACAGGTAGAGGTAAAAAATACACTAAAAAACAAAATTAGTATTTTGTTTTACGAAGGTACTATGGGAAATGTTTTTTTATTTTAATGGCAGTATTAATTGAATTTATTGTCCTATTATCATATATAATCCTATTAATCATACTACTGAGTACAGGGTTAAGAAGGACCAATCAAGGGATCATTTTAGTCACAGTATAAACAAACACCATCCTGAAAGATTAGACAAAATGGGATCTCTGCAACATAATGGATATTTCACAATAGATGTAGAAGTTTGTAATTTTCTAACGGGTGAACCTGAGCATTTAGACAACTTTAATCTCACACGACAGATACATTTAATACCTCTGAGAAAGGTTTGGATAAAAAGGAGAAGGTACAACATTGGGAAAAAAGCACTGAGTGGTTTAAACATTGTACAATATAAATCTAGATTGTAAAAAAGATTTCTTTAAAAGAAATGTATATAAAGGTGAAGTAATGGCAACATATTTTTTTGCTTGTACTTTCTGATTATTTTCTTCCCATGCAATATAAAACAATGTTACAATGTGACTGAATAACCAGTGTGGTAGGGTTCTTTGCAAAGATAAGCATGAGTTGCTGAATTAAATCAAAAAGAACTTTATTGGCTTCTGGCAGTGTTTTACAGCTCAGGTATAACAGAGGCAGCACAGGTCTTTCCTTGTTACAGTCCAAAACAAGACTGACTTGGGCTGCCTGGGAGCAGATTTTTATACCAATGGTCTCCCAGCATGCTTTGTATAGGAAATACAACAATTATCAAAAATAATACAAAATACCCATTACCATAACATTTCCATAAGAAGGATCTATTGTTACATACCGATTTAACATAAAGGTCTGCACAGATAAAAGGAAAACATCTTACAAACCAAATAATCATCTTACAAACAACATATCAGATTTATGTGCACATCTAACAGCAATTAAGACACCTTTGTGTGCAAACAAACCGCAAAAGTGTGTATACAAAACCTTTTTGGTATAAACTCATTGTATACATCACTATATGCTTTAAAGTTGTAACATTTGTGCAAAATGTAATGGTTATATTTAATGCACTGCAAACAGTAAAATGAAAACATGTTTAAATGCTTAATTGCCTGCTATCTGAACAGATTGGGCATGGCTATTAACCCTAGCATGTAGAAAACAAAGTTGTTTTCCATCCCTGTGTACTGTGTAGGATAGGTGAAAGGGAAAGCAAGAATCAAGAAAAGATAAAGGGGATTTTGCTGGCCAGCAGAAGTAGGAAAGATAGGAAAAGAGAAAGGATTTATCCCTACAGACACATAAAAAAAACAACATTAAAGGCAATCCTGTCACAACTAGTAATAACTAAATCATGCAAACCACGTTCTGTTTTTAAATGGGATTTTCAGGCTAAAACACATTTTTCTATTGAACGGGAAGTTCAGTGCAAATACATATACTTTTCAGAAAAAAGAGCAATATTTTTCCATCCCAATGACCTTAACCTGCCCATTCAGCATTTTGTCTGTATATAAATAAATGCAACCGAAATACTGACTTCCTGTTTGCAGACCCCTAGTAGAGATCGCTACGGTCTTGCCCTTGACCCAGCGCCTGGGTTGATTCAGTTACTCAGTAGAGATCTGAGCATCTTTGACCCATCCAACAGCCAATCAGTAGAAATCACTGTTAGGAACATTCCAAGGAAGTGGTGCATCCTGGGAAGAAGAAGGAACTGAAATGTCAGCTCACTAATGTCAGCAGCAGGGAACAGCAAAGGGTATGAAATCAACTGATTTTTCAAAATGGGAGAGAATATGTAGAATAACTAAGAAGGCATTACACAAACTAACAAATTAACAAATATTGATCATTTCCACTGAACTGTTAAGCACTTACTTTTAATTTTAATTATACACAAGGAGAAACAAAGTAGAAAATTCCCCTATATCTCACTGGGTGGATAACTCTTCACATGACTTAATTAACTGAGCCAGGGGAAGGGTTAGTAACTATGGGTCCTCTGTAATAATAGATTTATTCATTTAATACTTACAGATCATTATTTACCCATCACATAGACAGACATCATGGCCTGGTGCTTCCCTTTTTGGTTTGCTAGTTTAATGGACAACTCCACCCCCATAATAATATATTTTAGAAAGAATGGCCTCTTTAAAATATGTTGATGTATCATAGTTTGTCCTATGAATTCATTACAGTATGCCCGCTATGCTTCTGGAGGCCTCATGGAAACTAAGCAATTTAGAGGCCTGTACTGAGCCTGTACTGAGCCTGAGCATGCTCAGAAGAGGCAGACAGATGATTAACATTCAGTCATTGACTGTGATGTCAACTGTCAAATCCATAACGGACAGTTACTAACTGGAAGAACCAGGAAGCAGAAACATGACATTGTGCAGGATTTCAGGTTAGACTTATATATTTCACATTTCAAACTATTATCGTTTAGGGTTTTGGGGGATAATTTACCTGTATGTAAGTTTTCATTTTGGGGCTGGACTTGCCCTTTAAATGTTGGAAGGAAATCTAACTTCCTGCCAGTGCCACCCCTGCAAAAATTCCCCTTCCTACCCATGACTGCAAGCACCTGCAGGGTCGTCAGTGGGTCCCTTCCAACCCAAATTGCATTGTAAAGGTTCCCATACAATGGGCCAGCTTAGTTAATCTCTAGCCACAACAAATTTTGTTAATTCTGTTTATTTTAATTTGCAGAATCAGGCATTGGCTGTACACTTTTATTTGGTAAAGCTATTGGTAAAAAAGATTAGGTGATAGTTGTGTGCCTAGCAATATTTGGCATTACACTGTATTCCCACAACATTAAGAACACCATCTGGCCTGGTCACTTTGCAACCAACGTTACGTTACATTGCACGTGTGCAGCTATTGCCTAATCAAACATAATATGGGCCTAAAGTTGGTTCAATTTATGGCCAGCCATACCATTTGTACTTCCCTGCTCATTGCCACTGAGTGACACACCATGGGGTGGGTTTACATAGTAACTAGAGATGGGATCCGGGTCCGACACAAATACGTATCTGACATGGAACCCCTTGGTTCTGAAAGATCCGTCGAATGTACGGAGCTATTTTCGATAATTTTCAAAAATATCTTTGAACGTTCGAAAATACGATCAGAGACTACTTTGGAGTTTCCGATCGTATTTTCGAAAATCAAATGCTTGAGGTTTAAGCCTCGAAAATAGGCTTGAAGATTCGAAAATAAGATGGGAAGCTCAAAAGTGGTCTCCGATTGCATTTTTGAGGATTTTCGAACGTTCGAAGATAGCTCCGTACATTCAAAAATCTTTGAAAATTCGTTCCATTCTCAGATCTTCGGGATTTTCCCGAGGTCCGGGAATCTGAAAACGGAATGAAACTATGTAGTTTCGGCCATCTCTTATAAGTAACCATTCAAACAACTACATTCACCACTGAGGCCCAAACCCATTTTACAGATACACATAACATTTTAAGTTTATAGTTAACAATTTGGCCACAGCTTTATTAAATGTTTATAATGCATAACAAATTAGGCCAGCAGTTGCCTAGCAATCAGCACAAATGATTAATCCCGAAACAGGAGTCTCCTATTGGTGAGGTTGAGGCTGGCCTTCGCCGATAGCCCCAGGCTGCCCCTTACTGTCAACTTAAAGGGGCACTAAAGTGAAAAAAATCACTTGCCTTTATCCTTTTCTGTATTATTAGTACTGCCAGGATCTTGATCCCTTTTTTCTTTCAGGGCTCCCTGTCACTAGATCTCCTCATGTTCTCTTCAGTTCAATCCTAGTTAGTATGCATTTTTCCTCTCTCTGTGCCCAGCCCCTCCCAAAATCTTCGGCACAGCTAGATCGGGGAGCATGTGCAGTGGGGATGATCTGTGACCTCAAACAACCAATATATACATCTAATAAAAGTGGAGACTGCTGAGTTGAGCTTGCATCTGTATTCTACGACAAGATTAGCAACCAATGCACCTCGCTATATCTTGTTTAATGTCTTTTATCAAGTCAACTGTGCATATGTGTCCTCCCACCTGAATCACCAGCAGGGGCGTAACTAGAGGGGAGCGGGGGAGCAACCGTAGGGGGGCCCGGGAGCCAAAGGGGCCCCATCTTCTTATTTTTTCCAATGAGAGATATAGTCTCCTCCCAGAAAACCACTGTTGATGAAGTACGGATAGGAGCCCCATCATAGTTTTGCTGGGGGGTCCAGTGATTCCAAGTTACGCCACTGATGACCAGGACCTTGGGCCCACCCTACCATAAATTTTGGAGGATACATGACCAACAGAGGCCCTGAATTGCCCTCCACTTAATCTGTGATACATGAGGCGAAATTCTCATGTTTCTTCCATAGGGTTGGGTCTCAGCTTTCTTTAATGCCCCAAAAGCCATACTGGCATAGCAATGGAACCTAGGGAGACAAAACAGAAGAGCATCTTTGCTATCAAGTGGGGGAGGATGTATGATTTGTACTTAGAAGACCTCCATCTACACACCCTCTTTACTTCCCTTTCGGGTAAGTCCACTAGAAGGCTTCTGTTTCTGCTCATATTCTAAATGAATGAGTTGAAAACTCAGTGGGAGGGATCAATAACTTGGCCAGGCCAGATTACCACCAGAAATAGAAATCTTAGCTGGTTAGTGGTAGCCCCTATAACCTTGTCCTCAACCATGACAACAACCCCCCCTCCCGTCTCATGTTAACGCGTGGCCTGATGTTTGGGGGTCCCGCAGCTCAACCTGGGGCTCCCTCCCAATCCTTAGATGGAGCATTGTGGCCCTGGGAAAGGCCTTTTGGGGATTAAGGGGTCCCGCAGCTTGAACCAGGACCCCCCTCCCTGGCACTTATAAGTGCCCTTGTGGCCCTTGGAAGGGCCCTTGTGGTGCTGACAAGTGCCTTTTGGGGCTTAAGGGGTCTAGCAGCTTGTATAAGGAACCCCTCCCCAGCACTTAGAAGTGCCCTAGTTTCACAGACAAGTGCCTTTGTTGGGGGTCCGCCAGCTCAAAACCAGGACCCCCATTGGCTCTTTGGAGCACGTTCAGATTATGGGGGACTTTGTTTTTCTGACATTGATTGGAGTAGTGGAACTGCCAACACAATAAAGGGTAACGGGTTCCTAAATTTGCTACATTTTCTTTCACAGGTGCTTGCAGTTCCTACTAGAAAAGGTGCTCTGTTAGATCATAATATCTATAAATTTGAAGTTAACTGGAAGCTTAGATAACAGTGACCATGAAATATTGTCATTTAATGTATGTTATAAAAAGGAAAAGTGCACTGACAGCATTGTCCCAATAGACAGAGATCACTCACAAACATACAACAAGCTGTGTCTCACCTCTCCATTTGCTGTGGCCATTGGGTGATTTATGAAAATAACCTGTGAGTACTAGGGGTCAGCTCCCACAATCCACCTTAGCTGGGTAAACCCCCAGCTAAGTGCTTGCGTACAGGCACATGCTCTGTCGTGCTCAACAGTTCAAAACAAGCAAGTTGCAGCCTTGAGCCTTGCTTCCAAGAACTGACACAGAACAGGGATTTAAGTTTTTTGTTTTCAAACACATTCACTGCTCCTGTCCTGACAATTATATAATCCTTTACTATTCATACAAAAGGAAAAGTAATCTTTAGTGTATTTCACAGATATCATGGATGTAGGAAACGGAATACTAACATTTCAGCAAAAATCTAAAAAAAAGTAAGTCTGGGGAATAGAACCTGCAACTCGTACATTTACTGTCTTGCTAAAAGCAAAGCTCTTACCTTTAGGCTAACAGCTACCCTATTGTAAGCTGGTACATGTAGAATCTTTTACTATGGACATAATGGAAACAAAAAATAAAGGTAAGCCTGGGAATTTGAACTTGCAACTTTCTGAACTATTTGCTTCTTATACTGGCATCTTACCATTTGCACCACCATGGAACAAGCTGAAGATATAGGTACATTTAGAGGCTTTATCTTTTGCTTGGCACATAATAGAAACAAAAAAAGGTAAATCAGGCGTACTGAACTTGTGACTTTCAGAACTGTGTGTTTTTAAACCTGGTGCCTTACACAGTGCGCCAACACTGAACAAGCTGAGTGTACACCTACATTTGGAAGCTTTATCTTTTGCTAGGAAAAGAATAAAAAAATGTGATATGGAAGTCCCTGATAAGACTTTGAAATTTGCTTGTTACCCTGCAGTTTATTTACAGGAGAACAATCTTACAATGTATAGGTGTTCTTATAATGTATAGGTGTTATCTGATTTGCGGGTTGGGCTCAGGTAGCCCACACTGAGTTGCGGGTTGGTGGTTCGGGTAAAGAGAACTGCTGGCCAGGTTCGGGTCGGGTAGAAGAATTCCAGTCTTCTTAAAAAAACAACAACTTTTTTCCATGTCTATGAAGAGAGATCTGTCTATAAACTGGGAATAGATTGTTATCAATCCAAGACAATGTGCAGTGTGCATAGCACCTTACACAAAATCACACTATGGTAGATAATACATCTAGATGCAAAAGCTCCCAGCCTCTTAAGGTTCGTATACAGGTGCGATGGCGGATGCCGTCCCGTGGCGCACGATGTGTATGAATGGCTGTTTCAGGGGTGATAATCGTGCCATGTATTAACTAGAATCGGTCAGGGATCGTGTCTGGGTAGGTTTTGCAGAGATGACTGGGTAAAAAACCAGTTAATGCTGGAGTGACTGGAAAGGCAGGGGCTAAACTTCTGACCTTGGTTTTCCTAGCAGAGGTCAGAGGCAGCAAAGTAACATTCTCCTATAGAACAAAGTAACAAACGTCTATCTGCACCTGCACATATGCATGAGACCAGAGCAAGTGTCTGAATAAGAACAGATGACATGTGATTTCATTGGTCTTTATAAATCCTTCTGGCCATAATGATCTATGAGATGTGGATGATTCTAGAGATGTCCAAACTTCGCAAAATCCGGTCCGCTTGAAAATCCGCGAATTTTAGAAAAAATTCGAAAATTCGAAAATCCGCGAGCGGACCCATAAAAATTAGAAAAATACGAGATTTTTCGTATTTTCGAAAATTTTCGAAATGAAGGGTTTTCGCGTATTTTCGAAAATTTCGGAAAATCCGCGAAAACCCGTAATTTAGAAAATTTTCGAAAATACGAAAAATCCGCGAATCGGAAGTTGGGAAGGCAGAAAATCCGGAAAAATCCGCCGTTCGCGAACGGGATAAATCCACGGCGGATCCGGGTTCGGATCCACGAACCGGCCATCCCTACTAGTGATGATAATAACAATATTTCACTTGATGAGGTTCAGCTAGAACTACTGCATTTATGTGGACCTCCAAATAATTTACATTTAATACTCCCAAGCATTGTACAACACCACAGTGCAGACAGGGAATGCTGGGAGTTGTAATTTTCAAAATATAGCAAAAATATCTACACCCATGAAAGGTGAATAAAACATTTATTTTAACTTTTAGACTTTTTTTAACTTCCTTCCAAACTTCCAAATTTTAGGAACAATGACTAAAAGCTGGTCGGATTTCGGGTTAGAAACTACCAGGTTGGGTCATGGGTATGAAGCGCATAGAAAAGCAGAAAAGCGGGGTGCGGGTACGGATTTTATGGGTCGGTTTGGTGTGGGTCTGGACTCGAACCCAGCCTAAAAAGATGAAGCCTTTCAAATAAGGGGAAATTAAATAGTGGGGATAGGATAGATAAAATCTATCCTATTATTTCATCAGATTCATTAGCTGTCACAGGCCTTTTTTTCTATGGAATTCTAAATAAAACAATGACAACAAAGATGAAGACGAGATGCCAAAAAGAGTTCTATCACCCACAAAAAAACATGCTACCTGGTTTTGCAGAGACCACCGTTTCCAAAACTTTATGGATACTACTTTGTACTTTTGCATAAAATTCCTTACCTTTCCTTATGGTTCATACAATACAAGAATTGTGGAAGCACTCCAATTAGGCTAATTTACAACTCACATTTAGCGGAGTGCTACTGATCTGGTCAAACATTTATACAAACATAGAAAAGATAATCAATGCACATTCCTAGCCCCCATACAATATCAATAATCTGCACACTGGCATACTTTATAAACAAGGGGTTTTAGTATACATTACTGTGATCACATGAATGAAAGCCTTCCAACCACGTCAAGGTAACCCCAGTCGGAAGGTCCTAACATCTAACCTTTTCAATTTCTTTTCTTCAATTACGATTAGCAAACTTTGCATTTCTCATTCTTACACTGGATCCATATAACATCTCTCTCCTTCCCCCTCAGCCCTTAGGCTTTTTAAAATGAGGAAGAGGAGGCCATCCAGTGCTTTGTATTAAAGCAAAGGACCTCCCATTAAAGGGGCGTGTTGGGTGCTATTACCACATGGAGGCTTGACCAGCCTCCCATAAATACATACAATACAAAATTGTGGAAGCACCCATTAGGCTAATTACAACTACATTTAGCGGAAGTGCTACTGATCTGGTCAAAACATTTATACAAACAAAAAGATAATCAATGCACTTCCTAGGCCCCATACAATATCATATTATCTGCACACTGGCATACTTTATAAACAAAGGGTTTTAGTATACATTACTGTGATCAACATGAATGAAAACCTTCCAACCACGTCAGGGTAACCCAGTCTGGAAGGTCCTAACATCTAACCTTTTCAATTTCTTTTACTTCAATTTACGATTAGCAAACTTTTGCATTTCTCATTCTTACACACTGGATCCATATAACAGGCTCTCTGGTTCAACTGCTATGCTTTTTCAAAATCCAGGAAAGTGAGTAGAAGCTGTCAGGGAGTCATTCGGTCAATGCTGCTTCCCTAACCTCAACAAGGACTGTGACATGCGCAGGGGAGCCCTTTCCCCCTCCTCCCTCCCACCATCTGCATGCATCCTCTGCAGCCGTGGCACCTAGCATGAATCCCTTTGGCTATAAGGTTGGTACCCCCTGCCCATCCCCAACCGCCAAAATATTTCTTTAAAAAAATGCTCAGATCGCTACATACAGACCCTTCTCTCCCACAACGTCTTCAATGACGTCAGCCACGTCTGTGATTGGCCAATCACAGACGTGGTTCCTGGTCTGGCCGGGAGAGAAGTGGCTGTGTGATTTTAGCATATTTTTGAAGAAATAAATCAGGTATACCTATCTTGTACTAAAACATCATTTTTAGGGTGGACATGCCCTCTAAATTTATCAAGAATTGAATTAGGGCTTTATTAAAATTTTGAAAAGCATAACCCATACATTTACAATGTGACAGGGACACAGTATACTTTAGCACTATAGTAGGGTTTGTATGAACACAGTATTTATATACCTTCTATAAACATGGCATTGATAGACTCTATAGTAAAGGACATAGTGAGGGGGAAATACATGTGCTTTATACTCTGGGTACAATGGCTCTGCTTCACATTACAGGGCATAAGGGTAAAAAATGTTTTTTCCTTCTTATGGGGACAGTTTATGGTAATTAGAATGAAATTGTCTACAGGCCCAGATTCTATGGGGTTTACCTGGGGGCTGTGCAGGTCGGAGCTGTTGATTTTTTACTTAAAAACAATCATATAAAGTATAAATGTATTATCCTAAGATAAGAGGCCCCATTATCTTATTTAAATCAACATCAACTCATTATCATAATAAAGAGGTTCTGCAGCAGCCTTACCTTCTGTTTGCTTCCGAAGAAACTTTGGACACGTCTCTCTGCTTTGTCCAAACTCATGAATTATAAAAAAAAATTAAAGATTTAAATTTTTCAGTTACTTAATTAAGGTCAAAAACCAGATATAAATACCAGAAAATAAAAATTGACAGTGTGTGAGTGAAGAGTTTTTGCAGTAGAATTTCCTATCACGCAATACACCCATTCCAACTGTCACCCTTCCAGTTACAGTAAAATTACACACAGCAGAAGAGTTAATGATAATAAGGCATTTGATTTTCAGTTAAAATATAAAATGTTACAGAATGGATATGTAAAGAAATAGGGTCAGATTAGCACAAATATGGAATGTGGTGGTTGGGAAGATTGATAGTTTTCAGAAATGGGCAGTATAACCCTTTACCATTTAAATCTTAAATAAATTGGCTATTTTTCTAATAAAGATAAACAAATATAAATCCTATCCCATAATACCCCCTATATAGTGTGTAAGTATAAAAAAATTAAAATTGAAATTATCATGTAATTCACCCATTTCAACTGTAACCCTTCCAGTTATGGTAAAAGATTGGATATCTAAAGAAATAGATGGCAAATCAACACAAATATGGAATGTGGTGGTTTGGAAGAATGAGATCAAATCGATGTAGTAAATCACTTATTAACTCAGGAGAGAGCAGTCATGGGGATATGTAATAAAGCACAATTTCAAAACAAACCTGGTTTGAAAGATTTTTCAAACTTTTCTAATCTTCGAACTTTTCATCAAAAATTTACAAAATCAAATATTCCATTCAAAATATAAAAAAAATCCAATTGAAATACTTGAGATTTTCAATGGGAAATCTGTATAAGATTGTGCATGTGGACATCACTTTAACCCTCTACAGTATTTCCTGCTAGGGGATATAAGTGCCTCCTAACCGTGGATAAGAAGTATAGTGGCCATTTTTTTAGCCTATAGGCTTATCCATTTTGGATTTTTATTAAGGCATAGTTTTGGTGAATACTATTATCACGCTCCTTAATAGATGTCTTTACAACATGGTCATAGAATAATGGCGTGGTCATAAAATACCAAATAGTGTCATCATTTTATGACTATATTCTAAAATTCTGCTGCAGTGCCACTATGTAAAACACATCAGTCTTGCAATCAGTGCAATGATGGTATTTTGCAGCACAGTTGTAAAATAATGGTACCGGTGGCATTTTACAGCTGTTTAACTACCCTTGTAAATAGGACCCAGTATTTGCTCTGTCCCTTCAAAAATAGTCCGTCAATTTTTAATTTATAAAATTTTCAGTCACCTATCTGACTGAAAAAAATGTGTTGCCATCCCTTTGAAGCCTCTATAGTTTCTTAAAGTAAGTTCAAGAAATCACACCATCAGGTAATATTGGGGTTTAATGAGAAAACATGGTTGTAATTTGATAGATTGTTTTAGCTGCAAAGGCACATATCATTTATTACACTTTTTTTTTACTAACTGCCTTATTTGTCAATGGCAATCAACCCCTGAACACCCAGGCTATTTACAATTTATACCCCTTGCTATCCCCTACTGATTGGCTGTTGGATGAGTCAAATATGCTCAGAACAGGAAGTCAGTTCTTCAGAAGCATTTATTTATAAACTTATAAACAGACAAAATGCTGGATGGGCAGGTTAAAGTAATTTAGATTGAAAAAACCTTCTAAATTAAAAGTATATGTATTTGCGCTGAACTTCCCCTTTAATATTCATTTTTGCAATTTACATCATATTTGCATCATATAGGGGAAAGCAGACAAAGTGTAACACTTTAAAGTATTAGCACGATCGATTAGATTAGATTAGATTAGACCGACTGCATTCTGCCGGCATTGTTGAGGAGTCAGGCAGGCTTGGCCCTTCTGGACATACCCCACACTAATTTGGCTTCTCTCCCTCAGAGTATGCAGTGTGCAAGGGAAAGTGGGCGAAAGGAAAACACTTCACAACATCAAAACCATTGACTTAAAGTAGATTCACTGCAGCCACTATTGCTGAGGAGGCAGGCAGGCTTGACTGTACATACCCCCACCACATTGGCTTTTATACCCAGGGGGCTGGTGCTGCTAAAAAATAGCTGTCATTGGTAAATTTGGGACATAGTGCTGGATCCTTTCCACAAATTCGATAAATTTAGTTCAATAAACATCAAAAATAATCGAATCAGTGAGTTCTAAAAGTCCGAGTTCATTTAAAGCCAATGAATCTGACTTGAACTCGGGTTTAAGTTCTAGTCCATCTCTACTGCTTATCTGAAATTACAGTAATTTTCATTATATACTGTAAATGGACCAGACTAAATAAAACAGCAGGCACATTATTTTAATCTAAATAGAGTTCTACATCTGTAATAGATCACAGAATCAATTTGTGATAGCTAAAGATTGTTAAATGGTATCTCCACCCCCTACCCCCCAAAAAATCCATATCTTTACAGATCTACATTGCATTGATTGTATTTGATAGTCATGAATCCTGGTTTTGATATGGAACTGCCGGTATCGAAAATCCGCTGATCCAACATATCTTTCTAAACTTTTGAAACTCAGAACTTTTCATTGAAAATCCGAAAATTCAAAACTACCATTTGAAACTTCAAAAATTTTAAATTTCTAGCAAAAAATCGAAAATGCTATAGTAAATTCAAAATATTCTGATTTAATCAGATTATGGGATTTCCAGAATCAGATTTCTAGTATAAAACTGGTTCTTGTGCATACCTTTTTTCATACCTTTTTTTTACGTTTCACCTTGAGACTATTTTAGTAAAAAACTTTAATAAAATTGTTCAAGGACTAAAATAATTTCTTTTTTTATATTGCCACCCTTTTCCTGATGGCATTTCAATGTCAGCACAGTTGCAATACAAGGATAAAAAAATAGGCTGTTTAATATTTTATAGCTCATTTTTGTGCATTAAAGTACAAGAAGCAAACCTCTACTGCATTGTAATTTTCTCCGTATGGAAAAATGGTTTAAACTTCTTTTTCATCATTTTATTGATCAGGAAAAATGCAGAAAAATGGTAAAACATAATCAATAAAATCAGAGAGCTGATACTGTATTACCCCAGTCAGAATCCATGATGCATGTTTGTTTAATTTAAAATGATCGCAAAAAAGGTGCTAACTACAAATTCATTTTGATTGCAATACATAAATATTATTTATAAACTGCTAAAAAAAATTAAATTGTGTAAAAATAGCAGGAATATGTAATCTGTGAGATAAAGTGAGAAAAGGATGTTATACAATTGTGTGATAAATTACTACCGTATATATATATATATATATATATATATATATATATATTTAGCAAATGAGCAGATGTTTGTACTTCTTTTAGATGAAAAATCTTGAAAATACACAAGACTTTTGCCAATGTATCTGTACAATTAATATATACACATGACAGCACTGCATCATTCTTCAAGTGTTCTTCAATTAAGTATATTTCTAGGAGCTCATTGTGCCTGTTTGATATGACAGCTGTATTCAAATAGCATTATAATTAGATTTGTACGTCATGGCAAGTTCTATTCAGTTCCTGTGCTTGTCAGTCAGAAAGTCTCTTTTTAACCTTCATAAAAGTGCTTTCACTTCCACTAATCTGAAAGGTTATTTCAGAAAACTCATATTCAATATATGAAAGTATTTGTATTTTAGGGTAAAACTATTTCAAATCTCATCATTATATGTTCTAAATTACAAGTTTTCCTTCCTGTTTTAACGAAATTGCTTATTTTATTCAAATTTCTTATGCCATTTTTAAAGAGACATTACAAGTTGATTTAAATGCACATAAACAAGTGCCTCAGATCTAAAGGGTTTATGTGTTTAATTAAAAACACATGTTCAGATAGTTTAGACTGTAGTCCATAAAGGGGACAAATTATAAACTAACTAGAGCTGCTTTTACTGCTAAGATAAAAGGATCAAGCATTACCACAATATTCCCTCTTAAAGTTACATATTAATTTTATAAGGGATAATGCACCCCTTACAGTGTAATATCATATATTACAATGGTAAGGGGCACATTATTTCTTCTAATATATAAATTTAGGATTTTTTTTCTTATGATTTTATTTTCATAACAAATATATAACAAATGGTAGAGGTTCCAGTTCTTTAAGTTTCAGTGGGAGGTAAAAGGCAGAGTTTCCGGATCGTTAAACTTCAAATTAGAGCCCAAGTCAGTGAAAACGGCATATACATTCTGCCGTTCACTCACGCATGACTGTTTGACGAGTCATAGCAGTGCGTGTGTGCTGTGTCCACTTACTGAACATCTTGCTGTAAATGCATTTTTCACTGGTTTAGGCTCTGTTTTGACATTTAATGATCTGTAACTTCTGCCTTTAACAGTACCTCACACTAAAAATTTGCTGAATTTGTCTCTGCTAATGAACTGAAAGTGTATGTATACTGTAAAAATTACTTTGCGTCCTCTTAGGGGACAATTTACCCAGAGTCGCTGGGCAAATATATGGAGTGTTGGTTCGCTACTGGTTAGCATGACTTTAACCCCGTGCATCCGACGCTCACGATTCAATATTGCGTTTGCGCTAGCTTTAGTGCTGGATTTTAACACCAGCAAATAGATATTGAATAGCGAAAGGAGCATTTACCCAGAGTGATATCGTCTCTGCGTAAATGAGCCTGTTAATCTATAAATAAATATGTGTAAGTATTGTAGCACTTACTCTGAAGTGTGTGATGCTGCATTCCTTCAATACAATACTTGTTTTGCTCAGGCTCTGACCACTGACCTGACTATTTTCCCCCATACCAACTGTCAATACTGCATACAGTATACAGCACACCAACTGTCAAACCATTCCAGCTGCAGCAAAACTGCTTACAGAAATGCTGAAATGTGAGATGTTTCAGATTTGATCTAATGAAATAGAGGTCAGATCAACAAAAAAACGGAACAGTGATAGTTGGGATGAATTAGTTTCCACTAATGGGCAATTTAAACAAACAAATTTGCCAGTGTAAATACCCTTTAAAAAAAAATGGAAATTCTGCGCTTTTTAACTATGGAAATGCTGGTTCTTTTAGGAGGGATAAGGCTCTGGAAATTGGATAGGAGCATCAATGTTATATATTCTTATTAAAAACCTCTTAGCTACATAGCTCAGAGGTTTTTACACGAATATATTCCACTGTTGCACCCTATTCAAACTCCAGAGCCTTATGTATTATATTAATATTTCCTCCTATGATAAGGGTGAGCTGAAATATACTGTAAATCACAATGCCCCAAATGAGGGTGACTTTTACACTCATTTTGCTGGGCCTTTAAAGATCTCCTGCTGTAAAATATTAAGGGCCATGTCCACCGCAAAACATTTTTTAAACCATGACCACCCCCCAAAAAAATCCCCCCAAAACTATTCTATTTAAAAATCAAATCTGCACTGCACTTCTCCCCAGTCCCTCGCGTGACATTACCGCAGTGTAGAGTGATTTAATGCACTACACTGAATGGACACACCTCCAGGTAGTTACACTGGTTATCCATGACTGCCATGACTGCTAGCAGAAGAGCTGGGACTTTGCATGCAGATTGCTCTAGGGACTGGGAAGGATGTCTCTATTTAGGTGCTAATATGGGGTCTGTAAGTATTGCTGTTTTATGGTTTGGGGGGTGTCCTACTCAGGTCCAAAAGATCCTTTTGGAGGTGGACATGACCTTTAATTTATTAAAAGTCTCTTGTGCGTTTTATGGTTGCATGGTTGTTTTGTGGCTTACAGTATAATATACCTACATATATTTCACATAAATAAAATAAATAATCCTTACTATACAACATTACTAGTGCAAATAACATTTCTTGTGAAATTCTAGTTGTATTTTCAGGTAAGCATGCCTTCTTTTTTTAGACAGCTGAAAAACATGAGATGATTGACTTTCTTTACATACAGTATAGTAACTGTTTAATTTAACTTCATGTCGTCTTATCAACCTTAAAGCTGGGATTTCAGGTTACTCTCCTGAAATGCCTTGTCACCTTGAGAATGATTAATTTTCTTTTTGATTTATTCTATTTGGTAATATATCTTTTTTTCCCCATGGACAGTCTATCTAGCTAGGATTTATGACTCTCCAATACATTTTTAAAGTCTATCTTTTTATAATTTTTTTTTTAAATTTCACATTTTCTTTGGCTCCTTTTTCAGGTTCCTATGGAAACGTTTATTCCTACCACCCCTATCGTTTTTCACTGACTGATATTTTAAATGTTCTGGATCACACACCTTCACTTCATCTGAGAAATGTCTGGGTTTGCTGGTTATTTTTATTCCAAGTCTTAATTTGCTATCCATTAGTTTACCACCATCAATATTTGTGTATGATAACTAGGCCTTAAAAATGAATGATCTATTACATATTACTATAGAGCAGGCATAGGCAACCAGTAGATCTCCAGATGTTTGAAAACTACAACTCCCAGAATTCCCTAACTACAGAGTACCTTTAGAGGAATGCTGGGAGTTGTAGTTTTAAAACATCTGGAGATCTACTGGTTGCCTACCCCTGCTATAGAGAATAAGCTATCCTAATTTACAGTCAAACTACCCAAGAGAATCTGTCTAAATAATATTAATAATTATAATAATATATGCAACCAGTTTAGCCCCAGTGTAGTCAATTTGATTCTCTTTATTAATGAACATATGAATCAGCTGACATTCATTACATTGTGGGGCAGTGTAAAGCCAAGAAACTCATCTCATTTAAGTTTTCTGTGCAGTTAAACCCTTTTTAGGGGGTTTATTTATATAGCAGTGGTACCATTAATAATTCTAGTTGTAAAATAATACTCATTGCTATTTAAGAATAGGTATTCTTATATAAGGATCACTATTTAAGTATTGTTATTTAGGTATCATTATTTAAGGATCTGGTATTCTTATTTCTTATTAAAAGTTCAGTAATATGGTTTCATAATTTAGAAAAGAGTAGTGATACTTACCAACTGGTAGTGTTATTTAACATTCCTTATTTAAGAATGCCCCTTCTTAAAAAATATACCCCATTCCTACAGGCTAGAGCTGCTGATGTTTTCTGCTCCATGGCTGGCTATCAAGACATATTTCCTTTCTCTAACCAGGTACTTTATAGCATTGATTGATGAAATATAGTGAGCCATCCTATATTTGTATTGTACCTACACCCCTTTACCGTTGCAGGCTCTGTTCTACCCAATGAACTAAAAATACAGGACAACTCCACCCTCATAAGAACATCTTTTAGAAAGAATGGCCTCTTTAAAATATGTTGATATATCATAGTTTGTCCTATGAATTCATTACTGTATGCCTGATATGCTTCTGGAGGCCTCATGGAAACTGAGCAATTTACAAACCTGTACTGAGCCTGGGTGATATACCTGCATGTAAGTTTTCATTTCAGGATTGGACTTGCCCTTTAATTCTTTGACAAGATAGAATCATCTAAATTTCTCCAATAAAATTTACTATACACAAAATAAAAGCCAGAAGAACAAACCATGTTTTCAAATCATTTCTCTGGGTTAACCCCCACAAGGAAAGGGTAAGTTTTGTCTTAGAAAATTACCTCATAATGTAAAATGGCAATATTTGTATTTTGTGTTGAAGAAACAAACTTATGAATAAATGTATATGAAAGGAAATTATTTTGCAGATGTATAAAAGAACATTGAAAACCACACACCATGTCTGAATTTTCTTTATCTAGAATGTTTGCAACATTTCTCCTCTTGCTGTGAGGAAGCTAAAAATAATAACAGAGATGGACATGGAATGAAACTTTGAATGACATTTGATGTTTATAGAGATAAGATTTTTTGCAGTTTTTATGCTGATGAAGATAAGGACACACAGTTTATTTTGCAACTTTTTACCTTTTTAATTTTTTGCTACCATTATGTATTTTATGCAACATGTGCAGTGAATATCTGTATTTGCAGAGGTGTTAGTGGTATATGAGGTTCCTAAGACACAGTGAGTTGAAGTGTTTCCTCAAGGTCACCTGATAAAGAATTTAATTTCAGGCTTATCTGTGTCATAGTTCATTGCTTCATAACATTGATTTGACCACTGAGTCACACACCCCACCTAGGGTCTGCTATTCTTTTCAATAGATATTTGTCAAGGCATTTCTCCTCATTTAGGTTAACAAAAGATGGCACGCTTACTGTACAATAAAAAGTCAGCTATGTATAGAGATTGGATATTGACACCCAAGGGAGTAGCATCCTGAGTAAGGGGCACAGTGGCTTTGCTAACATGTGCACACAGGGGTATGGGGATAGGGTGTGTAAGTGAGTGGAGGGTAGCTGGGAGGAGAGAGACAGAAGCGGTGCAGGATCACAGTGGTAAAAAAGGTAATAAAGGGAAATGGAAAGACACCCATGAATACCCCCCCCCCCCACACACACACACCCTTTTGTCTCCTAGGCAGTTTCTTTAAAAGTATGAAAGTTCACATGGTTTGCTTCCTCACATGCTGAGGTCAATCTGAAAGGCTTGCATTCAGTGTCCCACGTGGTCTCTGGAATTTAAACAATCTCCAATCCAGCTCCTTATAGGAATAGTGGGTTAGCTTTCTGTATTAGTCCAAAAATAATAAAACACTGGCCACACTAGGCTTACTGTAAGTACTTTCTCTATCTTATTTAATTTTCTTAGGGGCTTCACATTGCAAAACCAGAGGCCTGTGCTACACTAAAGTTGGCTCAATAAAGCCGAAACCATTCTGTGGCTGGCTCTCTGGTTATGCATTTAGCTTGTGGAATGCTGTTAAACCTCTTAGAAGGAATGGCTTTTCCTAAAGGGCTACCATGGAAACATGGAAATTACCAATATGACGTTTGTGTATACAGTCAGTGTTATTCAATAAAAATTCTTGGGACCGATTTACCCAGACTCGCTGGGCAAATATATGGAGCTAAATTTGTGGTAACTGGTTTGCTACTGGTTAGTGAAACTTTAAATCCATATTAGCATTTTTTTGGCACGGGTTAGGCAAAAATCACCTGCGCATCCGATGCTCGCAATTCAAAATCGCGTTTGTGCTACTTTTAGTGTTGGAATTTAACGCCAGCATATTGCTGGCATAAATATCCCCCGGTTCCCAATCTCGATCTCTTATGCCCAATTTCTGTGTTTTTCTTGAATGCAGCTTATAAAAATACTCTGAAGGTAAACTGTTGGAGAACTAACAACAGATGTTTTGTGGATTAAGGTTAACTCAACCTTTTTCTGTCTCTGAATGTAATCCCAGCCACATTTGATGATGTTGAGATTTAAAGGATAAGTGCACTGTAAAATTAAGTTAGGGTCACTTGGAAGCTGCAGCTTTAAAAATACTTTTGGCATATTTCTTGTTTCCCTAAGCCACTCCAGAGCCTACCTTTTTCCATTCAAAGTTGCTGACATCTTGTATGTCCTTAGGTGCATGGTTAGCTCCACCCCTGCGAGATTTTCATCTTCCTCCTAAGCCTCAAAAGGGAAAGTCTCATCCACTCTGTGCGATCCGTGCATACACTCGTCATGCAAGCACACGTCCGTGCATGCACTGATGTCAAGTTGCATGTGCCGTGACATCATGCGTATGCGCATGGAGTGGATGAGACTTACCTATTGAGGCTTACCAATCAGGAGGAAGATGAAAATCTCACAGGGGTGGAGCTAACCATGCACCCAAGGACATACAAGATGTCAGCAACTTTGAAAGGAAAAAGGTAGGCTCTGGAGGGGCTTATGGAAACAAGAAATATAAAAGATAAAAATACACAAGAGAGACACTCAGTGCTAAATTATTTCTTTATTCACGGTGAAGCACTACACAGTTGACTTACAGTATATCCACAGCTCAAGGTACAACTGTTCTTATATAGGAACAAGAAATATACCAAAAGTATTTTTAAAGCTGCAGCTTCCAACTGACCCTAACCTAATTTTACAGTGCACTTATACTTTAAGTAGGACATAGCCCCACTTCCACAGCTCCTTGTTCTGGTCCTAATGACATTGTGTGTATGTTTGGGGTTGCTGTCCTGCTGCAGAATAAAGGGAACCAATCAGAGACCTTCCTAAAGGTGCAGAATGATGGGTAAGTATCAGCTTGTATTTCTCAGAATTGAGGACACCACTAATCCTGACTAAACCTTAACTTCATTTACAAAAATACAGACCCCAATTGAACCTCCATCATGCTTCAGAATTGCCTGCATACACATTATTGTACTCTTACGCTCCAGCACTAAAGCAAACAAACTGCAAATATTTCAAATTGTGACTTACTTGTCCAGAGCACTTGCTAGAATTTTTATGCACCAAAGTTCTTTTGGTTTAGTGTATAGTTTAGTTGATTGGCCTTCTTTCCATGTCAGAGGTATGGCTTTTTGTACACAATGTGCCCATAATAACCGCTTCTGGACAGACTTCTACAGACAGTAGATGTGTATACAATGATCTGAAGTGTTTCTGCTCAGAGCTGATGGCTCTGCTGGACATCTTCATGCTTTAAAGGGTAGTATGTATGATGTGTCTTGGATGCTTTGTCTTATAGCCAAGTTTACTTGGCAGAACACTGTGCATTTGGTCCTCCTCATTGTCCGTGCTTCTTAAAAAGAGCTTGAGCTACTCTTAAAAACTCAATATACTTTGAAACTTGTTCCTTGTTATCGTGCTCAGTCTTGACATGGTGTCTGACCTGTGCCATGAAATCTCAACTTCTTAGAAGAATGACATAGCTACATGCGAAGATACAGCAAGGTTAACATGACTTAAGGACGTAACTTGTGTATGCAAATAGATCAGTAGGCAACTGATGCAAGCACTATATGGTAGTGAATGCATAACTTTTGCCACAGTAACATAACATTCAAAATGTAAAAACAACCAGTATTACGTTGGTACATAGGAACACAATGGGTAGTACCAAGCGATACACTGCCCTAATAGTTACATAGTATTGAAGGTTGAATAGACATACAGTACATCCATCTAGTCCAAACTTTTATACATAACAATATAACAGTTGATCGAGAGGAAGGTAACCCTCCCCAACAAAAAAACAAAAAACAACCCAGTAGGAAGGGGAGACAAAAAATCATAAAGGTTACCTGGATCAACCAGAAATGTATGTTTTAATATCAGTATTTTTTTTATATTTTTCAATTTTAGAAACTTATCCTGCCCGTTCTGTAAGCTATTTAATGAATGTTTGTGTTTCAGTTCATGTCTGTATTTAAAACCTACTTATGAAAATAATGATCATAAGAAACCTGATTGGTTAACCATACATCTGTCTATAATCCTACAAAATCCTTGACTTTGTGCAAGTTTGCCAATAAGAACCGATGCTGGTTTAAAGGATATCTTCACTGGTCAGACTACGGTGCGGCGGAGAGAGTGATCGGGTAAGTACCTAACCTTAGTTCCCGGCACTTGCAGGTTTTATTGAAGAATGAGAGGTAAGATACAGCTCCTTTACCTCCTGGTCCTTAATGAAACTGAATACCAAACTTTTTTTTACCAGTGGAGATACACTTTAAAGGCTTACTTTGGAATTGGGAAATTGCTAAGAATAAACAATTAGAATTTATATTTGTAAAAGCATTTTTACTTTTCTGCACTTAACACATGCCTAAAAGTTTTGCACATTACTGCATATATACAGGGAGATTCAATAAAAGTTCTTATTGTTAAAAATGTTGCTACAACCAATCAGATCTTATTTAGCATCTGAAAGCTAACATCTGATTGGTTGGGGCAAAATTAGCACCATTTTTAGCGATAAGAACTTTTATTGAATAACCCTGTAAGTATCTAAGATGGTTTTTAGATGTGATCAATCTTACAAAGCACACTTAAGGTCAGGTCAGACAGGCAATTCTTCCTTGCAATTTTCATTCTACATGTTTCTGCTTCCAGACAAACCAATGCCATGTTTGACACTTGAAATATAGTGATTCTGTAGTGCAGTTTAGGTCACACTATAAACACCTCTGAAATGATGGCTATAATATATGTTGGAGTCTAGATTGCCCTTTCCTTTAATTATATTCTAACACTATTTATTTTGTCGGATTTTCTACAGTTGAAGTTATTTTCTATGTTCTATAGCATACTTCACTTTTACTTCATATACAATGACTCAATTGAATTTTTTTCTAACCTTTAACATCTAACATTCTAAATAGCACTTGAATTCATTTTTAATAACCTATTTAATGATCAAGCCATCTTTCTCTGAGAAACCTACTTATTGAGGTATTGCCTATAAGCAAACATGTAACAGGATGCTGTTTTTGTATTTATGGGACTTTCTATGGGGCTGTGTATTGGACTTTCTATAGGGCTGTGTATGGGAATTTCTATGGGGCTGTGTATTCGACTTTCTATGGGGCTGTGTATGGCACCTTCTATGGGGCTGTGTAATGGACTTTCTATGGGGCTGTGAATGGGACTTTCTATGGGGCTGTGTATTTGACTTTTTATGGGGCTGTGTATGGGACTTTCTATGGAGCTGTGTCTGGAACTTTCTATGGGGTTGGGTTATGGACTTTCTATCGGGCTGTGCATGGGACTTTCTATGGCGCTATGTATAGGACTATCTATGGGGCTGTGTATAAGGAAAATTGGACTTTTTAGGGCATTGTGTATGGGACTTTCTATGGGGCTGTGTATTGGACTTTTTAAAAGGCTGTGTATTGGACTCTCTATGGGGCTGTGATGGGACTTTCTATGGGGCTGTGTATGGAACTTTCAATGAGGCTGTGTATTGGTCTTTCTATGAGGCTGTGTAGACTTTCTATGGGGCTATGCATGGGACTTTCTGTGGGGCTGTGTATGGGATTTTATATGGGGCTGTGCATTGGACTTTCTATGGGGCTGTATGAGGATTTTTATGGAACTGTCTGTGTAACTATCTATGGGTCTGTCTATGGGAAGATGTCAACCCTCAGTTTATACCTGAGTTTTCCTAGTTTATCAGTTAAAAATAAGTACCTTGGTTTATATTCGGTCGACTTATGCTTGAGTATATACTCACATCTTCATAAGAAAAGTTTGTTGACAAGATCTATTTCTCACAAATCCATCCTAATTTGCTACTTATAAATTCAGTCCTTGAAACATAATCCAGAATATGATCCTGCATTCTTATTTATACAGTCTCTGCTATTAAGACTAGTATGTTCTATAGTGCATACAGAGGTAAACAGGGTTAAGCACATTTGCCTTTTTGGCATCCTCTATAACCATCTCAGCCCCATTATGTCACAGTCCCCACATTCTCTGTTCTCATCTTTCTACTATTGATATGCTATGATAACCTGAATTTCAAATTTTTAAATCCTAATGTGAAAGCTTTTCACCCCAGAACAGGTATACATTGTAAGATTAATCTCTAATAAGTTGCATTTAGCACATGAAAGTAATAGTAGTAATAAGAAGGCTTCCATGTAGTTGCCAGTGAAACTCAATGCCCATGTAGGCTTTTAAGAGCTAAACCCCCTGACCCCAGTATTCACTGTTTCATTGCACAAAGTTTCTAGCTCCCGTTTCTAAGGAAAGGTAACGTTTCTAAATGTGCCTGCATTCTATGTTGTGTTGTATCACTGGTGGCGCAACATATAAATGCCATGTTTTAAAAACACACAGCCCAAGAAGTCACAGGGTTAAATCCCCTGGCATACTTAGGAAACAATAGAAATAGTCTACTGCCCGAGTTTATTGCTTTTTTTTTGTTTGTTTCTATTATGCTTCTAGAAAAATATAAAGTTTCTACTTTATATATATAGTGTAGTATAGTATTTGAGGTTGAATAAAGACAAACGTCCATCCAGTCCAACCCATCTAGCAATACCCTCATTTCCTGCCTAATTTTTGATCCAGAGGAAGGCAAAACCCCCCCACCAAATTTATGAAGGGGGGAGAAATTTCTTCCTGACTCCAAGTGGCAATTGGAAATATCACTGGATCAACTCTACTTTATGTATCAATACCAGTAACTTGCAACATTGCTTGTTTGCAGAAATTCATCCAGCTTTTTTTTTAAAACTGTCCAATAAACCTGCCATTACAAGGTCCACTGGAAAACAGTACCATAGCTTTACCGTTCTCACAGTGAAAAACCCTTTCTGAACTCTAAGCCTAAACTTTTTTTCTTCAAGTCTTAAGGGATGTTTGCATGTCCTCTGACATGCTCTATTGGTGAACAATGCTCCAGATAGTTTATTGTATGGCCTGTTAATGTATTTATACACAGTATTATATCCTCATGCAAGCGCCTTTTCTCCAGCGTACATAATTGTAACTTTTCCAGTCTCTCTTCATATTCAAGCTCCCCCAATCCCCTTATTAATTTAGTTGCCCTTCTCTGAACCCTTTCTATTTTAAAAATGTCATTTTTGTACACGGGATTCCAAAATTGCACTGCATATTCCAAATGAGGCCTTACCAATGCTTTGTAAAGAGGGAGAATTACATTTTCCTCCCTTGAAGCCATACCTTTCTTTATACAAGACAATACCGTGCTGGCTCTAGCTGTTGCTGCCTGGCACTGCTTGCTACCTTTAAGTTTGTTATCCACCAAAACTCCAAGATCCTTTTCCAACAGGGATTCAGTTAACACAGAGCCATTTATAGTATAAGCAGCACAAGGATTTTTAAGTCCAAAATGCATCACCTTATATTTATCAACATTGAATCTCATCTGCCACTTAGCAGCCCAATGTGACAATCTATATAGATCCCAGTCAATAAACATATGTGTGTTACCTGGGATCCTGCAACCGTGTGTTCCCACGGGGAGAGTCGATCCAAAACGGAGGTCTGGAACCCTCCAAAGTACATCAAAAGTGAATCCAAAGTACATCAAAGTAAAAACAGATAGCTTGGAGAGAAAGAAACCCTGACGCGTTTCATGATGCCTTGCACATCTCCCTCTGATGAAGTGACATGCAAAGCATCACGAAACGCGTCAGGGTTTCTCTCTCTCCAAGCTATCTGTTTTTAATTATCGGCAAATAAAAGTTACTTTTTACCTGATGTGGGATGGAGTCTTGGTCCGCTTCTTTGGATTCACTTTAATCTATCTAGATCCACTTGCAAAGATTGCACATCCTCTGAAGTTTTTATTGGTCGACAAAGTTTTGTGTTGTCAACAAACACAGAAACCTTGCTGACAATACCCACTTCCAAATCATTAATAAATAGATTAAATAGAAGTAGCTATGTTTTTTATTTACCTACCAGTGTGAATTGCTGACAGCCTTCCTGGAGCAATAAAAAATATTCATCTGATTTTACTGACATTTTCCCTAGCAAAAGATAAAGATTCCATATGTATCTACTTCTTCTTTAATATGTACTTATGCTCCACCTAGTAGCTCTTGTGGGGTAGTGGTAGAAATCTTTTTTTTTACATTGAATGCTTAAAAAATAAAAAAAAAGCAAAATAAAAATACAAATGTACACTGAAATCTCTGTTCTGCATCTGAGAGGCAGGATCTGCTGTAACATGATCTCTGCATAGTAGATGCAGGTTACGGTGCTGTAATATCATATGCTATGAACTTCTAGGGGGCAAGAATGCAGCTTCTCAATGATATTATTCCCCTGTTGACTTCCAATCTTGCTGAATGCTCTTCACAGTCAGCACTTTTGCTTGTGCTTGTATATAACAATTAGCAATCTAGAGAGGCACTGTTAGTTTACAACAGCAAAATGTATTTATTGCTGCTAAAACAAACAACGTGTTTTGAGTGTTAATGTGGCCATACATCAGTGCGATATTACTTCCCCGACCGAGCGCTGTTCATCGATCCTACCGGAACCATCTCTCCCGATCTTATATCCGACCGACATGAGATCGCAAAATCTCATTCATTTGCGATCGCATGTTGGTCGAATATAAGATCGGGAGAGGTGGTTCCGGCAGGATCGCAGGAATGTCTCGGTCAGGTAAGTAATATCTTTCTCAAGTGCAAATATTATGGAAACAGTGAACATTTTATTAACATGACAGCAGCTTCCTTGTTTTTATCTGCTTTGCACCATAGAGCATATAAGGTGTACTGCACTTAAAATCCCACAAAAATAAAGAGGTGAATTATGGAAGCTGAACCCTTAGTACCCACCCCTAGTACCCACAGGTTAATTTCACAAATCAGCCAACAGCTGCAGCAAATGGAAAGGTGAGACAGCTTGTTGTATCTTTTTGAATGTGCTCTGTATATAGGAACAATGATGCCTGTTATCTGTGTCACTTCATTTGTAAACAGGTAAAAATGAACAATCCTTTAAATGAGGAAATTTAAATAGGCCCTCTATTGTATATTTATAGGGCAGAATTACAAACTCTAGATGACATGTAAAGAGAGTGAGATTACAGTTTTCTTACTGTAGATACCCTCCATTTAAAAGACTATTAGTGGATAATTATACATTCCTTACTTGATCCCTAGAAGCCCATTAAGGGAACTTATGTCATATGTACTGTACACATTTTGCTTTTATTTTTTCTCTTTGCTCTATTCTTCAGTTAATAAGGTAATGTCATGACATGACACCCTACGGTATTTATTCACCCGTAAGAAGTACTGCTACAACTACCATCAGCCCAAATGCACTTGTTAGTGCCAGGGTCTAAATATCTTTGTAAAGGTTCTCATTTATCCAGGTCATTGTATATACATGGAATTCAGTAAGATTTGTGGCAATAAAGTGGCTGTGCAACCAAGAAAAAATCCTGCAAAACGATTGGGTAACCTACTATGCAAGTGGCTGCATGGTATCTGAAAATGCATACAAGTTGTTCCTAAGAGAATTGCTAGTGTCAAAAAAGAAGACAGACAGAAACGTTTCTGCCCTTAAGATCATAAGGCTATCAAACATATTCTTAAAACCCAGGCAATCACATAGGGAGTGTGCTGCCCTTTTTTATTAATCAGACTTCCAAAATATTTTACATTTGATTATCTGTGTATACTGAAAAAGAAACTAAAAATAAATCATATGGAAACAATTCATTTTTAAGTTGGCTATGCCTGTCAATATTTAGCAAGACAGATTTTTGTTCCAAACTAAACTTTAGCCATTAAGTAGCAATTATCCACACATTTGCAAAAAGATATTACTATTACATTTTGTTGGCAAGCCAAAATGTAATATTTTATTCTGCTAACTAAATTAGCTAAAAAGAAATGTTTGGGCAATATCTAAAATAAAATCTATAAAAGCCAGAAAAGGCAAGTTACATATTATACACTAAAGATAATAGGTGCTGAAATGTGGCGCATAAAACTTCTGTTTAATGCAGCTGATGCACTAATTTCCTTTTTATTCATTATTCCATGTAGTAAAATAAATTGGGTGTTAAATTGAAATTTTATTCTTTTATAGCCAGCTATCAAACATTTCAATTAGATAGAATTTGACAGTTGTACTCGTTTGCTGTAAATTTCCTTTACAATCACAAAAATTAAATTTTATAACATCTTTTACAAGAAGTGTTGTTCAAGATAAACATTTATTTATCTTGTATTTTGGTTATTTTAAAAAGGTGTGCCCTTGACCATCAATCACTAAATAACAAACATGGAGATTCAATAAAAGTTCTTATAGTTTAAAATGGTACTAATTTTGCCCCAACCAATCAGATCTTATTTAACATTTAAAAGCTAACATCTGATTGGTTGGGGCAACATTAACACCATTTTAAACGATAAGAACTTTTATTGAATAACCCTGAAAATGTGTACAGAAGGATTATGCAATAAATAGTCCTACGTTCAGTGTTGCAATTTGTTTGGTTTTTGGTTTTGATTAAATATGTTTGATTGGTTGATGGGTTTGATTGTTTTTGTAAAAGCTTTTTACTGCATGAAAATTATTATTGCTGTCAAAATGGAGAGAATGATGAAAAATCTTCTTTAATTAGTTTCTTAACTAGTTAATTAACTGTAAATGTTTGATTAAAGGGCTTTAAAGAAAACTAAATTTGAAAAAACTATTTTTATTTTAATAAATTAAAGATGTACAGCTGTGTGTTCGCTGTATATAAAGCATTTTTGGGCATTTAATTAATTTTTAAAAATGATTTCTATTTCTGTTTAATGCGCAGCCTAAACCTAAATTAAGGGGGTTTAAGAGGATGAATACTGACAAGAAATAGGATAAGAACAGTTGTCAAATGTGTCAACTAAGATTTGTCAGTGAAAGAGATACAAGTAAAAGATTTAGTTTGGACAGTTAAAACAATATATAATCTATAAATAACAACTATTAACTGCTAAAGACAGCTACTGTGTATTGTTACAAATAAAAGACATGATAAAATGTTTTATATCACCTTTGATTTAAATGCTCTACTGCATTTTTTTCACTGAGAAAAAGTTGTGAAACATGATCAAATGGTGTCAGGTTTATTTGTTATTATTATTGAGGATTTATGTAGTGCCAACATCTTTCGTAGCACTTTACAATTACATGTATACATACTGAACACATCAGGCCTTGCCCCGAAGAGCTTACAATCTAAGCACATTTATTTGACACATACAACCTTTCAGTATGTCTTTATGATTGTGGGTGCCCAGAGGAAACCCATGCAAGCATGGGGCAAAACATACAAACTCCTTGCTGATGTGTCCAAGGGTGGAATCGAACTCCGAGCCTGGGTACACACTGATGTGGATGCCAGCTGTCCCAGGGCTCAGTAGCGTATGAGTGCCGACAAGGATAGCAAGGCAGACAAAGGGTACAGTCACAGGATAGGATAGGTAGGATGAGTTGACTTAGAATGTAGGAGCAGCTGGCATTGAGGTAAGTGGGCTGGAGACCTGGAGTGGCTGATGACCAGGTAAGTGTATCTGTTGACCTGGAGAGCCAGATGATAAGGTAAGTGTAGCTGAAGAACAGGAGCAGCAGATGATGAGGTAAGTATTGCTAGAGACATGGAGCTGCTGATTATGAGGTAAGTATTGCTGGAGTAGCAGATGATAAGGTAAGTGTTGATGAAGAACTGGATACAGGGCATAAACAGGGAAGGCATCTGGAAGCAGGTAGGGATGGCCGGTTCGCGGACCCGAACCCGCCGCGGATTTATCCCGTTCGCGAACAGCAGATTTTTCCGGATTTTCTGCCTTCCGAACTTCCGATTCACAGATTTTTCGTATTTTCGAAAACTTTCGAAATTACGAGTTTTCACGTATTTTCAAAATTTTTCGAAAATACGGGAAAACATGTATTTTCGAAAATTTTCGAAAATACAAGTATTTCTCTTAATTCCATACATACGCATTTTTGAAAATTTTCGAAATTACGAGGATTACATATTTTCGAAAATACATGAAAACTCGTAATTTCGAAAATTCCCGAAAATACGTGAAAACTCGTAATTTAGAAATTTCGGAGAATCTCGTTATTTCAAGGGTATTTTTAATTTTAACGGGTCCGCTCACGGATTTTCGCATTTTTTCGAAAATTCACGGATCCTCGAGCGGACCGGATTTGAGCAGCTTAGGTTCTAGAGATGGTCAAGAAAAAGCACAAGACAGTGGCGCTCCCAAGAAGGGGATACAAAATGGATGGTGGATTTAAAAACACATCTTTATTGTAGAAGCTAAAAACACTTCGCCTTACGTGGACCACCAACACAGCCTGGTGAGAGAAAAAACTTTTAAATTGCTGTCTGTGGATATGTATATATTAACTGGGAATGAGGTATTTCACTTTCAGTGAAAAATCCGGGGCACAGTAGCACCAGGATCTCCACCCGTTAGCGGTGAGTGTACTGTGTTTGTACATTGTTTCCTTGTTGCTGTACTGGAGACATTTTTTCCGTCTCTCTAGAAGGGTTGTTTGTGGGTGGCTATTCAGTTGCAAATATCTCTAGAGATGGTCCCCTTCAAAAACTCCATCCACTACTGGAATAGATAAATTCTCAAGTAATGTTGGCAGGAAGGTGGGATGGTAACCATAGTTATAATAGAATGGAGACTGTTTAGTGGAAGAGTTAATGTAAGCAAATTGTACTAATGGAAGAATCGATATCCAATCTGTAGGATTGGATCAAATATTGTTCATATGTTTGATTTGTGCGTTCTATTAGACTGTTGGTTTGTGGGTGAAAAGTTCGGGGTGATTGCAAGCTTGGTACAAAGTGTTTTCCAAAGCTTTGAAGTAAATTTGACCCCTCTATTGGAAGTACCATTTCTTGGCATGCTGTGAAGTCTAACTGCCTTTTCTGAGTTCCTTGCATAGGTATGAAATGAGCCATCTTCGTGAACTGATCTACTACAACAAAGATTGTAGAAAACCCCTTAAAGCATGGTAGGTCCACAATAAAGTCCATGGAAATAATTTCCCATGGTTTAGAGGGTACTAGGAGGGATTGAAGTAGACCCCATGCCTCTGTTTTGGGGCATTTATTTCGAAGACAGACCTCACATCAAGAGACATAATCTTTGGAAAAGGCCTCCATGTTAGGCCACCAAAATTGATGTTGAAGAAGATTCAAGGTTTTCTGGAATCCAAAGTGCCCAGCCAGACGGTTATAATATTTTTAGATGTAAGGTCTCTGGAACATAAAATTTATTTTTGAAAAGGAGGAACCCTTCTCTTCTCTGCAATGGAGAAGTAACTTTAAGATGAGCAGAGGCAGGGATCTGTTTAAATGCCTTCTTCTGAAACAGAGCACATGTGAGAAAGAGCATCAAGTTTGGTATTTTTGAAACCTGGCCGGAAAGTAATGTAAAATGAAAACCAGGAAAAGAAGAGAACCCACCTTGCTTGATGAAGGTTATTGGATGTAGCAAACCTTTAATGTCCAACTTTTGAGATAGGATGGCTCACATGAAATTTGTAGGCGTCTACTTCAAGGATGATCTACTTCAAGGATGAGTAATATCTGTATGGTGAAGAACCAGGGCAAATGTGAAAAGTTTCTTGAGGAGTTTGAAAGCATTGTGTGTCTCAGGAGACCAATAGAAACATAACTGTTTTCTAGTAAGATGTGTGATAGGAAGGATAATTGCTGAAAATTCTTAATGAAATGTCTGTAGAAATTTGCAAATCCTACAAACCGCTGAACGGATTTCTTGTTATTTTATCTATCCTAAGATGGATTCCAAAAAGGTCTCTGCTATTTAGGCCAATCCTAAATAGCAGAGACCTTTTTGGAATCCATCTTGAGGATAGATAAAACCGAGGAAAGGTACTGAATCCTTCTCAAAGTCTACTTTGGCAAACAATTTGTGCTGTTTTAGTCTTTCCAAGACTAAACAAACATGGGTCAGGTGGGAGTCCAGAGAGGGAGAGACTACAAGGATAAAGTCTAGTTAAACCACTAAAAACTGGTCGATAAAGTCCATGAGGATATCAGTAACAAAGAACTGGAACATTGCTGGGGCTTTGCACAGGCCCAAGGGCATTCCTAGATATTCAAAATTTTCAAAGTGTGACCTGAATGCAGTTTTTTATTTGTCCCTTTTACAGATTCAAATGAGATTATAGGCTCCCCGTAAGTCAAGTTTGGAAAATACTTTAGTTGTGATAAGTCTTTGAAATAAGTCAGGAAATAATGGCAGGGGGTAACATTTTTTAATGGTAAATTTATTAAGCTCCCTGTAATTTACACAGGGTCTCAGGGAAAGGTCCTTCTTTTCAACAGAAAAGATTCCTGCCCCTGCAGGGGAGGTGGAAGTTTGAATAAAACCTTTCTTTAAGTTGTCATCAACATAATCTTTTAAAACTGATTGTTCGGGTTCAGTGAAAGGAAAAATTCTTCCAAAAGGTAGAGTATCTGCACCAGATTTGTCAAAAACATTCAAATAGTTATGATAATGTTCAGGAACAAGATCTTTGTGAGGGGAATCTGCTAGTGAATACAGAAGGGTGTTAGGATTGGACCGAGTGGAAGTAAAGCAGTTCTGTGAGGGAAAATCTGAAGAAAAAGAAACGTAATTAGTAATCCAATTCACAGTAGGATTGTGCCTACGAAACCTGGACATTCTAAGTATAACAGTTAAAAAATGGTGATGGGACAATATCAAATACTATAAACTCACAGTGATCAGAAATAGTAGTAAACAACAAACGTTTAGTTTCTGAAAGGACAGGGTCAGACTTGAGGGAAAAGCCATCAGCCAAAAACAAATGAAAGGATTGTCTCTTAGTTCTTATTGGAATTGAATGTACCTGGACAAAGTTGTCATCCATAAAGGAACTGCTTGCACCAGAGTCAAGGACTGCTGAAACCACCATGGTCCTTTCTTTGTACTGCAAGGTATTAGGTAAAGTCAAATAGTTAGAATTTGCAGACAAGATAGGAAAAAAAAGAAGGCCAGTGAAACTACCCTAACCGGGTGGCTTGACTGGACAATTACGTAAGAAACCTATCTGCATTGGGTGAGACACATCAGTGGGAGAAGGAGCAGAGGGAAGCCTTGTTGGTACAGAGAAGAATCCAGGGGATGACTGTGGAAAGGGAACTTTAGATTTCTCCAGTCTTCGTTCCCAGAATCGGCGGTCAATCTGGATGCTTATCCAGATCTTCCGGAACTCCAATCTTATCTTTTAAATATTCAGATAAGCCAACACGGAAATTACATTTAAGGGAAGCATCATTCCAGTACATATCACTAGAGCAACGTCTGAACTCAGAGAGGCAGGCCTCCCACCCTGCTGGATATTATGTAAGGCAGAGTCAGCTAAGGACACCCTCTGGGTATCATTATATGATAAAGCCATGATGTCGAAGAAGGTTTCAATGTCAGACAAGACAGGGTACCTTGGCTCCAACAGCCTGTGAGCCCATGACTGTGTTTACCCTTTAAGGAGAGAGATTACAAAACCAACCTGAATCTTCAACAAAAGTTTGAGGTTGAAGGGCAAAGTACAATAGACATGGGTTCTGAAAAGCAGCAAATTGCTGGCGATCTCCGGAAAAACGATCCAGAGCGGGAACCCTAGGTTTAGGGGTAGGCATTGAAGGGTTCAAGTGCAGTAGGGCAAAGGCCACAAGTTGGACTGGAGAAGCTTTCTGAGGAATGGACTGGCAGCTAGTGGACAGACTCTCTTACTGACCATGCAGCTGGAAATAGCCAGTTTGTAACACTTTAACAGACTGCTTCAGTTCGAACATCTGGTCATACTAAGTCTGTGACAAGCCACCTTCACGAGGGTCCATAATTTGGGCTGACCATTCTGTCAGGTTTAGTGGGTAGGGCCTCAGTGGTGAAGGTGGCAGCACTTAATTTTACTGAGCCTAGGTGCACACAGCTGTCCCCGGGCTCAGTAGGGTAAGAGTGCTCACAAGGGTAGCAAGGCACACAAAGGAAAGAGTCACAGGATAGGAGAGGTATGATAAGTTGACTCGGAAGGCAGGAGCAGCTGGCGGTGAGGTAAGTTTCTCCTCGCACTCCTATATAAGAGACTACTGTGGTTCTGTTTCTCCAAACTGTTAACCACTAAACAGTGCCTGGGTAATTTCAAAGTAAATGGTGGAGAGACACACACACACTTAATTTAGGTGCTTTTTAATGTGACATACTGTGAATTTGTATCTTGGTTTCCGCCTTCTTCAGGTGCATAATACAACAAATATAGTGCTGGTTTAAATACAGTGTCAACCTCTATTAGTGGGTGGAGTTTGCAACAAACAGTGTCATGATAGGGCCTATTGACTCACCACTAGAGGGAGAGTCTCTGCAGTTCCTATTGACTCACCACTAGAGGGAGGGTCTCTGCATTTCCTATTGACTCACCACTAGAGGGAGAGTGTCTGCAGTTCCTATTGACTCACCACTAGGGAGAAACACACGGAGGTAGAACAGCAATTAAACAGCCTGTAGGTAAGGTTGCTTGGGACAGGGGCCCCTGGATTTGGGACAGAATGGGGCCGCTGGATTCAGGACAGAGGGGTCCCCCTGGATTTGGGACAGAGGGGGGCCTTGGATTTGGTACAGAGGGGGAGCCCTGTATTTGGGACAGAGGGGGGGCTGGATTTTGGACAGAGGGGGGCCTCTGGATTTTGGACAGAGGGGGAACTCTTTCCGTGGGACACTAAGAGGGTACTCTGGCCTTGGGACATGGAGGAGGACTATGGCTTTGGGACAGTAAGGGGGCACTCTGTGCTTCCAGTGCCTGTTATTGTAGCGGGCTTAATGTCTAGTATATATATATAGCAGAAGAGTCAGTCAGCACTCCGTCCCGAAAGAGTAAGCGTCTGGGTGCTGAACACAGGATTCAATATAGCCAGATATACGAAGGCACTCTCAGGACTTTGTAAATAAAAAGTAGTTTTTATTGATCACAGATAAAAACGCTATCTACGCGTTTCAGCGAAAAAGCCTCAGGATATGACGTTTCAACTGAGAGATAAGTATTGATACTTGATACAATTATATCCCATTCAAGGGGATTTTAGTATGTTTGGTTTTATTATATATATATATTATATATTTGTATATATGTATATATAATATAGAATATAATATTAAATTATTATATATTATAATAAACATATAATATATGACTCCCATGGTACAGTAATGCAACTAGCAAAGTCCCTCAATTGGATCTTAATGCCCTTTGAAGGGTGGGCTACAGTTTCTCCTCTTATAATTGCTGTACATACTTGACAACTGACACATGAAAATGGCTTTGGATAGTTGTTTTGGTCTTATAGTCTGAATGTACTGATTGGTGTCCTAAGTTTTTACTTCTGTTATAAGACAATAGTGGTTGTTAAATATAGGTCGACATATGTTATCATTGCTCAATACATTCCAATATTTCTTGATGATGCGTTTAAACGGCATGTCCACCCCCAAAACTATAATTTAACCCACTACTGGCCCCACTCTGTAGTATAATAAAACCCTTACCCCACATCTCAGCTCCAAATGGTTCTCCTGTAATGTCCCTGTAAAGTCCAGAAAACTGACCACCAGGAGCCTGGCAGAGTCCATATAGGACTCTGCTCCCTGTCTCTCCTCCGGGAGAATTTTGCCATGAGCACTGCAGCCCTCCCCCCCTCCCTCTCCCTCTGTTTTGCTCTCCCTCCCCCTAGCACAAAACCCCTTTTCTGTAGTGTAGGGCTCCCTCCCCAAACCCCAACCGCTATAATAATATTTGCAGAATCTCCCACGATCATTAATTACCTTGCCTCTCTCCTCCGGCATTCTGATTAGCCGGAAGTCGCGTCCGTGATTGGTTGCCTCTCAACCAATCACGGACACGGCTGCCAATCCGACAGTACTTCGGAGGAGAGAGCCAAGGTAATTTTATTGTATTTATCGGATAGAAACTTGATGCAAGCAGCATGTTGTTTTTGTCTGTAAGTTTAATGTATAGGTCAGTTCTGAGAGTGGAGTTTACTTTTGTTTTGCAGACCTGCAGAAGTCCCTCCCGGCAGATCCTGCCAGATTTTCCACTTTCCATGAACAAAGCAGTATGTTTGTCTGAGGACCATGCAGGTCATCTATATCTAGCTGGAACAAAATGTCAGGAGATGCAGGCAGCTTGTTGAAAAAGACACTGTCTCTAGATAAATTAATGGAGTAGTTTGCTACCAGGTCAGTACATGGGAGATTTACCCATGTACTGACATTCCTTGCTTCCAGTACACAGACTTAAAAGTACACAGCATCTTAATTTAGTTTTCCCAAAACCAAATAGTTTGGAATGGTTTTTAACCTAGATTTGAGAGGGTGGATGAGGGTTAAAGCTGGGTACACACAGTAAGGATAAAGCCCCTATACCATCAGATTTGATGGATTTGGTGCTTTATCGTTACTGTGTGTACCTACGTTTTCCCAACAAGCGAGCAGCTGCCGAACGATAGGGTCGGATGAACGCTCCTTCGGGAAAGACCGAAAATTTCCATCAGCCACGCTAGACTTCCTATAGAGGAGTCTAGCTCGGCCAATGGAAACACACAGTCCCGAGCGTTCTCCCTATGATGTGTATAGGGAGAACACTCGGGACTGTGTGTGTGCAGATCTTTGAAAGATGACAGACAGGATCTTGCAGGATGTAAATGAAAGGAGAACAGTAAAATAAATCCCAAACTATTAAATAAACATATTAATAGTTCCATGAAAAGAAGACAGACAATTAAATCAGGAAGACACAGATGGTATATAATGCTGTGATGAAGTGCTGGTAGTTTTTATGCACGGAACACGTCAGGAATGATTGTGTTCCCCACGATGCTATTCAACCTCTCTTTGATTTTTAACTGATGAAATAAAGAGGACGTTTACCTCTTTTATAAACAGTGAGTGGAGCCTCATCTCTGAGTATTTGTAATACAAGTGGTATTTATCCCAGCATTCTAATATTTTGGATTGCTTTGTATCTGTTATTGTTCAGAATGTAAGCAGATTGCTCACATGGCACCATTATTTTAAAAGGGGTCCCATTCCCAGCCAGGTAATTAGTAATAAGTAGTAGGTAAGAAAGTTTTAACAGAAAAATGATGAGATAAGATATTGAATACAGATAAAATGGTTGTAGCTGTATTAGTCCAGTAGCATGTACTAAAAGAGATACACTTCTCTCTTCCTCAGAGTACTGCTTGACCTGAGGAAGAGAGAAGGGTATCTATTGAAAGCTTGACTGTAAAAATGAACTGTTAGTCCATAATAAAAATGTATCACCTTATCCTACAGTACTCATCTTTTAGTATATTGAATACACATTAGATAACAACATTATAAGCATGTCCCAGCAAGGTTTTATACAGAATAGATCCTGTCACACCAATCTTCTTGTGACTTGTGATCTAGACTTTAGGGGGTCAGTGATTAGTGTGATTAGTTTGGATTTTGTCAAAGACATTTAATAGGGTACCCCCAAAAAGGATAAAGGGTAGTTTACTGATAGCAAATAGGTTACTGCAACTTTAACTCCATAAAGGGTATGTCCACCCCCAAATAAAAATTTCAGGCATAACCAAAAAACACCAATAACCTAGATCTCGCAAATGTTTAAAGTGTTCAAATCAGCTCTTAGTTACCAGCCCTTTTTCCTTGACTGCCTTCTGGTGCTGTTCTGAGCTTTTTCCATGCATGTAAGCAGCAGAAGGGGCCAGACCGGCACTCGAGTCAGTTATTAGCTGAGACACGGTGTCCAAAGGTAAGAAAGAATTATTCTGTTGTTTTATATATGCCATGTAAGACCCTATGGGTGAGATGTAATACTTACCTTCCACACTCCTCTTTCTTCTGGGTTCTTGCAATGCAGTATTCACTTGCGGCACTAAAAACTGCCCTTGTTGGGGGTCCTGTAGCTTGAAACCGGGACCACCACTGTCTATTAAAAGAGCCCTTGTGGCCCCTATAAGGATCTTTTTTTGGGGTCCAACATCTCAAAACCCGGACTCCCATTGGCTCTTAACAGAGCCCTTGTGGCACTAGTGAGACACACCATCCCCTTCCCAGCAGCAATACCCAATAACCACCACCACCCTGGGAACCCTTTGCAAACCCCTCCGCATGCCCCGTCAGGGTAGTGTATTGGTCTTGTTTGAGCATATTTATAAACAGTGATTTCCCTGCATGTAGTGCTACAGAGATAAGAGGGATTCAGTTAAGTGCTCAATCTTTAGGATTAATTGTGTTTTTAGAGCATATATTTCCTGCTCCAAATGCCAAGCAGCCATTCCTGTTCTATAGAGAGAGGTGGGGGAGCAACCAGAAGACTTCCCCCCCAAGGTTCCTAGACATCATTAAGCAATATGGCAGGTTAGATTACTTAATGATGTAGATGGGAGCCTCCCATTACATTATCGGCCAAAGAGCCGAGAGGTAATTTCTGCTTTAATCAGGGAAGCTTTTATTTATGATTGACTTCTCCTTTAAGTACCACAGCATTTGTTTTCTCTATGTGACCAGAACTTTCTTGGATCTCTGACATATCCTTGGGTTAACAGACGAGTTTTGTTGATAACATTTTCAAAGTTCTAACCGGCATACATTTTAAAGTTACTAAAGCTTTTTAATCCTTTTATCATGTATCCTTGTGCGAAAAAAAACGCCTTTTTGTTTCCATTTCAATCTTAGTGTTAAAGGTAGGTAATTACAAATGAAAAATCCATTTCCTAGTCATTTCGTTTGGAAGAAGTTCAGATCAAATTACAATTAGAATTGGATTAATTTCCTAAAATTAATCTTTTTATGTTCTACCATGTTAGCAGGAACTGAATACAACTTTAATGGCACGTAAAACAAATGCTGACTGGGTTTCTAGCAATTTCCATTATGCTAATTTGGAGTGTGGCACAAAATACCAAGTAAGTGTTCTGCTATTTGGTCTTTTACTTGCTGTAAATCATATGCTAATGAATTTCTCCTCACGGATGTTCTGAAGAGAAAATCCTCACCGAGAACAAATGATGACAATATGTGGTGTTCTGCCTATAAGAACGCGGAAGGAGTTTCTTTTGAGTATTGCACTCTTAGTACCAAGTGATTATCATTTTATGTGACTGCTATAGAAATAGCTTCTTAAAGACTGCATTGTGGTACATTTCACTGGAACAGTCTTTTCAATACTAGATTTGTATACAGCAATTGAATGTTATCGGGACAGCGATATTATTGTTTTGAGCATTAGGAGAAAAAAATGAATTAGCCCACTTTAGAAATGTATTTTGTATTGGCTATAGACGGTAATGGCTCAATTTACTCCAGTAGCTGTTTTCATTTTGATGTATTAAGATGATGCTTATGACCCTTATATGTCTTTTCTCTGCTCCGTTCAGTTTTCTTCTCTTTGAAATCTACAGTCGTTAATATAAAGGCAGAAATGTCCATCCTCCTGCTGTCATTGTCTTTTACTACTGAAGTTTGAATCCCCAAGGTATTTAAATCTTATTATTATTAACTCTAAAAATGTTAAAAGTGAGCGAGACTTGGAGCAGTTCATCTGAAAATATTTGAATTTAATGCTACTGAAAATAGGACATACACTTTTACATGTGTGATATACTAAATTACAATTCTTCACTTATTTGGAATGTGACTTAATATTTAACTCTTAATACACAGCACATCATGCCAAAGAATTACGTTTGCTTGCCATAGAATCAACAATACTGTTGTTTAGGATTTTGATTTCCCCTCCCTTTTTGGAATTCTACCACAAAACTAGTTTCGATGTTGAAATTTGATGGCATTGTTCATTTTTTGTGTTTTGAGTGGGTGCTGCTGGCTAATGAGGTGCCGATGAGTGCTAATTAAAGGAAAAGCTCTGTGGAAAATTATAAATTATAATTTATTTTTAAAATGATCAGTTTATATTACTCATACCTACTTATTCTAATATTGTGGGACACGCATTGACTAGGAACAAGACATCCACAGTGTGAGCAATAAACATCAACCTTTTACAGTTGGTACAGTTGGTCACACCATCTAGTAGCCTCTAGCCAATCCTTTTACAGGATAGAATAGACAAGGGAGCATGTGACTGAGATCAGGTGTGTGGCCAGCCACTGTACATACACACAATTATTTCATCCAGTTCTTCAAGTGGTAACATTTACTTTAATGCTATTTACTGTATTGCTGGTTTACAATTTATCAGTGCATTGGTATTGGTACAATTATATCTGTTGTATTCAATTAGATCAACCGGACTTGAAGTTTAGTTCTTGAAGACGTTTCGCTAGTCATCCGACTGGCTTTCTCACGGAAATTGGCAGACTACAGAAACCACCTGCGATTTAACCTCCGATGCAGACAACAAAGGCTAGTACCATGCAGCATACGTCTGGATTCCACAGTTAAAGGCATCAGAGCCAAACAGATACTGCAAAAAGCTCAAACACAGCTCCTAAATGAACGGGTACGACAGACACATTTTACAGTCGATGCTTTAATGCACAACATTAGTCAACTAGAACAGAAACTGGCCTCACAGCTATCTGTGTCCATCTGGGAAAGAGTGATGGAGTTCACCAAACAAGCACAGCTTTCTCAGCACTGTAAGGGCAAACAAAGGCAACAGAACAAGTTCTCTATTCTGTCATCCCAGAACACCCCCAAGGGAGAACAACTACCTTGGATACAAAAGGAGGGAAGTGTCCCTTCATCTAACAAGGAGAAATGGGTGACAAACTTGTCTAACAGGACTCTGACCCAGCCAGAAATGGAAGTCTTTGCTAAGGGATTGAATTTTGCCATAACTCCTAAAGCCATCCCTGTGGGGGATATTATAGCAGCCACAGAAGCCTCAATCCACAATAATAAGGTACCACAGAGTGAGGCAGAACAACTTCGCCTTAAGGTATCTGCAGCCTTAGCCAGTGCTAAAACTCCTTCATCTAACCTGACCACACAGGAAAGAAGAGCCTTAACATCCCTCAAGAAAGATTCTAGTATCACCATTCTACCGGCAGACAAGGGAAGATGCACAGTGGTACTCAACACCTCAGACTAACATGATAAGGTGACCATGCTCCTGGCCGATAACAACACATATGAGGCTTTAACAAGGGATCCCACCAGCCGGTACAAGAAAAGCATCATAGACTTACTACAACAGCTGCAAAAGGATAAATCCATTGATAGAGCAATGTATCATCGCCTCTACCCTGGTGAGGCACATCCATGCATATATGGACTCCCAAAGATACACAAGGAAGGGGCACCACTAAGACTTATAGTCAGCAGCATCAACTCTGTAACATACAAGGGGCAAAATACCTAGCCAACATCTTAGGACCATTGGTGGGAAGTTCTAAGCATCACATACAGAACTCTCAGGATTTCACCAACAAGATTGAAGATATAGTACTCGGTGCAGAAGAAACTATGGTGTCCTATGATGTCACATCTCTCTTCACCTGTATACCCACCAAGGAGGCTGTTGTCATGGTGAGAAAATGGCTAGGCCAAGACAGTACTCTCACCAGCAGAACTGATCTCAACCCAGAACAGGTGTGTGCCTTACTGGACTTGTGCCTGAATACCACCTATTTCAAATACAGGGATAAGTTCTATAAGAAAAAACACGGATGTGCTATGGGATCTCCAGTTTCACCCATTGTAGCCAACCTTTACATGGAGGAGGTAGAAAAACTGGCGCTTAATACCTTTAAGGGCATAGCACCCAGCCATTGGTTCAGATATGTGGATGACACCTGGGTTAAAATCCACCAGAAGGAAGTACAAGCTTTCACAGAACACATTAATGCGGTAGACCAAAACATCAAATTTACAAGGGAAGAGGTACAAAACAACAAACTGGCTTTCTTGGACTGCTTGGTAGAAGTCAGGGAGAATGGTAAACTTGAAGTAGAGGTTTACAGAAAACCAACACACACAGATCAGTATTTGATGTTTGACTCCCACCACCCTTTAGATCACAAGCTGGGGGTCATCAGAACCCTGCAACACAGAGCTGAGAACATCCCCACTAGCACAGAGGCGAAGGCAAAAGAAATGAAACATCTCAGAGGAGCCCTTAAAACTTGTGGATATCCAGACTGGGCCTTTGTCAAAAGAAGCAGAAGGAAAGAAAAGAACACGAATACCAACAGTGAAGGGGAAAAGCAAGACAGGAGAAAGAACAGGGTCATTCCATATGTAGCAGGGGTCTCCGAGAAACTAAGAAGAGTTTTCAAAAAACACCGTATCCCTGTCTGCTTTAAACCGAGCAACACGCTGAGGCAGCAATTGGTACATCCGAAAGACCCAATACGGAAACACAAGAAAAGCGACATCATATATGCAGTGCAGTGCAGTGAAGAATGCTCTGATTTGTATGTGGGGGAGACCAAACAACAACTGCATCAACGTATGGCCCAGCACAGAAGAGCCAATTCCTCGGGTCAGGACTCAGCCGTGTACCTGCATCTTAAGGATAAAGGACATACCTTTGAAGATTGTAATGTTAACATATTGGCAAAGGAACGTGACTGGTTCAAGAGAGGTGTTAAGGAGGCCATTTATGTGAAAATAAAGAAACCAAGCCTAAATAGAGATGGGGGGGTTCGACACCATCTGTCTGCCATGTACAATGCTGTTTTGACACCTTACTCTGGGCGTTCCTATAACACTATGGATATAACACATTGGATAGCCACTATCCAATCACGCCCTTTACACTTGGCTGTGATATGCTAATTGGGATTTTCCAGGGTACATAATTGCCACAGATTCTTGTACAAGTCATTCTGAATTGAGAAAGCCAGTCGGATGACTAGCGAAACGTCTTCAAGAACTAAACTTCAAGTCCAGTTTATCTAATTGAATACAACAGATATACCATGACCTGGATGAATGAGAACCTTCACAAGCATATTGGTACAGTTTTTAGAGAGTATATGTTCATAGTATAAGTACTATAAAGCATTGCTAATTGACATAAATGAATACACTTGAATATGGGCAAAACTGACCAAAGTAAATGTAGATCAATAGAGATGAAATATTCAATATCACCAAAATCACAACTTCACTTGTAAGCTTCTTTGAAGCATTTCCTATATTGTTGCAATTAGTATCAGTCTTTTGAATTCATAGCTTCTAGTGAACATGCATAGCCTGTATGCTGTGTATTTAAGGGCTGTTTTTGGTTAAAAATACCTAGTTATTCTACATATTCACCTACATTTTGAAAAATATATTGATTTCATACCCTTAGCTATGCTTTGCTGTTGTCATTAGTGAGATGACATTCAGGTTCGGTAACTAGGATGTACTCTTCCTGTGAATGTTCCTAACAGTTTTTTTCTACTGATTGGCTGTTAGATGGGTCAAAGATGCTCAGATCCCTACCAAGCAACTGAATCAACCCAGGCGCTGGGTCAAGTGCAGGACCATAACTGACACTATTAGGGGTCCTGCAAACAGAAAGTCATCATTAGGATGGTAAATACTACTTTTTTTCTTAAATGGGAAGTTCAGTACAAAAACATATGCTTTTCAGAAAAAAGAGCAGTATTCTTTCATCCCAATCTTCCAATTCAGCATTTTGTCTGTGTATAAATAAATGCAACCAAAATACTGACTTCCTGTTTGCAGGACCCCTAGTAGAGACCGTTATGGTTTTGCCCTTGACCCAGCGCCTGGGTTGATTCAGTTGCTCAGTAGATATCTGAGCATGTTTGACCCATCCAACAGCCAATCAGTAGAAATTACTGTTAGGAAAATTCCAAGGATGTGGTGCATCCTGGGAAGAAGAAGAATCATTAGAACCTGAAATGTCAGCTTACTAATATCAACAGCAGGGAACAGCAAAGGGTATGAAATCAACTGATTTTTCAAAATGGGAGAGAGTATGTAGAAAAACTAAGAAGGCATTACACAAACTAAAAATTTAACAAATATGTTAAATGTCCCTACAGCATAGCATAATGGCTAAAGCTATTGCTGGAATACCTATGTAGTGAAAAAAGCAATTAGGTATTGTCTCATACATTATTATTCCTTACTTCCATCTCCAAAATTATGTTAATGATTAGTTCTGCCCAGGGGTTTATCCCTAATGAGGCATGATACAACATTTGTCTCAGTACAGCAGGTGCCCTGGTACCTGAGATGGGCAGCAGGCTGAATAGCAAAAACAATTGTTAAAATCACAAGGCATATAATGTCTGTTTCATACACTTTACACTATAGATTATTGGGGTTTTAATGTTATGACACATGAATACTGGAATAAATGTTTAAAATAACTGTGTGTTTATTTTCTTACACACTATAAAATAAAATTTATAAAATATCCACTTTTACATTGTATGGCTACTACAGGGAAGTGGGCTTCACTTATGCACCCCATAACCATAATGTTTGTCTTAGGTGGCAAAAAGTCTAGAAACACCCTTGGTTCTACATGTTGTTTCCTATTGCTAGTTCTGCTAGATACTGTGGCGTAATGTTAGGACCCCTATCCGTGCTTCATCCACAGTGGTTTACAGGCTGTGTCTGACATAGGAAAAATAAGAAGATGGGGCCCCTTTGTTCCTGTACCCCCCTGCGGTTGATCCCCCTGCTTCACTGGTAGTTACGCCCCCTGGCTCAGATAGAGCCAAGGGGCGTAATGCATAGAATGCATAAACTCATTTAAAATGTAGTGCTGGATCCCAGACTTGTACCAAACACTTGATGCAGTAAAAAATAAAGCTCTGGAAAACAATTTTCCTGCACAGTTAATAAAAGATCATTTCTAGTTATTGTTTTTCTTACTGAAGTAAACTCATTGAAACATATTGCAGTTTTTTAAACAACAGTTTTTTTCCCTTCCTTTCCCTTTTTGCTCCAATGACTACACTTGCTGTAGTTTTTTAATTACTCTGTGTTCTTTATAACTCTAGAGCCCAGAGAAAGCTTCACCACTGCCTAAGTGAGAGTTTAATTATTTCTGTTACTCAGAGGCATTTCATCCATAAAGGAAAAAAATGAAAGAAAAAAATATGTAATTGGATGTCTACTAAAAATATCAAGACGGGCTTAGGAAATGTCTCTAACTTTTCATGGACTGCTGCTTGAGGCTATTTTTCCCCATCACGGAGGTCAAATTATATATTTTCTCTCTTTCTCTCCATATATCTTTCTAGCTAACTGTAACAATCTCACTTTCCCAAAGCAGAGGATAATCTTTTTATATCAATTGATAATGGGACAATACCCCTTTTCCATTATAGCATCCTCTGCAAAGCTGATTGGTTGTAGAGAAGACCTTTCTAGCCTCAGACAACATTTGCCATAATTGCACACTGCTGGAACCTTTACAGGGATTAACAGCACCCATTTGATGTTAATGTTGACATATAGCAAAAACATTGCCATTAGATAACAAGAATCCAGAGAAAAAAGCTTCTGATTAGGTTGCTTTTGAATTGTGAAATAAATGGCACATCCCATAGCTTCTTTTTTAAATGATATATACAGTAGGTGATGGAGAAAATGCTATAAAAGCAAGATTAGGAAGAAATAAACGTGTTGAAAACAGAGAAAGGCTTCTCATGTCACAGTCTTGTATTAAGAAAGATATAGATTCAAAAAGAAAACTATTATTCTAAATACAAAACACTAGGTAAGGCCTCATCTAGGGTATGCAGTGTAGTTTTTTTTTTAAACATGTATACAAAAAGTATATAGGGGAACTGAAGAGAAGGGGAAAAAAATTAGGGGAAAGAAATCCCAACATGTTCTCCCGAAATGGAGAGGAGGTGAGACTCCCAAAATGGAGAGGAGGCAGGTCATCTCCTTGGTCCTCTACTAAAGAAAACGAACCGTAAACGGTTAATAGCTACCTGCTAGTAACTGCGTGGGTCCCACACACAGTCCAACAACTGGGAAAAAGAGAAAATTCCAATTCCGTCTTCCATTTGAGCTCCCTACTTACCTTCTTATAGGAACGTCTCCTTCATCTGTGTGGATGCAGGTCCTGGTCTGAGGTAAGAGGGTCTGTTAGCTCCTACATTGTGCTGGTTCTCACAGGTTGGTTTACAGGTACATACTTATGTTGATTGATCTTAGAACTATACCCAATTTTTTATCTCTGTTACCATTTGCATGTATTGTTTCTATGTTTGTTGATACCACTTGTATTGGTTTTACTATTGTTGTGACCCAGACTGTCTAAGGAACATTCTTATATATATATTTTTTTAGTAATAAATATTGTTCTATATTGGCTATTACCCTGCTATTTTCTATTATTAGTAGTTATCTCCTTGGTTCAGCTGATAATGACCAAATGGGGGGTGTATAGGGAACAGGAAGGACATGCAGCGCTGATGTGAAAGCGCCTAAGTTAGACAATGGATTCAAAAGATGCCTTTTCCCTCCCTTCCTGTATTCTGCCTTTTGTATGATTGTTGTTACTAAACTGTACATGCTGTAAATTTGCAATTTGATCCAGTGTAAGGTACTGATATGAGCAAACAGTCCATATGCACACTGGGTGCAGAACTCTAATTCCCCACTTCCAAGGAATTAGATTTAATGGAATTAATACAATAAGGTAAGATGCAGAGTCGCACTCCAATGCAAAGGTGAATTTATTTCAAACCACAAATCAATTCACAACATTTCGAGGGTCTAAGCCCTTTTCATCAGGTGATCTCTTGATGAAGAGGGCTTAGACCCTCGAAACGTTGTGAATTGATGTTTGGTTTGAAATAAATTCATCTTTGCATTGGAGTGCGACTCTGCATCATACCCCAGTGTAAGGTACTGAACTGTGATCACCATTCAGACAGCCACAACCAGAAGCCACACCAACCTCACCCCAGCGGCACACTACATGCCCCACCTAGATAGATGTTGGAAGCGCCTTTTTACAAAGTTTGACTCAGGTGCCCAAAACTCTAGAAGTGCCCCTGTTTGCAATGGACATTCACTGGATATGGAATTATTAATAATGGACATTTTATAACAACTCATAAAAACTCACCACAAAGGACTGGTGTTTCACTATGGGTATTGGACACTTTTGTAAAGCGATGTATGGTAATACCCCATGCTGTGGGGTAAAATGGAGTTAAACCCATGCTTTCCGATTTTTAAGGGGCCTGCACCATTTTCTATTAACGCCACAGACAGACGATTTTGTGCAAAATCAAACACCGTTTAATGTCTATATCCACTGCTAAAATCCCCTTTTTCAATTCAGTTTTATTGAAGAACAGGAGGTAAAGGAGTTATGTCTTACCTCCCGTTCTTTAATAAAATGTTCAGGAGCCAGGAATGAAGTTACAGAACTTACCTGGTCTCACACTCCTCGGCCACATCCTCTGACAGGTCACAACAGACTTAGTACACTATGTGCATGAGCATTGCACTTTATTATAAAAATAAATAAGTATTTGTATTTGATGTGACATATGATATGTGCACTTGTTTTGGTATATCACTGGTGGGGTAAAATGTAGTTAAACCCACGCTCCCCAATGTAATATTGGGTTAGCGTGGGCTTTACTTCAATTTTCTCACGACTGCACCATTTTGAATTGATGTGGCACCTGATGTAAAAACACTTGTGTTGGTTTTTCTTCACATACTGTAGTAGCTCGAAAACAAATACATTTTAATTTTAAATGAAATACCCTCCTCCCTCCTTACCTTCCACGCTTTAGATAAATATTCTGTTTGTGTGATAGAGCATGCTTTAACATGAATTATATATTGAGATCATACACTAAACCATGCCACCCCCAGCACTGGTGCACACTTTGTTTAAGTAGTAGTACAACTTAGTGCTGCTAATTAAGGCTATTTTCAGACGACGGTAAAATCATGCAGTTACAGATGTTTTTGTCGCTAGAGAAATGCTACATGTAACGTTTACCAAGCATCGACTTTCAGGGAACCGCTTAGTACACTTTCAGCATAAGGTAACTTGCCTGTAGCCTAATCCTTGGTAGGTCTGATAAAGGTTCTATTTGTTTAGTCAAATTTATTAAAGAAATAGTAAACAGATTAACAATAAAATGGTACAGTGATCGTTGGCAAGAATTATCATTTCCAGTAATGGGCAATTTAAATTAAAAAAAAGTAGTATCATGTGTTTGTAAATGGTATGCCTCTTCTTTAAAAAGTCCTTTAGGGCTAGGCCACACTAGCATGTTTTGCGTGCGTTTGCGCATGTGCTTTGTGCTTGCGATTGCGCACGTGATTTTCGCTACATGGAAATTGCGGGAACGTGAAAATTCTTGCGATTTCTGATGTGCATGTGGTCGCGTGCCCATTCGCGTTTTGTTAATGCGTTCACCATTTTTGGCGCAAATGCAAACGTACAATAATCGCGATAACGCTCACTATTTTGTGCGCGATTCCTGTGCGTTGCAGTGTCGCCTCAGCCTTATAGCTAGTAACACCATTTCATTTGGCAAATCGTTATCTACTATAAAACCCATGTACATTACTATTATGGATTTATATAGCACCAACGTCTTCCGTGGCACTTAAAGGGACAGTTCAGTGGAAATTATTAATATTTGTTAAATTGTTAGTTTGTGTAATGCATACTTTCAATAATTGGATTGTTTCAAGTGTTAACAGTAGTTTTTTTGTGTGTGTTAATATTCTAATAAAAACAATTGCTATTATTATTTTGTGTAGGTCAGTCCTTTAAGTAGTTGGGCTCTGAGAGTTCGGTGATTCTTCAAAAAACAAATTATAATTTAGTGCATTAGGGTTTTTTCAGATTCAGTTTAATTCAATGTGTTTATGCTGCGAGTTCTATTTCCTGCACAGCAGAAATAAAAATAATCTTTTGTCGATGGAGCTAAAATTGTATTTGCTACAATAAGTACAGAAATACTTCACTGCCTACAATAAGCACAGAAATACTTCACTGCCTATTTTGACCTTCATGGTAGGACGACAGAAGAAAAGACTTCTGCAAAGATTTAGTCACTGCGCTTATCTGAATGCACAACATCTTGAGCCAAATATCCTGCCAATAAAATTCTTCCCAAGGGAGGAGACCAGTTCCATTCATTTTCCAGTGCAAGCATCTCTGGACCATTTCAAAGAACATGATATGCAATTCTCACTATACGGGAATATTTTCAAATAAACTTAAACTAAACACATGGGGCAAAATTTATTGAGGGCTGTTAGTGTAAAATAGCATCCATTATCGTTTATTATTATATATTTATATATATATATATATATCGTTTATTTTCCACCCGCGTTATCGTAAAATAATGGTTAGTTATCATTAACTACGATAACGCCCACATCTCTGTACTAATCTATAGGGATGCTGGCATTATAAAATAACAATTGTTACCGATCTTTTTTTTTTACATTAACTCTGGCGGTAAACTACACCCGCTTTAATATAAAATAACAAACGGTAACAATCGTTATTTTAGACTAAAGATTGTTTAAAATTTTGCTCATAAGAGACTCAGAGAGTCAAGTAGGTCAAATAATTTCAAACATGAAAAATAAAGAATCTTTGTTGCTTAGTTACACTATACAGTATCTACTTAAAACAAAACTGTGAAACCGAAATTGTAAAGTATTTTCTATAACAGTAAGAGCTGTAATAGTTGTAATAGAATGTTGTCACTTGCCATAACCCTTCCTTGCTTTAAACACATAACTTTATTCAATATGACATACATGGTATAATTACCTCTTATCTGTGGTTCCTAGAGGCATAATGTGAGCCTCTAGCTGCTCCTGTTGCTTGTCTAGCACCCCTGCTGCTGATCTGACAGTGATAAGCTTCTTAAGGGCAGCTACAAACCCTAATTAGAGAAGATGTGAATCTGCTGAAAGTAATGTTTTGATTATTTACACTGACGATTAGAGTTTTTTTTCTTATTAAAAGCTTGTTGGTTATTTACCTCTTCATTTTGCTCCTTTCTCGCAGACATACTTAGTAATGGGTTTGTTACTCTGTACATAATGACCCGGGAAGCAGATATTCAGTGCAATTACAGTACTGTAATGAGTCTCCATTTATTACTTAGCCTAAGAGATGAATGTAACAAATACAACTGGATTTTAATGGTCTCTACAAAACTAGACACGGATGTACAATATTGCACCCTAATTAATTCAACATGAATTCCAAAATATTATGAAGTGATTATATTGTAAAATCATATTTTGAAAGCTCATTTAAAATACTTTATAGAATAATGCACAATGCTACATCTTCTAGTGACATCGGCCATACCTCGACTAAAAAATTGTATCAACCCCTAAAACCACAATAAAGACAAACTTTAGTTAACTATAATCAGAAAGAAGCCTTACTCTATCTGTGCAGTCCTATTGTATATTGCCCTTTGGAAGCCAAGGATCACTTAGAAGTTTTGTTACAGGAATTTAAGCAACCATAAATGTCATAGGTCATTTGCAGGTGCTTTGGCCCAAATTTATTAAGTTTCTGATACAGTGGGTTATAGTAAATGTATGATGGGGATCGTAAATTTCTGTCTGTGATTGCAAATAAAGGGCAAAATAACGATAATGCGCCTTTATAAATAAGGCCCTTTATTCACTATGTTTCACCTAAAATGGCCTTTGTCAAGTGTATGGGCAAAATTGCGGATCAGGGGAAGTGTTTAACCCTTTCAGTGCCAGCAGAATTTTCAGGATTTTGCCCTTAATCGCTTTAGACTAATTTTACAGTAGGAAACCTTGCAGTAAATCAGGAATATTATACATTGTTTTTTTCAGCACTTAGGGTGAGGCCACACTGCAACGCACAGGAATCGCGCACAAAATCGCGAGCGTTATCGCACGCGATTGTGTGCGCGATTCTTGCGCGTTTCGCGTTTTGCGCGTGCGTTTTTGCCTTTTCACGTTATGGAAACGCATGCGTTAACGCACCAAAAATGGTGAACGCATGCGTTACCATAACGCGAACGGACGCGCAATCGCATGCGCATCGGAAATCGCGGGAATTTTTGCGTTCCCGCGATTTCCATTTTAGCGAAAATCGCGGGCGCAAACGCGAGCGCGAAACGCGGGCGCAAACGCACGAAAAACGCGCTAGTGTGGCCTAGCCCTAAGTATACTTTAACATGGTAACAGAATTTTGTAACTTTTCTGGAAATTTTACTGGAATTATGGGTAAAATATGTAAAAGAAATGTAAAATTTGCACATTTTCATGGATTTTTTCCCATTTTTATTTAGTCATTTTAAGGTTACGCACAAAAATCTTACTGTGTCTAAAAGCTCTGATACTCCCGAGTACAACGATACCAGATATATGTAGGTACCCGACTTTTCCTGTACAGGAGACCCCCCCAAACTAAAACTGCACCTTCAAGAATATTACACCAAATTGAACTGTATAACTACTACTGACAGTTAACATAGAATGTCTTCCAAATTAACTAAAATATCCCCACAAGTGAGATATTTTTAGAAACTACACATCCGCAGGATTTTATGAGTGAGGTAAGTTTAAATCAAAATGCAGATACCCGGGCGCAGCTCTTCGTCCAATTGTAAGTTATTTTCTCTCATTTTCCTTTTTTTCCTCAACTGTAAAATCAGAGACAAAATCAAATGCGAATTTCAGCTAAGAACTGTGGAGGAAAGTTAAAACGCATCTCACCTATAAAAGCCTAACCCCTACCAAATAAAATGGTATGCCACATTCATGGGTGTACCCAGAGACATGGCTACCAACTAACCCAGAGCGGGACCAATGCCAAATGTCAGTAGCAGCAAAAAAAAAAATTAGCCAGCTTTGTATTTGAACAGTCTGCAGTTTTTCCACAAAACACCCCCCTAACTCAGAAATACCCCAGACAAACTATATCCTGAAATCTACACACCTTCAGCTATGTAACAATGTAGTTCATTCATTCATACCATCAATGGTGTGGGCGCAGTTCTTCGTAGAAATTCGCACTTTTACCAGATTTTCAAAAAAAGTTAACATCAAACAACATTCAAAAAGGTAGAAATCATGCCAAAACCTCATGGAATGTAAAAAAAAGTTACTAAATATCAATCTCCCAAATTTCCTGAATCAAACGGTATGCCATATGTGTGGTTACACACGCAGACGTGGAAGCGAACAGCCACGAAGTGAGACAATGCACAATGGCTCAGAATAAGCTAAAATATTTAGCCAACTCCGAATTTGAACAAATTTTTTTCTGAAAAAATTAACAAAAAACAACTTCAAAAGGTAGAAATCATGCCAAAACCTGAAGGAATGTAAAAAAAGTTACTAAATATCAATCTCCAAAATGTCCTGAATCAAACGGTATGCCACATGTGTGGTTACACACGCGGACGTGAAAGTGAAAACTCACAAAATGAGACAATGCACGATGGCTCAGAAACAGCGAAACTATTTAGCCAACTCTGAATTTGAACAGGCTGCAGTTTTTCCCCACAAAACACCCCCCACAAACCACATATTTCTCGAATCTACACACCTTTATCTACGTAATTCTGTAGTTTGTTCATTCATACCATCAATGGTGTGGGCACAGTTCTTTGTAGAAGTTCGCAGTTTTAGCAGATTTTATAATAAATTAGAAAAAAAACATGCTCAAAAGGTAGAAATCATGCCAAAATCCCAAGTAATGAAAAAAAGTTACCAAATATCAATCTCCTAAATGTCCTGAATCAAACTGTATGCCCTATGTATGGTTACACACGCAGACGTGAAATCGACTAGCCACAAAGTGAGCCAATGAACAGTGGCCCAATTACAGCAGCTTTTCAGATTTGTCAGACTAAACACCGCTCTATATTAGAAATACCTCCCAAAACTAATATTTTTGGAATCTACACACCTTCAGCTACACAATGGTGTTATTCTTTTATGCATAGCACCAGTGGTGTGGGTGCAGTTTTTTGTAGAATTTTGCTTTTTTTACCAGATTTCCAGGAAAAATTTATAAAAATACAATTCAAAGTTAAGAATCATGGCAAATTTCCATGTCATGTAAAAAAACTTGTCAATTATCAATCTTCCAAATAAATGCCCTAAATCAAATGGTATTCCACACAGAGACATAGCCACCAACTAACTTAAATGGGAAGCATGAATAAGTGCAATTACAAGAAAAAAATCGAGTGCTCTGTAATTTCAAACATCCCCAAAACATGGAAATGCCCCCCACAAATAAACCCCCTCACTAAATATCAATCTCCTTCATGTCCTGAATTGAATGGTATGCTATATGCGTGGATGCACACAGAGACGTGGCCACCAACTAGCTCAAATGGGACACATGCACAAATGCAATTACAAGAAAAAATCAAAGTGCTCTGTAATTTGAACAGCCTACCCTTTTTCTAAGGAAACAGTCCCGAAACTTGGAAATTCCCCCCACAAACTATATATTTTTGGAATCTACACACCTTCAGCTATGTTATGGTGCCGTGCTTTCATACATCCATGAAGAATTCCAGACCCAGTGATCCAAAGAACTCTGTGTTTTAGGAGGTTTTGTGAAAAGTAAAATAAGATGATTCAAGGGTTGAAATCCTACCTAAACCCACTTGACAAGCAAAAAAACTCACTAAATATCAATTTCCCAAATGTCCTAAATCAAATGGTATGCCATATGCGTGGGTGCACACAAAGACATGGCCACCAACTAGCTCAAATGGGAAGCATGCATAAGTGCAATTACAAGAATAAAATCAAAGTGCTCTGTAATTTGAACAGCCTACCCTTTTTCTAAGGAAACAGTCCCGAAACTTGGAAATTCCCCCCACAAACTGTATATTTTTAGAATCTACACACCTTCAGCTAAGTTATGGTGCCATGCTTTTATACATCCATGAAGAATTCCAGCCCCAGTGATCCACAGAACGCTGTGTTTTTAGGAGGTTTTGGGAAAAATAAAATAAGATTATTCAAAGGTTGAAATCCTACCTAAACCCACTTGAGAAGCAAACAAACCCACTAATTGTCAATCTCCCACATGTCTTGAATCAAACAGTATGCCATATGCGTGGGTGCACACAGAGGCGTGGCCACCAACTAGCTCAAATGGGACACAAGCACAAGTGCAATTACAAGAAAAAATCAAAGTGCTCTGTAATTTAAACAGCCTATTCAACTTGGAAATTCACCCCACAAACTATATATTTTTGGAATCTACAAACCTTCAGCTACATAACAGTGCCATGCTTTCGTATATAAATGAAGAATTCCAGACGTTGTTATTCCTAGAACTCCGTGCTTTTAGGAGATTTCGTGAAAAAATAAAATAAGAGGACTCAAAGGTTGAAATCCTACCTAAACCCACTAAATGGCAATCTCCCACATGTGCTGAATCAAACGGTGTGCCATATGGGTGGGTGCAAACAGAGACGGGGCCACCAACTAGCTCAAATGGGATGCATGCACAATTGAAATTACTAGAAAAAAAGAAAAAAAAGGCCACAACCCACCCTCACCCCCACACACACTCCCCCTTTTAGTGGTATTTTAGTGAAAAACGGTTAGTAGGGAGAGTCACACAAGTTTTTGCACACTTTACTAATCCTAAATATTCAATCCGGTCTTTTTTTGGTACCTCTGTAAAATTTCTTACTAAAATAGGCTTAGTTTCCCTTGAAATAGGACAAATAATGATCTGTGTTTACCAATATCACCAAGGGCATTGGGAAGCTTGGAGAATTTTGCCAATTTATAGTTTTAGGGTAAAAAAAAAAGAAACGGTGTCTATCACTTTAACAATATTTTTGGTGTGCATTTTCCCTTTTTTTTTTGATAATTCCCAAAGATGATCATCAAATCATCTTAGGGAATGATAACGAATGATAATGATAATCGAAAAAATCACTTCACAGAAATCATTTTCCAGGAATTGATTTTTCATTCATTGGCAAAGATCAATAATTTGGTGATCATTTTGTGAATGGAATTCACAAAAAGTATAGTAAAGCTTTCACACTGACAGTTTTACTATACCAGCTACTGTACTTCGATCTGAATGGTGTGATAATGGAGGTCTCCCTTATCACGCAGACCTGCTCTTCCTCCTGCTCCCGGCTGCTGCAAGAAAGGTAAGTTATCTCCTGATCCCCACATCGGTTTTAGACAAAACTGATGGGGGATCGAGGGGGCTAGGGGGGGAGTTGAATTCTGCCCCCTGATCACCCCTAGCACGGGCAGATTTTTTTTTAAAGAACGTGAATATACAATCTGTGGCACTTTTTTTTAATTCTGTGAAAGCTTTTCTGCCCAGAATACCAATCCATTGTAATAGTAATTTGCTTTTACGTACATTTAAAAAGTATATTCTGTACCTTAAAATGCTTTCATGTTGTTGCCATTACAATTCACAGCCTATGTAGACTCCAGTCCACCAGTCAGTGTTAAGTCAGCCCTCCAGTCCAGCAGTCATTTTTAAGTCAGCCATCTAGTCCACAAGTCAGTGTTAAGTCAGCCATCAAGTCCACCAGTCAGTGTTAAATCAGCCCTCCAGTCTACCAGCCAGTGTTAAGTCAGTCCTCCTGTCCACCAGTTAGCCCACCACACCCACCTCCACAAGCGACAAACATTTTCCTGATGAAGCCGCGCCCACTTCATTGAGGTGGTGATACGCTTTGCTCATTGCCCCCACCTGCTTATAGGTGCCACTCGAAAGTTGTTTCAGATGCCAAAAACCCTAGAAACACCCCTGCATGTTGCATTCAAAGAGCCTTGTGAGCAAGTGCACCTATTGGCCATGCTCATTGACTCTAGGTATTCACTGTCTTTATGCACAGAAGGACAAATTCATAGCTAGCCACAGCACAGGAAAGAGGGGTTTAAGTCACTCTAACCAATTCAATATTGGTTAGTGTGTCTTTAACCCCTGGCTTTCAGCAGCTACGTGGGCATTGCAAAAGACACCCGAACAGCTTATGGCTTATGCTTATGCCAATAAGCCACAGCTTTGTGGCTTATTGGCATTAAATACTCATGCAGGGGTCAATCCGTTCAGGATTTACCAAAGCCAATATTGAATCTCCTGCCCAGAAAACTACCCAGATCTGACTGACTGCTGCTATTCAAGAAGAACTGGCAGACAGAGAGAGGGGAGCAGTTTTTGGATTTGTAACTAGTGTGGTTGGGGGGTGATTTACCTTAATACGATACATTTTATTTGTATATGTGCAAATTATAAGCAAGACAGTATTGAGTATATATTTTGAATTTTTACAATTTTGATTGGCTCTCATTCAACAAGATGGCTGCTTAGAGTTGGTCTGAAGCATTTACTTCAAGAATGGCCTATTGGTGGTTCACATATATCCTTAGCTGGATATATATTTCCAGTTGTTCCCACTGGAACTACATTTACAGCTTATCTCTTGTAACAGATATAAACAGGGCAACGCACTCTTTCAAGTCTTGCTCAATTTATTTGTGACATGCTGGTTCACACAACGTTTCGGGGTCCTCCCCCTTCCTCAGGTGCAAAATTACAACTCACACTGTGGCAGTATAAATACAAATTGTCCCTCCCCCCTGGAGGTGTGGTTTAAAACAACATAGTGTTTAATTAAAACATTTTCTATATATGTGCTAATCCTTAAGTTTCATATAAGTACACTTTATACATCCTAATTTAAAACCAATTATTTTGTGCTTTTCCATAAATTATTAACCATTTCATAAAACTCATGTTTTACAAAGTTAACTATCCTTTTTCTCTGTCCTATTGAGAGTGCCAAATGCTTACTATTAAATAACATCTTTAAGTGCTTTGTGCTTTGTTTTAAAGTGCTACTTAATCTTTTAAAAGTGCTTAAGTGAAGTGCTACTTAGTTTAAAATTGTTAAAACCACCTGTGGACTAATTAATTTGATACTTTTTATCTTAGAATCTATTCTGTTGTCTTAACATTGTTCTTATTTCATTCTTTTCAGATGTTCTTCATCTCTGTTATCCTGTGGATCAAATCCTGTGGATCAAATGAGTAAGGTAAGTTTATACAGAAAATTATGACTGATTTATTTATTATTTACTGTTTTTCTATTTTTCTATTTTTCTGTTTTCTTCTTGTAAAACATTACTTCTTAACTTTTCTACAAGAAGCAACCAAAATTCATCTCCTCATTTATCCCTTTCGGATGCATGGTGCCTAGGCGGTGAATCCAACTTATTTCTCTTTGGAGGAGTTTTTTATTGTAATCCCCACCTCTATCAGGTTTGTTTACCACCTCTAGCACCATCCATCTAACTTGTGCTGCATTATGTCCATGTAGTTTAAAGTGTTTCGAGACTGATGTTACTCTTTCATTTTTCTCTAAGTTACATCTAGTGATGTCCCTTTTATGTTCTCCTATACGGGTCCTAATTTGTCTTTTAGTTTTACCCACGTATGCTTTTCCACATGGGCATTTCAACATGTATATGACCCCCATGGTAATGCAGCTAGCAAAATGTTTTAATGGTATTAAGTTACCTTTAGAGGGATGGGCTACATTTTCCCCTTTGATAATAGCAGTACACGCTTGGCAATTCAAGCAAGGGAATGTGCCTATTTTTTTGGTGCTATTTTTACCATCTGTCGTTCTTTCTTTTTTGTAATCAGAGTGTACTAATTGGCTTCCCAGATTGCTGCCATTTTTGTAAGCAAATATGGGTTGCTCTTTAAATAGTACCCCCACCTTTTCATCATTACTCAATACATTCCAGTATTTTTTTACAATCCTTTTAATTTTCCCGGATTGTGTATTATACGTGGATATGAATGGTATCCTTCCATCTTTAGTCTGTTTTAATTGTGTATCGAGTAGTGTGTTTCTAGGTGTCTCTATTGCTTGTTTTGCTGCTTCACTTATTATTTTTTGGGGGTAACCTCTTAGTTTAAACTTTTGTGACATTTGTTCAATTCTTTTTTTACAGGTTGCCTCCTCTGATACATTTCTCTTCACTCTAAGAAATTGACCCAAAGGTATTCCCTTGATAGTATTTTTTGGATGGAAGCTAGATGCTTCCAATATGTTATTTCTATCAGTTGGTTTAACAAACAAATCGGTACTTAGTGAAGTTTGTCCTTTTCTCACTTCAACATCTAGAAACGATATTTGCTTGCTATGGTACTATGGGATTATGTACACAGTATATCTTATATGTGATATTTTTATGAAGTTTTTAATATTGTGACCGGCCGGTCATTTATTGGTGTATAAATATAGTTATTGTTATATATTACAACATTTTGGTGTGTGGTCTTTTGGTGGTGGTAGGTACAGTAGTCTTCTATTTTTTATCTCGGCCATGCCCTCTCGGGTTCCTCGGAGGGTTTGACCAAGTTCCTGAGTGGGAGACTCAGGTGTACCTGACCACCCACGTTCTTAGGTGTGTACAATTCTTATACTGAGGGGAACAGTTCTAAAATGCCAGGTAAAAGCTGCTGCAGACTTTATAATAGTGGCCCCTGTGACCAGCAGCCATGAGATCCCTATCCCTGCCTCTTTCTTCCTTCCATCCAACTCTCCAATTAGAACTTAGAGTAGGTGAGGGGTGAACAATTCAATGGAGGAGACATGGAAAGCAGGTACTTACTGTATATCATGTCAATGCTGGCAGCTGAAAGGGTTAAAGGTAATACTCTAGGAAAGTTCTGTCACTGAAAGTATTAATAGAAAAGTCTGTTGACACTAAAGGGTTATATTGTTCATACTTTGCATAGTGTATTAATGGTAATACACTGGAAAAGTGCTGGCACTGAAGGGTTAATGGCAATACTCTGGGAAAGTGCTGGCACTAAAAGTGTTAATGCACAATACTGTTGGAAAGTCAGCTGGCGCTGAAAGATCCGGCGTTTTTTGGGGGAAATTCCACAAGCCTAAATTTAAAGAATATTTGGAAATCAAACACCAAAAATGTGAAAATTGCTATCAAAAATCAACAACCTCCTTGAAAATTTCCCCCACCGTTTGAGGCAAAATAACAGCAGAAGAGTCCCTTTAGTAGCACTTACCGCGTTCATCAAATGTAGTTGAAAGAATAAACCAGCACACACCAGCTGGGGCATAACTAGTAGGAATGGGGTCCTCTTCCTGTGTCATATACAGTATAGTACTTGCTGGATGGTGCCTTCTATCTGTGGGAGGGGGGGTATAATGTGTGCTGGTGCGTTCACAAGCCCTGCTCCCCTGGCATCTACAGCTGTGGGGTCTCTATCAGGATAAAAGCACTCCTACAGATTTCTGGCCCTTTGTTGAATGCTGTCAAACTTGAGATGCAGATCACGACTCTAACGAAGAAATAGTTTTTCCTTTTGACAAGACTCCAAACATGTAAACAATGATCTCATTGGTTGTTTTTGCCCTTATTACGTAAGCCATTGAAGTGCTTTTCTTGGCACACAGGCAGGAATGGATCATAATACTGTAAATAATGAAAGCAATTCTTGCTTCATTCCTTTCCATTTTCCTTGATTTCTCCACTTGGACCTTTGGTTTGCACTATTCTGCAAACCAGAAAATACATTTAAGCAGCCTTCCCAGAGAAACCACCCTAGCTGTCGTATCAATAAAAATACATGCAAGGAGATTCAATAAAAATTCTTAATGTCAAAAATGGTGCTAATTTTGCCCCAACCAATCAAATATTATTTAACATTTTAAAGCTAACATCTGATTGGTTGGGGCAAACTTAGCCCAATTTTTAACGATAAAAACTTTTATTAAATAACCCTGATGGTCTTTATTTAGGGTTACTTTAAATATTCAAGTACTTGTATTTTAAATGTAGCCCTAAACAAAGACCAGCATGGCACTGCACACTGCACCAAGTGTTGTTATATCGGTTAGTGAAACTTAACCGCAGACGTTAACCACGCAGTCGCTACAACTGATGTTTTATGCTGATAGCGCAATTCTATTACAGCACTATTAATGCCAGCTTAATGGCACTTTTCAAAGCATCAAGTACTGCCACTGGCAAGTTAGCATTGGGTAGCCGATAGCAGCTCTTGATGCGTGTATTTTTACTGATACAACAGCTTGGGGGGTTTGTCTGGGAGTGCTGCTCAAATGAATATTCTGGTTCGCTGATTAGATTTTTTGCCTAGCAAAAGGTCTGGTGCTTATGCACCCAGGTCAGAGACCACATTTTAGGGGAGATGCTATACTTATACAGTTCAACAATACTCCAGCACTCCGCTGTTGGCTGTTTGTCAGAGAAATCAATAGGTGCAATCCCCCTTGCCCTCTACTCCAAGGGCTAGGATTCTCCAACAAAGCAATTAAGTATGGAGGAGCACACTATGAAGGTGAATCCAAGGCTTTCGGGTGGGGAAAGGGGGTGTGACATGTGGCTCTGGGGCATGATGTCACAAGGGGCATGGCCAGTGTTCTAGGGTGGTTGGAGGCAGGGTTAGGGAGGGGTTAGGGGTGTTTCGGGGGCATGGCCTTGCAAAGTGGTCATGACTTGGGATGATACTATCCGGGAGGGGTGGGATACCTGCCATCTTGCGATGCAGTAATCACTTAGCATGATTTACTGCATCACAGGAACCCAGCAGGTAAGAGCGTGAAGCATATTATGTAGCATAAAAACAAACGTTAGGGGGTATTACATCAGGTACCTGTGCTGTTAATACAAAACAGTGCAGGCCCAAGAAAAATGAAGTAAACCCGATATTCCATTGTGAAGCATTGTTTAACTGCAATTTACATCTCTCCATAAATCTCTTTACTCCTAATGATTATTAATACATTGTTGCGACCTGCACAGGAATACCACTCAAGTGTTAGACTGGGGATTATGGACCTGTGTCTCCTTTTATTTTAGGGTGGGCAGTTTTACCAATCTGTGTTTCTTCTATACTGTCTCATGCTTTCTACTTTTATCATCCCTTTAATGTGTGTTATTAAGCATACTTGCTATGTTACCTACATGGTTCATACATATTTAATACACTGAGTCTAGCGGGGGGGTAGTTTTAATTTCCGTATGAACTTATATAAATCTATTTTAGTGTCCAACAGGGTACCTGGGTGCGTGGGTACATAATTTAACCCCTTTCCTATGACTCGTATTTCATCTGGGTCCAATTCTATACCTGAAATGTTAATTACTAATGTTTCTAGCGAACTAGAGTGCTCCCGGTCTCCCATTTCTACTGACCTTGGAGGATTCAATATCGTCTCCTTGCCTGCTTGGCCGTCCTGGCTGGGGGGACTCTTGGTGGTTTTACCCTTCTGTCCTCTCCGGATCCGTCTCCGTTTTTTGTTATTCTCCTTGTCCTCTCCTTGGACGTTCGTCGGTATCCTAAAAAATGCTCTCCCCGATGTGTAGACCTATCCAGCGAGCTTTCTGATTCAGTTGCGAGAGACCTCGCGCTTTCTGATGACGTTCTAGCTGCCGGACTTCTACCTCTCCGTCCATCTCGCTTTACCACTGGGGTCCATGTGTACACATTGCCGCGCTCGTAATCCAAGGTATCCCTTTTGTATTTTCTTAGTTTAAACTGCAACAGTTCTCTCTGGAACTCTTCTAATTTGGTGTTTGTTTCTATTTTGAAAGCTTCGTACTCCATATTCGGTGTGGATTTTTTTATGTCTTGTTCCATTTTGTTAGCTGTAGTAGCCGCCATTTTTATTGCCGGTTGCAGGTGATCTATTGTTAGCAGCATTAGGTCAAAACTACATCTATTTAAGATGCGGTACCATTTTTCCACATATTCTGTGTCTTCAGTACAGAGTACTGGCTTCTTTAATATCCTCAGCCCCCTTGGAATTCTTTCTGCTTTTACATATTCCAGTATTGTTGAGCTGTGCAGTGCCAAGCTTATTTCCTTTCGTTTTTGATTCAATAAATCTTTATATAAGTCATTGGTGGTTAATGCTCCTCCATATCTGTTGTTTGCCTCTGCTGAATCTAATATTCTCCTTCGATCCACATCAGATAATGTTAAGGTTTCTGCCTTGTGTGTAGTTTTTACAGCTTATCTCCTTTACATGACCATAAAACCTGAGCTAAGCAGATTGCAGCCAGAGAAACAAAATATATGTCAGTTTGTACTGTCTAAGAGTAATGTTATAGTGTAGAAAAGGTGACATTGCAATGCCTTTCAGAGGCCTTTGGCCAGTGATTAATTAGTCAATACTTCTACTTTCTGTAGACATTTTGGAACCAAGGGAAGGACTTTAGCTCATATCATAGTAGGTGTCTCCATCTTTTACAGACCTCTCCAAGATCAGAGTATACCAGTAAAGGGTATGCAAAGGAGAATGACTTAACTGATAGGAAGTGCCCAAAAAGGGTCTTTCACAGAAAATCAGTGATAAATACACAGTCAGGGTAATTCAATAAAAGTTCTTAGCGTTAAAAATGGTGCTAATTTTGCCCCAACCAATCAGATGTTAGATTTCAAATGGTAAATAAGATCTGATTGGTTGGGGCAAAGTTAGCACAATTTTTAACAATAAGAACTTTTATAAAGTATGTTTAACCAAATGCATTTTAATGAAGGCAGGAGTATGCACAACCCGAGATAGGAATTTATCCGAAAACCAACCCATAGATGTCAATGGGAGCTGAAAAATCAGAAAGTCCCAATTAGTCTTAAGGTATAAATTGTAATAGTATGTTAGTGTAAATGGCTCAGGGACCCAGGAAATGGTCTGGGGAACATGTACAAATAACCAAAACCAACTATTTTTGAGTTTCTGTATCACATATTCAATCATTTTTTAATATTAAAAATCAAGGGCTTGCATATTCGCTATTTCTCCCATATTTGTAACAAGGATTTGCACATTCAGAACTGTGGTGTAACTAGCAATCACTGTCCCCCCTCTCCCCAGCAAAACTATGATGGGGCTCCTATCTGTGCTTCAAACACAGTGGTTTTCTGGGAGGCTATATCTGGCATAGGCAATAAGATGGGGCCCCCTTGGCTCCCCCCGCGCGGTTGCTCCCCCTGCTCCCCTGGTTGTTACGCCCCTAATTCAAAAGGGTACACGTATTCAATATCGGCATGTATATTCATGTACTGAATTGGGCTTTAAAGCTTTGCAAATTCCTGCTTCTTACCTTTCCATGATCCCATGATGCAATACCAGATGTAATAGCGCTTAGGTCAGGTATTGCATCGCAGGATCGTGGAAAGGTAAGAAATTGGGATTTGCGATATGATATCTTCATCCCTAAGAATAACACGATTAATATTTGCCATGAATTTAACCAATAAAGAACAGAAGTATCTGGTTTGTGTGTAATATTATATATACAGAAGTACAATTTTCCAACCTGAGTGTGTTGTATGACAAGTCTTAAATCAACAAAGAAACGAAAGTGGAGTTGCAAACACCAGATTTAAAGGTCTTACAGGCTCATTTTCCGAGGAGTGCTGCGGGTACGCATCGCTCCTCTCAGCTCTGATTTACGATCGGTTAGCACAACATTTAGTCTTGCTTTGTGGCTGCTGCGCAAGTACCAGAGGCCCTCATGCAGCAGTCGCAAACTAACTTTGCTATCTGCTGGCATTAAATACTTACGTGCAATCAGCCGCGCAGCATCTGGTCAATAGGTTTGCAACGTCTGGGCGAGTTCCTTCCGGTTTTCGTACAGCCGCCGCAAACCATATCTTAAAGTTGCGCTAACTGAACGTAAATCGGTTAGCGTGACTTTAAAAGCAATAGAGAGCAGCGCATTGTCGTAGTGCTCCACTGTAAATGAGGCCATTGAAGGATAACTTCCTGTTTGGACATATAGAGTAAATGTACTCTCTGAGTTAATCACCAAAATGATTTCGCTTCATGCGACTATTTAATGGCAGTTATTAGCTGGCGTTTAACAGTCACATAATAGTAGCTGCTCAGCCGCTGGTGAATAGTAGTGGTAAGTAAATGGTTAAAGTCATGCTAACGATTGTGAACCAGTTTATGCCTTATATCATTAACTATAGTTAAATGAGTAGTGTTCCTGTGCATTTTCCTATTATTTTTAACCAACTCCTTTAAGTGGACGTTCAGTGCAAATACATATACTTTTCAGAAAAAAGAGCAATATTTTCCCATCCCAATGACCTTAATCTGCCAATTCAGCATTTTGTCTGTGTATAAATAAATACAACCGAAATACTGACTTCCTGTTTGCAGGACCCCTAGTAGAGACTGTTATGGTCTTGCCCTTGACCCAGCGCCTGGGTTGATTCAGTTGCTCAATAGAGATCTAAGCATCTTTGACCCATCCAAAAGGACAAACTATGATATATCAACATATTTTAAAGAGGCCATTCTTTCTAAAAGATGTTATTATGAGGGTGGAGTTGTCATTTAAAGGACATAACTTTGAAGATTGTAATGTCAACATCTTGGCAAGGAACATGACTGATTCAAGAGAGGTTTCAAGGAGGCCATTTATGTGAAAATGAAGAAACTGAGCCTGAATAGAGTTTGACACCAACTGTCTACCATGTACTATGCTGTTTTGACACCTTACCTAGGGAAGTTTCGATAACACCCCTTAGCCTCAATGCATCCACATCTTGCATTCAGAAGCTCCCTAACACCTGGCTGTCATATGCTAACTAGGACTTTCCAGGGTACTTATATTACCATCAGATTCTGAATTGAGAAAACCATTCTGAATGTATTTATTTTACTTTGTTTGGGTGTGAAGAAAAATTTGTGACGGCGTTAAGAGTTGATTAATCCAAGTGAGTTGTCTTGACTATTTCATTGCCAGGGTCTGGCTGTTTAGCTGATAACAGCCAAGAGTGAGATTAGGGTGTCCATAAAGCCATGAAACATATTGTGGTAGCAGCTGGATGCATATCATTTGCTCAAATCACTTGGAAGTCTTTTGTGAAATATGAACTGAAAGGTCATATTTTCAGTGTTCAGTGCAATTTTCGATTAGTTCAATATTTAAAAATTAAAAAAATAAATAAATTCATCACTGATCAATGTTCAAATGTTCACTGAGCACGGATTGATAAATATTCCTTTATTTGTGCTTGTGACATTTCTGATCCTATCATTTGGCAATGTTTCACTATTTTCTTTGTACTGTACATTATTATAAATCTGAAAAGAGACAATGCTTTCACCTTGGAAAGATCTGATGCATCTTGTTTAAAAATAACACTGGGGTCTCTTTTTTATTGATTGTGGATTATCAATTTGTTATTTGAAAAATTAAAAGCTCTAAAAATAGACTCAGTGGAGTTAATTTATATTTTCTAACAGTTCTTTTGCCAAATACTTTAAGAGACAAATTCCCATTCTTCCTATTTCTTCTTCTTCCCATTAATTCTACTGCTTTTTTAGACTGTATCTCCTCCCACAGTTTTCAAGTTAGAGACACAGGTGCACAGGAAACATAGGAAAAGTGTGCTATTACCTAGCTAATGAATCTGCGGAAACGTTTCCTCATTAATGGTGAATTTCAATACTTTCCCCCCATTGACTATAATTGGAACAATCATCAAATATGGACATTTCAAGGTTTTAGGGTCATGTGATCAAAACAGTTAGTTGTATGGTCATAAATACAAAAACACTCATACCCCAACCCCCACACAGACACAGGTAAACACACCTATTGAATGACCCTGCTATTTCTGTGGCAGCCATACTTAAAGGGTAACTAAAGTCAAAAAATGAAATCTTGATCCATCATCAAAAAAACCCTTAGTTTTATGTTCATAAACCTGTAAATGCTGTAAATTCTTTTTTGATTCATACAGCTTAAAAAACGAAAAATCTGCACGGAAATAGACTTACCTGACCTTGTTCCCTTGGCTCCCTCTGACTGGCAGCGCGTCTGTTATTGGCAGACTCTCAGCCAAAGCTAACTTTCAGGGCCCCTTCTCTAATGAGGCAGAGTGAGACATTTGTCTCAGATGCCCCCTATGGGGTAAAGGGAAATGCGTCAGAGGGGGAAAAAAATCAGTTTCTCTGTGAGGAATGACATTTATTTTTGCTATGAAGTATTTATCTAAATCAATCTAACACTCGAATATTACAAAGGTAGGTTAGTTAACGTAAACAGTTGGGCACTTATTTTACCATTTTATATGTAGCAGAACTTTTTTTTGATTCTGTGTGTGGGGCACTTATATTATAATTCATTTCTATTACAATTCTCTTCTTTACTTTCCCCATAAACTACTAGTGTCTCTTTCCCAGTTATTCAACTGTTCCTTTGACTGTTAATCACTTGAGATGGCTGAACTTCCGAAAATTCATTCCGCTCAAGGATTCGCAGATTTTCGAAAAAATCCTTAAATTCGAAAGTCTGCGAATCTGCCATTAAAGGGCATGTCCACCCCCAAAACTAAAATTTAACCCCTTACTGGCCACATCAAGTAGTTTAAAACAATCCTTACCTTACATTCCTGCTCAAAATAGTTCCCCTGCTGTGCCCCTCCAAAGTCCAGGAAACTGCTGTGTAGGAGCAGTGTGTGACTCATGCTGTGCCTGAGACTTCCTCAACCTCATCAAGGTTGAGGCATGCTCAGTGCAGCCCTCCCTGCCTCTCAGCCAATCACGGACGCGGCTGCCGGTCCCGCCCCCTGCTTTCAATTCCATGCAAGCAGAAGGCCTGAACACTGCAGCGGAGGAGAGAGGGCAAGTAAGTAAGAATTGGGGGACTTTCTAACAATTATATTAATGCGGTTGGGGCTGGGGGAGCATGCCCTACCACATATCAAAAGTTAAATTTCGGGGTGGACATGCCCTTTAAAGTCAATGGGGGGAAAAGGCTGGAAATTTCTGCTTAGAATAATGCTATAAATAGCAGTGGTAACTTACTGTAAATGGCTGTGGGACCTGGGAAAACACATCCCTGCAGGAAGAACAACAAAAAAACATGTTTCCGTGGGCCGTTTTCAGTAATCCTCGAACGGAGGATTATCAAATTTGCCATTCAAAAATTAGTGGCCAGATGTTTGGGGGTCCCGCGGCTCAACCCAGTACCCCCTCCTGGGCCCTTAGAAGGACCATTGTGGCCCTTAAAAAGGCCCTTTGCCGCTTAAGGGGTCCCACAGCTCGAACCGGGGCCCCCTCCCTAGCACTTATAAGTGTCCTTGTGACCCTTGGAACGGCCCGTGTAGCACTGTCTTTTGGGGCTGAAGGGGTCCCACAGCCCGAACTGGGACGCACACCCCCGGAGGGTGTATTGTTCCCTACAGCTCAACCTAGTTGCTGGTAAGTAGTTGTAGAATTTATCTGCACATTGGGGTAGGTAATAGCCATATGCAGTTCAATCCACTCACTATAACAGGGCAGGAAGTGTGGTAGCATTTGGCAAAACTCACTAGGGCAGAGAGTGCATATTACCAAATACTGCCACACTGCCTGTCTGAGAGTGCACATTACCAATGCTGCCATTAAACTATGCTACTGGGGGTAGTTTAATGGGTATGGTTTAATTGGGGGCAAGCAAAGGGGCAAGGCATAAAAATTAGGTGAATAGAGTGCCCTAGAGACCCTAGAGACACCCCCTTATGAGACCCTAGAGACACCCCTGCCATTCAGGACACTATAGAAACCAATCAACCTGTTTAACACAGCTACTAACTAGCCACTGTGCTAGGGATTTATACAGGGACAGAAAGGAACACGAGTGCAGAGGATAATATACTTAGTGTAATGAGGTTTGCATTGAAGAATGTTTACATTATAAGATGCTATATACATGGCTATACCGTGTACATTTATATGGTAATGGAACTCCTTGGTGACTTCTGATATCCTTTGAATTTATAATAGGGGGTACCCAATTAACTATGTGCTATATTTTAAAGGTTTGTTATTGGTAATGATAATAAAGCCAATGAGCTGATACTGGGGGTATCACAGTTATAGAAAATGTGCATTTGTAGAGGATAGGCAAGGAACACTTTTCTCACAGTTATAGAAAATGAATACATGTGCAGGATAGGTAAGAAAAATATAGATAAGGAATATTGTAAAGTGGGAGTGACCTTTATGGGGAATGTCCACCCCAAATCTATTTTTTATAATTATGTTAAGGACCCTCAACTCCCATTTTAATTATACTTAATTATTTCTAAGATGCTCCTAAAGGAACTTACAGAGCTTAATTTCTGCCAGGCACTTTCCCAGACTCCTTCAGTCTTATAGCTTCTAGGTATTGGCTGTCAGTCAAAGCTGTGAAAGTGATGTCACAGCCAATGGCTGTCAGCCGTTACTGGAGCAGCCTGTTTTGCTAGGAGGCTGATGTAGGGCTTGTAAGTCCCTTTAGAAGTGTCTTAGAAACAGGTGAATACTGTATAACAAAAATGGGGTTTAGGGGCCCTTAACATAAATATAAAATATAGACTTTGGGGTGGACTAACCATATACATGGTGCCATGTGAACAGTAAAAGTAGATTATATGGTGTTGCACAAAGGGATAAGTAATGTTGGTTTGGGATACAGGACAGTCCCAGTGACACAAGGACAGTTGGTTGTGATGATTCTATTTAGTGTAAGTTAATGGGTAGACCTTTTCTATTTTAAAGGGCAACTATGGTCTTCAAACAAGTTAGGGTTAAATATATACCTGCAAACTTTGAATCTCTATCTTCATCCTGTGAGAAATGTAATGAACAGTGTCTTACAGACTGAATGATGAAAAAGAAGCAGTGAGGTGCTGAACAAGGCAGTAACTTTCATTCCTTCAGCTAGGGAAAAGACACCTGCCTTTTGAATGCTGTTACTGGAGAGATTATGGACAGTTATATACAATGTCAAGCCTTTGTTTAATCCTACTTACTGTGGCCTAGTGCTGACTTTCTTCCGTCTCCCACTGATAATGGCAGCAGCTAGTAAATCTTAGTATAGGTGCCCTATGCACATTCACAGAAATGTGTGTGTATCCTTCCTACCCTTTCCCAAAAGGGCCAACAAAGTCCAATTCACTCAAAAAGTCATGGTAGATCGAAAACCAGAAATAAACGAGTTTAACTTTTATTGATAACTATCAAACATCAGTAGAACACTTTGAGAGTGAACTATTCCTTTAATGCATTTGTGCTGATGCCCTTGCTAAAGTTTATACATTTTAGGCAGATGTTGCAAATTTCAACAATCTTTTCAGCCACAGAAACATTAAAATGTCTAAAATGCTAAATCAGGCCAAGTAAACAGACTTATTGGTATGGTGCACTACCACCTGATGTAGTTAGAGGATGACCTTATTAAACTGACAATCGGCTGCTGGTTATTGCTGCCTAAGGGTCATGCAGGCTCTTATGGGTAAAAAAAAATTTTGCCTGTGAATTTCAGTGAACAGTGAACATCAAAAGATGTCATTGAACTTCAGTCTATCCCAGCCTATAACACCCTATTTAATCTTCAGCCACTCTATGTTGTAATCACAGTAGCCTTTTCATATATTTTCCTCTCTCCTGGACATTATAGATTGTACTAAACGTGCACCTGTTTTCTTGGGGTTTTATAACCTGTTTTACACATTGTACGTTTCACAGTGGGCAGGCTACTTTAAAGCAATTATTGTTTTATTATTTTTTATTGACCGGAAGCAATGTCCCCTTTGTACATATTTTTCAATGTTTATTTAATTTTTTATTTACAAACAACAATATAAACGCTTGTGGTTTAAATTCAGACTTGGGTTGAGCAGTTTTTAGCATGATATGAGCTGTTTGATTTGAAAGTCTTAATTATAACACATTAACACATTACAATATGTTTATTTTCCTGGTCATAACAGAAAGTGTGTTCCTGGGAGGGTGTTCTGTTCCAGCTCATTGTTCTCCTACCCCTTGTGTCCTAGCCCACCCCTCCAATGGGCCTACCTGTCTAACTTAGTCATGTGTGTTTTGTCTGCAGTCCCAGACCTGCACTAGCTGTTTACTCCACTTGTATTATCTTTCTATTTACCTTTCTTGCATGGGCTCTTGAATTTGTGTTTTTATCGAATTTTCACCCTTAGCAGCCAGCCTGAAACATTTAAAGCTTAAAACAAAGTTTATGGTTTCTTTCTAATAGCATTATCAGACAGGAGCCATTAAGATTCATTTCCCTTTATTCTGTGCTGTTTCTTTTGTTTCCTTTTCCCAGAGGTCTATGTTCCTATATACAGCACATTTACAATCTACATTTTCACAACAACTGAATCATTTACAACTTTTTTTCTCCTTCAGTATCACAAGAAATTGCAGTTCACTGAGCACAGTCTAAGATAGAATAATGTTCTCTTAAACATCAACTCTGAGCCTTTTTCTTGAACCTCATTTTTTGAAAAATAGAATAAAACCCTATGCAGCGTACATTGGTAATACATTTTGGGATATTGCTTTTACAGATGCACTAGATTGGCATATTCTATATAGAAATATCAAAATAATATACCCAGCCATTATTGCACCTGTTTGCATTATTTCCCAAGTCTGAATTGTAACCTTGAGTGCAAGTAAAAGCTTTTAAGATTGCAATTGTCTCATGAGATGGAATATTGCGAAATATAACCCTCCATGGCTTCTGCTAGCAAAAAATAACTGAACTCAATAAATTCAACATCTCATTGCTGAAGCAAATTTTATAAATTCATCCATCCATCTATCCATCCATCCATCTATCCATCCTTCCATCTTCCTCTCTCTCTAATCTTTCTATCCCTGTGTGCTCTGACACAATCTACTCCCTGACTGTTAAATGCATGCATGATATACAGTAGTTAAAGAGAAACATCACAATGACACCAGTCAGCATTAAGTCCTAAAATAATATATACAGTAATAAGAAATACAGCACTTCTCTAAGTAAATGAACTACATGAAATGAACCATAAAACCATTAGTCTATTTGTATTGTATTATATAGAAGGGGCATTATTTAATATGGGCATTTAAACCTGTAAGTGCATTTTTTGTTTTCCTTGTAAAGGTCAGTTTCTTGCATTGTCTTTATTTTTAAGATACCGTCTTGAACACTGATGGACAATGAGCAAATCAATGTGTGGGTGTTATTTAAAGCAATTAAAACTTAATGAAGTGGGATATTTTCTCGCACAAAGTCAATTGTGCTTATCCTCCCAATCCTAGATTCCTTATCATTTCAATTATCCACATAGCCAAGCAAAGCTTTAATGTTGTTGTAAAAATACTGCTGAAGAACCACATCAGCATTTTAAAAAGTTCTTGCACTGTAAGCATTATTGTTATAAAGTAGTGGGATAATATTTTACCTACTGTATGTTAGTAGGCTGCAATGCTGAAACCATTAATAGGACTTGAACATAAGACAGGGGATATTGACAATAATTATATTGCTTAAAATAATACAGTACAGTTGAACATTTAAAAGAATAAGAAACAAACATTATTTTGTGTGTTTCAGCCAAAAATTATGTAGTTAAATTACTGTACGCAAATCCTTAGATTCTCAAATTTGAATGTAATACTGATGATAATTATTTTTTACATGAAAATAATACTTCACCAAATTAAAACTGTAAATTGGGCTTCTCTGCACCGGGCCTAGCCCTATATCAGAAGATATAGTATACTGTAAATGTGGAAAAGAAAAGCCATAGACTCATTATTAGAGATGGCCCTAGGTTTGGTGGTTTAAGCCATACCACATGACTCCAAGTGTCCTGTGGTAATATATACCGATAAAGAACAACCCAGATAGCTCAAGGGACTTCAGAGAAATGCTAGTGTTTATAAAGCAATAATTAAGTGATTTCTTTTTTGATGTGCTCTCGAACACCCATGCTCTTTAAGGGGTATCTCCACTGGTATAAACCATATTTGTGTATTCAGTTTTATTGAAGAATGGGTGGTGAAGGAGCTGTGTCTTACCTTCCATTCTTCAATAAAACCTGCAGGAGCCAGAAACTAAGGTAAGCTCTTCCGCCACGTCCTGTGACAGGTACCGATGGACTTTGTCTTCTATGCACATGCATATTTTTATTTTATTTGGTGATGAAAGAGCCTAAAAGCCTTTGAAACCTAAAGGGCATGTCCACCCCTCCTGCAAAAAAAAAAATGTGCAACAGAACACCCCCCAAAACCTAGGTTCCGTTTTACTCACATTTACCAAAAATGCTCCCAGACTGTGTGAAGAACCTTACAAACCCTCGAGCCATCTCCGCAGCTCCCAGCTACTTCCTGGTAGTGACTGACATCACAGCCAATGGCTGACGGCCATTACAAAATAAGCCTCTGCTACTGGTGCTCGTGCACGTAAAGGGAACGCTGCAGCAGCAGTGGAGGCGTGGAATAAGCGGCGATGGATCGTGGGTTTGTAAGGTTCTTTACACAGTCTGGGAGCATCTTTGGTAAATGTGAGTAAAACGGAACCTGGGTTTTGGGGGATGCTTTGTTACATACTAAATTTTTGCAGGAGGGGTGCCCTTTAATATGTTTATAATTGTTCTTGTTCACCAATAAAAACACAGTATATTATAGAATCATGTAAAAATAATCTAAAAATGCTGAAGCAGCAAAGTTTGCAAATCACACATGTGTCACTGTCAAAACATTCGCCCATAACTGTATATTTATTTTGATGTAATGTGTTTTTGTTTTGTATTATTTTTTCATGGGTTTCTACTTTGCTAGTCTGTGGAAGCTGTTCTCATTTTGTATTCCAAATTTAAGAAAACAAATGATTTTTCCCTCTGTGACAGCTGAGCTGGAATTATATTTCAAGGAATAAACAATAAATACTTGGGGAGAAGCAATGTCCAAGTTTAAAGCCCCATATAACTGTGTGTTAAGTTTCACACTACCAGGTACACATAGCAAATTGTAACAGGTGCAATGCGCAATTTTTAAAAACATGTGGAAAACGTGCAGTGCCCTAATATAAGGGTAAAACATAATATTACATTGGGTAAACATTGCTTGTTTTATGCTTATTGAAGGGATACTGAATCTCCCTGACTCTCTTCTGATTTTTATTTTTGTTCAACTATTACCTAACAGGTAATGAGGAACAGATCTGTGTAAATCTCCCTCCTGGAATTCAATATGCGGTTTGCACATGTGGGGAAATCCCGGAAGGGATTTACCCATTGCCTGACATTTATGCCAGCTATCAGCTGGCGTTAAATAGTCTTTCACAAACTAACATAAACCGCATATTAAATGGGTTGCGCCTGCTGCACGGGGGTCTTTTGTGATACCCTTTAGCCACGCAATAAAGGAGTTATGAATGAAGGAGTAATGAAGTCACGCTAACAATATTGAATTGGCTAGCGTAACTTGGTCATTCCTCAGATAGTATTTTTCAGATAGACTGAAACTGTCAGGCCTCTATCCACATTTTCCCATATGAATCTTCATTCTACTTGCTATCAAGTGTAATTACAATCCTAATCCAGTTTTGCTTTCTTCAGATCTAACACCATATTTAAATGTAAAATCATTTTTCAGAACATCTGGTAATTATAAATATAAAGATTAGATGTCTCTAGGCTCCTTTCAATTTACACTGAAGAGTTAAGTCCAAGAAACAAAGTTTTACATGCTGAAGAAAATAGTATACAGTAAATGACTTGCTAGTGATTATATCAATATGGTTTTAAAAGACTGGTAGGTAAATATAGGCATACACAGGTCAATATTTTTTACTGTGTGTTAGATCGATACAATCAAATTGGACAAAAAATAAAATATCAGGCAGTCTATCAAACAAAACTGATCGCAACTGTCAGAAAAAATTTCAAAAATCGTATCAGCTGCCAAACCCTATCTGCACTATAGATGACACACAATGGTGCAGTTCAATTTGTACTTCTGATCAAGATTGGATTGAAAGTACCTCAATCAGCTGCCTGACCTGCCGAACCCTGTTTTGGCAATACTAACCTTTCTTCTCTATGTGAGCTCATGCAGTCATAAAGTAGCTAGCTCAGACAGTTGGTGCAAATCATTGGCCATGACAACACCGTCATGGCCTTGACTGACAGCTACTACCAGAAGAGGCAGGAGGACCAGAGGTTAGTAGTCTGAAACACGCACCCCGGGCACTTCTTGTTTTTGGAAGCTAACCATGGGGAATAGTAATACCTAGAACCAATTTCCAGGATAGAATTATTGTTTTTGCTACAATGAATAGTAGTAAAGCAGGCATGGATGAAGCTGTGTAGGTGTGTAGGGCTTTGCCAGAGGTAATGAGGTCACTGCCCCGTAGAGCTTACAATCTACTTAGGTGGGTAGCACACAGATAAAATGGTATGGGTATAAGTGCTTTAGTGAGACGTATGCAGTGCAAATTAAACAATCATATACTGTGCTGGTTACCAGATAGGTAGGATGTAAGGCTAGATTTAAACCTGCTGATTGAGGTTTCCTGACGTAGAGAGAGGAGAATAGAATTCCAGAGGATGGGAGCTACAAGAAGGTGGGAGGAAGCAGTCCGAGTGGGGGGTCTGTACAGGAGCTGGTTCTGTGATGGGCGGAGGGTATGGGCAGGAACATATGGGGAGACTAGAGAGGAAATATAAGTAGGAGCAGCAGAGCGAAGGGATTTAAATGTTAGGAGAAATGTTAGGAGAAGGATTTTGTATGAAATGCGCTGTTTAACGGGGAGCCAGGTTGTTGTCCGGTACAGAGGAGATTTGGTATCCAGTTTATTAAAGAGCGAAACAATACATGTGGCAGAATTAAGTATAGACTGAAGGGGAGAGAGGTGGGAAGCAGGAAAACCAGTAAGTAGTAAGTTGCAATAGTCCAGGCACGATAGGATGAGAGCATGCATAAGCATAGTGGTGGTCGGGAGAGAAAGGAACCTGCGGATTTTGGCTGTATTGCAAAGGAAGAAGCACCAGGTTTTCGCAACATAGTTAATGTGGTTAGAAAAGGAGAGAGAGGAGTCAATTACGCCTAGGCAGCGTGCCAATTGGATAGGGGAAATGGGGGTATTCTTAACAGAGATCGAGATAGATGGGACAGGACCAGATTTAGGAGGAAAAACGATCAGTCCAGTTTTAGAAAGATTTAATTTGAGATAGTATTGAGACATCCAGGAGGAGATGACAAGGAGGCAGTCGGAGACACATGATTGGATGACAGGAGTTAGCATAGGGGTGGACAAGTAGATTTGTGTATCATCTGCATATAAATGATATTTGAAGCCAAAATAGGTAATAACATCTCCCAAGGAAATAGTTTAGAGGGAGAACAATAAGGGTCCCAGAACAGACCCTTGCGGGACCCCCACACCAAAAGGAATGGGAGAAGAGGTATTTCTAGCATAAGATACAGAGTAAGTTCTGCCAGAGAGATGGGATAGAAATCAGGATGCCACTTCATTCCGAATGCCCAAAGAGAGAAGTATCCGCATAAGGAGGGAATGATTGACTGTGTCGAAAGAAGAGGAGAAGTCAAGGAGGATAAGAATAGAAAAGTGACCATTGGCCTTTGCAACCTACAGATCATTTATAAACATACACAGAACCGTCTCTGTGGAATGCGCAGGATAGAATCCAGATTGCAAAGGATCCAATCGGTTATGAGCATGAAGGCAGTTAGTAATACGTGAGAAGACTAATCGTTCTAGCAGTTTAGAGGCTATCGGTAACAGAGAGACCAGGCGGTAATTGGCTAAACAAGAGGGGTCCAGCGAGGGCTTTTTTAGTATGGGATTAACATGGGCATGCTTAAAGATGGAAGGGAAAATTCCAGATGTAAGGGAGGCATTAAATAAGTGGTTGAGTATAGGGGTAAGCACATGATTACAGTGCTTCAGTAATACAGAGGGCATGGGATCAAGAGGACAGGTCGTAAGTGGACATGATAGAAGCAGTAGAGAGACGTCTGAATGGGTCACAGGAGCAAAAGATCCAAGAATAGCTGAGAGAGGAGAGGGCAACATAATCTGAGTGTCATGCCTAGGACCAGATAACTGCACATGGATGGACTCCACTTTATGCTGAAAGTAATGCGCAAAGTCCTGGGGAGAGTGCGGAGAAAGGAGAGGGTTAGCAGGAGAGGGGCGCAGAAGGGAGTTGAAGATGGAGAACAGGCGACGTGGGTTCGATTTGTTGTTATTTATAAGTTTCCAGTAATAGCTCTGTTTTGCCAGCAGGAGCCCAGAGCCGAGACATCGAAGCATGAACTTGTAATGGAGAAAGTCAGCCTTTGTACGAGACTTTCTCCACGCACGTTCAGCAGCACGCGTGCACCTGCGTATAAAACGTGAAGTGGAGTTGAGCCACGGATGAGGATTAGAGGTTCCTCGGCTGCGGGAATGTAAGGAGGCAAAAAAAATATATTGTGTTAGTCAGGATAGAATTATAGGAATTAGCAAGCGAGTCAGGGTCATCAACTGTCAAAAGGGAGGAGAGACTAGAGTACAGGGATGAGGTGAGTGTCGGGAGATCTATGGATCTAGTATTACGGACAGACGCACAAGATGGAGGGACAGGAGGAAGAAGGGTGTTGAGCATGAAAAGTTATAAGATGATGATCAGAAAGAGGGAAGGGGTTAGATTGAAAAGACGAGAGAGGTTTTTAGTGAACACTAGGTCCAGGAAGTGGCCATCCTTGTGAGTACTAGCATTAGTCCATTGCTAAAGATCGAATGAGGAGGTTAATTGTAGGAAGCGAGAGGGCCAGGAGAGGGAGGAATCATCAACGTGACAGTTTAAGTCCCCCAGAATAAGAACAGGACATACAGCAGAGAGGAAGAAAGTAAGCCAAGTTTCACAGTCGGAGAAGAATGCAGACGGAGACGTTGTAGACGGCGCTCTGTATACCACAGCTACTCGTAGGGACAAGGGGTGCGAGAGCTGAATTGAATGAGCCTCAAAAGATGTGAATGAAAGGTTAGGTGGGGAGGTAATGTTAGTAAATCGACAGGAGGAGGAAAGTAAAAGGCCAACACCCCCACCACGACTGGAGGAGCAAGGCGAATGGGAAAAGCTGAGCCCACCATGAGCAAGGGAGGTCTCAATAGCAGAGTCATGTTGGGAAAGCCAGGTTTTAGTACGGACAAGAAGGTGAAAATTATTAGAGCAGAAGAGATCATGAATGACAGTAGATTTGTTAACCAGCGAGCAAACATTAAGGAGAGCACAGGAGAACGGCAGACAAGATGGTGGAATCAGAGGAATAGATAGAAGGTTGGAGGGAATTGAACCATAACAGGGGGCGAGAGAAGGTAAGACAGGGCATGGACGGTGGCAGACAGAGATTTTACATGGCCCAGGATTTGGGGACACATCACCAGCAGACAGAAGTAGGAGGACAAACAGAGACAGAAGGTGGGAGGAGGATTTGAAAGTGTTTTTCTTTTTTGCATTTGAACAAGAAGCAATAGCAGTGCGAGGAGCTGATATAGCGAATGGTAGCAGTAAGAGGGGGCAGAGAGAAGGAATGGAGAGAGGATGGAGAGATATAAACAGAGCTGGAAGATTGGTGAGGAGGGGTGGAATACAAATACAAATTAGGGAACACGGTGCAGAAAACAGGGAGACCCAGCCACAGTATATACATAAGGATTCAATTAGATCAGGCAGATATTAAGACTGAAATTGGACCCTCAGCTTCTTCTGTAAGTCTGTGTAGTTGATCTTCTTGTTGAAGTCCCTTGTTAAGCTTCAATTTACTTAGGACATCTATGCTTTGGATGATCTAGACTTAGGATGATTCTGTCCTGCACAGCAAATTGGCCAGCAAAGCTCTAACCCCAGCACAGCTCCCCCTTAAGATTGTCTGAACTTATAGGGAGAAAGCCAGGCACAGGGCAAGGTAATTAACTAATTAGCAGAGTTCAATTTGGACAACAAAGTGATCTCCAGCTGTGCTACAAGGGCTGAAACAGGGAAGATCCCATCTCAGGAGTCAGGGCAATAGGTGTTTGTCAGGAAATAAACAAAACTACTTTTACCTCCCTTAATAAAAAAATAGCACCTGGAGAAAAGGCTATGGAATGTGTACCAGATATATGAATTTAACAGTCACAAATAACAAAGGGGGCACAGGAGGAAAGGCTATGGAATGCGTACCAGATATATGAATTTAACCGTCACAAAAACAAAGGGGGCACAGGAGGAAAGGCTATGGAATGCGTACCAGATATTTGAATTTAACAGTCACAAATAACAAAGGGGGCACAGGAGGAAAGGGCTATGGAATGCGTACCAGATATATTGAATTTAACAGTCCACAATAACAAAGGGGGCACAGGAGGAAAGGCTATGGAATGCGTACCAGATATATGAATTTAACAGTCACAAATAACAAAGGGGGCACAGGAGGAAAGGCTATGGAATGCGTACCAGATATATGAATTTAACAGTCACAAATAACAAAGGGGGCACAGGAGGAAAGCTGAATCGTACCAGATATTGAATTTACAGTACACATAAAAGGGGCACAGAGGAAAGGCTATGGAATGCGTACAGATATATGAATTTAACAGTCACAAATAAACAGGGGGCACAGGAGGAAAGGCTATGGAATGGTCCATATAGATTAATTTAACAGTCACAAATAACAAAGGGGGCACAGGAAGAAGGCTATGGAATGCGTACCAGATTATGAATTTAACAGTCACAAATACAAAGGGGGCACAGGAGGAAAGGCTAGGAATGACGTTCCTGATATATGAATTTAACAGTCACAAATAACAAAGGGGGCACAGGAGGAAAGGCTATGGAATGCGTACCAGATATATGAATTTAACAGTCACAAATAACAAAGGGGGCACAGGAGGAAAGGCTATGGAATGCGTACCTGATATATGAATTTAACAGTCACAAATAACAAAGGGGGCACAGGAGGAAAGGCTATGGAATGCATTCCAGATATATGAATTTAACAGTCACAAATAACAAAGGGGGCACAGGAGGAAAGGCTATGGAATGCGTACCAGATATATGAATTTAACAGTCACAATTAACAGAATGCAATTAAACTAGCTAAAATTTAAAATACTGTAAACCATGTGGGACCAATAAATAATGGGGCTAAGATGGTTGTAGTGGATGATGAAAAGGCTAATGTGCTAAACATTTTTTTCCCCTTGTTATATACTATAGGGAATCCTAATTATAGCGGGGACTGTAGTAGTATGCAGGATATAAATGAGGGGTATTCTCTATGGCTGACAGAGGATATGGTACGGAAACAAATTAGATACATTTAATATCAATAAACCCTCAGGACCTAATGAAATACATACTGGTATCTTAAGAGAGTTAAGTACAGGTTTATCTGATACTGTCTATATATATTCTATATATTATTGTCTATTCCTCAATAACATACATGGGGGGCATATCTTAAATATAGTAGCTTTATACATATTCATTTTTTTCTTTTGTTGGATAATATTATATTATATTATCATACTTGGGGGCACATTTAGGTTATGATGGCTATATGTATACCATTATTCCTGCTGGATGTCATAAACAATAATCATATTTGGGATTATTTAATATTTTCACCTGTAAAACAGCAAGAGAGCAATAAAATACAATATAAAAGGGAATTGATTATAGAAAACCCCATAGGTCTATGTCCTTATTCAGTCCATTCGGTATCATAGTGTCCATTTTATAAATCCATTGGGTTTCAGCCCTTGACAGACCTGCTTGTAGGGTCACTTTTCTCTCGGTTGGTAAATATCTATTCCTTGAAAAATGGAATCTGTTTATTTTATATTGTTTGCATTCATTAAAGTGTTTGGGCAGAGTTAGATCTTTTTGTTTTTTAATGTCGTATGTAGGCTCCCGTATTCTCGTTTTTAAGTTTCTGGCTGTTCTTCCGACATACTGCTGTCCACAAGCACATTCAATTACATAGATGACGTTGGTTGAATTGCATGTTATGAAATGGTTAATTTTAAAAGATTCTTTTGTGTGTGTGCTTTGAATCATAACCGTTTTTTTGTTTGTTTGTGGTTTTACATGCTATACAGTCCCGGCACCCGAAAAAAACTTTTGAGGTGGTAGTTCTCATTCCTTTCTCTTGTTTAAAGTGGCTGGGTGCTTGTAGATCTTTGAAGTTTTTGCTACGTTTGAGTTGGTAAAATAGGGTTCAAAAGCGGATCCTGTGTGAGTATGTGCCAGTGTTTTTTTTTAGAATTTTTCTTATACTTTGATGATCCCGATTGTAACCCGTCACAAATGGTAGTAGTACAGTTTCTGTCTTTTATTTTCGGCTTCAGCATTGAATTCCTATCAATCAATTTTACTTCTTCTTTTATTGTTTTTAGTTTATTAGCTTGGTACCCTTTATCATAATCTTGGAATCTACACACCTTCAGCCACATAATGCTGTAATTCTTTCATTCATAGTGTCAATGGTGTGGGCGCACTTCTTCGTAGAATTAGAACTTAAATGAAAACTTACATATAGGTAAATCACCCCCCAAAACTGTAATAGTTTGAAATCTGAAATATATAAGTCTAACCTGAAATCCTGCACAATGTCCTGTTGCCCCTGTTTCTGCTTCCTGGTTCTTCCAGTTAGCAACTGTCAGTTATGGATTTGATAGTTGACATCACAGCCAATGACTGAACGTTTATCCCCCTGTCTGCCTCTTCTGAGCATGCCCAGGCGCAGTAAATGCTCAGTACAGGTTTCTAAATTGCTCAGTTTCCATGAGGCATCCAGAAACATAGCAGGCATACAGTAATGAATTCATAGGACAAACTATGATATATCAACATATTTTAAAGAGCCCATTTTTTCTAAAATATGTTCTTATTAGGGTGGAGTTGTCCTTTAAGCAGATTTTCTAAAACAATTAACAAAAACAATTAACAAAAAACAACTAGAAGGTAGAAATCATGCCATATCCCCATGTAATGTAAAATAGTTACCAAATATCAATCTCCCAAATGTCCTGAATCAAATGGTATGCCATATGCGTGGTTACACACACGGATATGGAAGTGACTAGCCACGAAGTGAGACAATGCATGATCGCTCAAAAACAGCAAAAATATTCAGCCAACTCTGAATCTGAACGTTTGTGAATTACCGATAATGATTGTAAATCTATGATTATGCGATCATAAATTTAATATCCATATAGAATACCATTGTGGTAGTTTACTAATGCATGGTATTCTACGACTTAACGTTCGTTAATTAATGAACGTTCAGCCACAAATGGCAGCCACAAAGGAACAGTCATCTGTTCTTTCAAATATGACAAAAGCACCCTCCCCATCCCATTAAAGAGGTCACTATATATATAGGCATGTCTGGCAATTACTCATGACCAATCCAAAATTTTCCTGCATGAGTATCCAACCTTTAACTATCCTGTACACTCCTATTTATAGTGCATTTTCCAGTGAAGTGGTGATAATGGAATAGAAATCGTTCACTTTAAATGCTTTGATGACTTTGTATTATATTTTCATCTATGTCCAACCTGGGACCCCATCAGGTAATTAAAATTGAATTACCTTCATTATTGATTTTTTGTGTGTGTATTATGGTAAGAAGGCTATCAAATTCTATAGATGGATTGCCCTGTATTTCCTTAGAGCAACTTGTATCTTCATGTTAATGACCTTTAAAATGAATCTAATCAATCAGGAACAACTGTTGAATGTTAAAAGGGCCTAGAATAAAATGAAAACGAGTTTTTAGAATGCTGAGGCAGCGTTCAATGATACATGACCACCCACTATCCCCACAGCTGCTCCAGTAAATGCTACAGGTAACAAAACATTTAAATAGTAATGTCTTTTTATCAAAGTAATTCATGCATGTTTTAGAATTTTGCAAATAAACAGCTGTTCGTATGGATTTTTTTTACTGCAAATTGAAAAAAATAGAATTTCCTCTATTTTAATGGAAACATAATTCTAAAGATGTTTGCGTACAAAATGCAGGTGCAGAGCTTAATAGATGTTCTGTTTAGCTACTCAATTTCTTTTAATTCAGTGTGTTATGAATAGGCTATTACCTTCAGGTAGGCGGCTAAACCCCCTCCCCCTGTATACTTCAAAAATTATATCCCAGAGGAACATTTTAAAAGTCCATTCAGATGCCAAATTAAATCGATTTCCTAAATTTAATGGTAAATTGTTCACTGACTGATCATTCATCACCCAAGATTATAATATGACCTAATGAACCTGTGTGTGTGTGTGTGTGTATGTACACTGTGCCATTTTCCAGCTGACCAAATCATCTCAGATTGCAAAGATGTCTGTGTCAGGCCTCCAGTCCATTAGAGTATGTTAGTCCTCCAGCTCATTAGCCAGTGTTGTCAGCCCTCCAGTTCATTAGCCAGTGTACTCAGCCCGCCATTTCATAAAACAGTGTTAGTCAGCACTCCAGTTCATTAGACAGTGTTAGTCAGCCCCCCAGTTCATTAGACAGTGTTAGTCAGCCCCCCAGTTCATTAGACAGTGTTAGTCAGCCCTCCAGTTCATTAGACAGTTAGTCACCCCCTCTTCATTAAACAGTGTTAGTCAGCCCTCCAATTCATTAGACAGTGTTAGTCAGCCCCCCGTTCATTAGACAGTGTTAGTCAGCTCCCCGTTCATTAGACAGTGTTAGTCAGCCCTCCAGTTCATTAGCCACTGTTAGTCAGCCCTCCACTTCACAAGCCAGTGTTAGTCATCCCTCCAGTTCATTAGCCAGTGTACTCAGCCCGCCATTTAATTAAACAGTGTTAGTCAGCACTGCAGTTCATTAGACAGTGTTAGTCAGCCCCCCAGTTCATTAGACAGTGTTAGTCAGCCCTCCAGTTCATTAGACAGTTAGTCAGCCCTCCAGTTCATTAGACAGGTAGTCACCCCCCGTTCATTAAACAGTGTTAGTCAGCCCTCCAGTTCATTAGACAGCATTAGTCAGCCCCCTGTTCATTAGACAGTGTTAGTCAGCCCTCCAGTTCATTAGCCACTGTTAGTCAGCCCTCCACTTCACAAGCCAGTGTTAGTCATCCCTCCAGTTCATTAGCTAGTGTTGGTCAGCTCTCCAGTTCATTAGACGGTGTTATCAGCCCTCCAGTTCATTAGACTGTTGTCATCCCTCCAGTTAATTAGACAGTGTTGTCAGCCCTCCAGTTGATTAACCAGTGTTGTCAGTCCTCTTATTAGTCTGTTACTGTAATCTTAAAGGATAGGTAAAGGAATGTGTGGTAATGGATCTATGTCTTACCTCCCATTCTTCAATTTATGTAACAGGAGCCAGTGGTGGATCACACTAGCGGGTAAGTTTTCTATCTTTGTTCCTGGCTCCTGTTGCATTATTTTAAGAATGGGAGGTAAGACATAGCTTCTTTACCTCCCGTTCTTCAATTAATGCAAAAATGGGATAGTTCATTTTCTGAGTGAACTACTCCATTAACCAAATCATACACTTGAAAATATTGCAGGCAACAATGTAAAATGGGAATAGGTCTTTAAAATGGTATGTAACCTAAACAAAGTGGGTGTGACCAAGTTTTTTCCACATGCACTGCATGTCTTTTTCCCATGTGTCCCTCTTTTGTGTTTTAAAATATTGGGAGGTATGTGTGTCTGAGTTTATATGTGTTAAGGGGAGCCCAGAAATTTACCCAGTATGGGGCCCAGAAAAGTCTGATAGCAGCCCTGGTATCAAGAGTTGTTGTCGGCTATTTGTGTCTTAAAATCGTGTTAACCTATGTATTAAGCGTTAACCTGACACAACTAATGGCATCTTTAAGGGGTAAAAAAGCCCACAGGAACAACCAGTAAATTCGACTATAACAGAACAGAGAAGAAATGCACAGCACAGAGCCACGCCAGTAGTCAAAACAGGTGATCAGCCATAAGCAGTATTAGGGATATAGCAGAAGCATGGTAAAGAAACAGGCAGAAGTTCAGGAAGCAAGAGTCAGAATCGGAATAAACAGGCAAAGGCCAGTAACAGAAGATCAAAACTACACATGAGCAGAGAGGAGAAACCAAATGCTATAATGGGCTGGCTTGCCTGGCAGTAAAGAACTCTCAATCACCCACTCTCTTTGCAGATCCCAGCCCATCTACTTGGCCCCATTATGTGTAAAGCTTATTCCTCTGCCACTGCAGACTAATACTGACTAATTGATTCAGTATTTTAATCCTGTAGATCTGTTTGATGCTCTGTGGTCTCTCACTCCAATCCTGCATTTACCTGCTTTCTGTGCTGTCTCTGTTTCTGGAGAATTGTCCAAATCTAACACTGAACCTAAAAAAAAGCAATACCAAACTCCTCCCCGCACACACCTTTGAAACTCCTGCAGCTGAAAACAGCTACCACAACTTCCTTGCTATAGGAAGGAAAATGGTGTCCTTTCCCTATAACACACAGTTACATAATGAATGCTATAGGCTGTAGCTTAATGCTCACTCTTCTCAGAAACAGTCCATATCAACTGAAGATGTGTCACAGATTCTGGGGTGAGCTGAGCACAGATAGAATGGGGGATGCATAGTAGTTCGCCTAACAGTACATGAAGAGATATGGTGAGAGAGCACTGAGACCAGAAAGGGTTAAATTCCCTAGCAACTTAGTGTACCATGAAGCACATGGTATATGTGAGGATGGTATATGTGAGGATGTCAGCAATACATTATACAAATAATGTAAAGCATTCTTGTTGATGTTTAGACAGTACTTGATGATGTTTCTGTGACACAAAGAAACACAGGACAGATCAGACACACATTGCACTTTGGAATTAATGGTTTAATGGGTATCTCAACAGAAGATATTACCTAGATATAGACATTTCTATGGAAATGTCTAAAAGAAAGAACAATAATCAAACAGCTGGAGCTTACAGTTCAGAACTACAGTATGGCTTAGTTCACATTTTCTGAAATTTCCAGTCATAATAGCCATACACTCTTCTTTTTTTTTTTTGGATGGCAGATTTGAAAGACATCATCAACCAGGTTGTGGGGGGAGTGTTGTACATTGAGCAGTAGATTGATTATTACTACCTATTTCTTGATTGACCCTCATTTATTTCTTTATTCAGTCCTCTTTCCTTATGGACATTTTACAAGGTAGAAAATAAATCTTTAAATTACATTGCATCAGATACTGTTTATCCTGAGGATATGTTTACCTCATAGTGCAAAACATAACAAGTATTCCACAGGGGTGTAACCCACACAAGCTGCTCTCCCACAATGTAGTAAGTGTCACAATGTGATACTGCATCATGGGCACACCTTGGGATATTACTCTTCCACGACAGTACCTGTTTTCTAATAAAACATATACTATATAGATCCATGAGTTTGTTACATACAGTATATATTGCTATAGTATGTATTCTAAAGAGTCTAATATTGACATTCATTACTTGAATCTTTGTCTTTTTATGTGTGCAGTTGTTGGTACCTATTCCATGTCTACAAGTAAAATGTACTTTCAGTACTGTAATCCCCCCAAAAAAACTTCAAAGAACACTTTGATGGAATTGAAAATGATCAAAGTGTTAACTTTGTAAAAAGAGTTCCTGATTTGAGTGGAATCTATTCTTATATTTCTCACATTTTCCTTTGGGCTTTTAAAATTCATTGATGTACTATGTGGAGTAGTCGGATAACACACTACTTTTGACTCCTGCTGATATGGCAATTTCTGAAAAAAAGCAAATGATAGAACATCTTTGTAAAGGGAACGCATGAAAAAATAGCAACCACTGATAGAAAAAAAAAGAAACTGAAAGGTATTTTGACATAAAATAATTAAGATCATTGGTTAAATTTCTTTCATCTTGTCAAATCATATTTATTCTGAAAAACTGTCCAACAAAGGCATTGTGTTGTTCACATAAAGAGACAATTTTCATGGACAGATTGATAAAAATGGAACGAGCTAAAGTCTCAACAAGTAAATTTCAAGCTCAAAGTTTAATTATTTTGCTGGGAGGATGGTTACATTGGGTTGTTAAAAAAATTGATACTAACCAAAGATTTTTCTTAAATGAAAAGGTACAAGAATTTATACCTTTTAATTAAACTGTAAACTCCCCTAAACCCCAAAAAATAACTATATGCCATTCGTTTGTATTATTCACAGGAAGGTGAGAACGCTTATTCTCACCTCCCTGTGAATAATATTACGCTCGGGGGACCTGGAACTTACCTTTGCTCCGCTCCACTCGCAGCCTAAGACAGGGCGCACGGTCGGGACAGAGCGGCTGTCAGTGAAGGAGCGGCTGTGAGTGGAGCGGCGGTAAGGTAAGTTCCAGGTCCCCCGAGTGTAATATTATTCACAGGGAGGTGAGAATAAGCATTCTCACCTCCCTGTGAATAATACAAACGAATGGCAACTAGTTATTTTTTGGGGTTTAGTGTTCCTTTAAGTAGGATACAACCAATTTAAAATGTCAAATAAGCCAAATCTATACTATGTGACACCAACTCACATAGCATTACTCTTTGAGGCTCAAGCAGGATGAAGCAGAGAAAATCTCAGAGAGGCGGAGCTTAACATTCAGCAAACCAGTAACAAGATGTTAGCAACTTCCAAGGCACAAAGCTAGGCTCTGGAGGGGCATGAAAAAAAATATGGCAACGGTATTTTTAAAGCTGCAGCTTCCAAATGAACATAACTTGATTTTACAGTGGACTTATCCTTTAACCATGGCCCTGGGCTGTCTAGGAGGCAGGCTTTTAGCTGTGTGATATCTAAGGGAGGGAAGCACAGCTGTAAATGTGAGCAAGTGATTTCAGCTTTTGGAAGTGTGGACATGTAATGGGGATGATTTTATTTTTTTGATATTGTTGTACTTTAAAGTCTTTTCTAACCTTATGTCACAAACTATCAGAGGTATAGAGAAGTCATCAAAACATGTATTTGATAATATATCAAAAGAAGAGAGACAAGCTATCAATACCCTTAAAGAGGACCACTCCATAGTAATCAGACCTGCAGATAAGGGAGGCACAGTTGTTATACAGGACAAGACCGACTACATAAAAGAATTGGAAAACCAACTGGCAGATGTAAAAACATATGAAGTCCTCCAAGTGGACCCCACACCAACCTACAAAAAAAGTTAGACCTCAAATTGAATATGGAACTTCAAACTGGATGGATTAATAAGGATGAATTTGAATTTGACAGTTTAGACACCTAAGTGTCCCATACTATACGTGGTCCCGAAAATACATAAATCTCTACAACAACCCCCAGGGAGACCCATCATGTCAGCTATTGGGTCTCTATTCCAAACAGTGGCCCAATTTTTGGATACCTTCCTTCAACCAGCACTGAAGGCAATGACATCATATATAAGAGATAGTGGACACTTATTGACATTATAACGAGATATCTATATGTGAGAAGATACTATATATGTTACGAGCCTATACACAGTCATACCACATAAAGAAGGAATCCAGGTGTGCAAGGAGCTAATCCATGCACAACAAAAGAATCCACTAACAGAATTCTTGATTGAATTATTAGAGTGTATTTTGGCACACAATTATTTTAGATTCGATAGAACATACTATCGCCAGCGCTCAGGTACAGCAATGTGGTCAAATGTGGCCCCATCTTTTGCTAACCTGTATATGGAACATTTTGAACGAAAGCATATTATTCAAAAATATGCCCATAGGATTTTATTATACAGACGATTTATCGATGACATGCTATTCATCTGGAAAGGCGACATCAAGAGTGCCCAACAATTTGTCATGGAGATCAATGCATTGCACACCACCATCAACTGATGTTCACCATACACAGGGATACTGTGGACTTTTTGGATTTGAGAATATATAGAGATGAGGAAAAAGTGGGTACCACATTATTTAGGAAGCCAACTGACAAGAACACAATCCTGCATAGAGCCCACAAAGAGAGCCATCCCCTATGGACAATTCCTAAGAGCACTGAGAAACAATACAGATACCACCAAAGCTGAAGATCAAATTCAGGACATGAAAGGGAGATTCCTATTAAGAGGATATAAGGAGAGAGAATTAAATAGATCTATCGCAAGGGCCACAGAGACAAGGGAAGAGTAAGAATAAAGGGGAGGAGGATAGGGAGAAGAGAATCAACTTCTATACCCAGTTTAATCCTAACAGTCAACAAATTAAAACAGAAATGGAAAAACATTGGCATAAAGTAGAACAGGACAGATCACTCCCCTTTGCCAATGTGAAAATCAAACATGTTTACAAAAAAGGGAAAAATTTACGTTCCCTATTAGTCACAACTGATGTAAAAGGAGAGAGGGATAAGGTGAAGGAGATATATTTTAATCCAGCAAAACCAGGCTGTTTTAGATGTCCCAATTGCACAACATGCAACAGCATGTTGACAGGCAGCACATTCCCTCACCCTTTAACAGAGAAAAGGATAAAGATCCATAAAAGACTAACCTGCACAGGTAAAAATGTTATCTGTTTTATAACCTGCCCATGTGGCTTATTTTATGTAGGAATGACATCCACAACATTCAGGGAACGTATTGCCAATCATAGGTCCTCGATACGGAACATGGGCACCAATAATAAAGATACATCTAATAAATTTGGTGACATGGCGGTGGCCAGACATTTTAAACAGCTGGGCCATCCATTAAGTTCCCTAAAATGTATGATCATAGATCAATTAGAGAACAAGAGGGAAGGCTCGATGAGCCACACCGAATTAATGAAATTGAAGGCCAGCTGAGTATGTAAGTTGGGCACTGTTAGCCCTAAAGGCCTTAATGAACAATTTGCACTACAGTGCTACTTATGAAAGTATCGTCTGGTCTAATATATATAATACACCTATTCTAGACCCCATTTAGGGTGATATAGATAGGGAGATGTAAGTAAAGCTTGCCCGATTGGGACCTATGTATTAATGCTGTAACTGAATGTACTTATCCAAATGGAATCATGTGTCAAACTTGAGCAGTTTTTAATATTCATGTTTTTATATATATATGTTTAGGAATGTATGTATTTTTGAGTATATCCCTAGTCTCACATCCATCCCCTATATAGGGTGTCGGATACGTACTGTCACAGTTAAGGGGCCCCCGAGATGGAGACGGTCTATTTAAACATAGCGGTGAATTGGTTGCCTAGAGACGGGAACGCTATAGCAAGACGATCCCGGAAATGCTGACAGCCTTGCGTCAGATGCGGAAGATGACTAGGTGCGTTCCACTGTGGAATGCAATTGGTGGAGAAAAGCCGATACTATAGTTATGCGCTTGATATCAGGGCCCCCGAACAAGGTGGATGCATGTGACAAGACTGGGGAACACAATTATGGTTTTATTGTGCACGAGGGTTATATATTAAGTTATGTTTCACGATACTTTGTGATTTGGGGGCTGGGTCTGGTAGAGGGTATTTAAGGCAATATGGAGATCTGATTGTTATCCGATGATGGCCCCTGTGAGGGCAGAAACATGTAGATATACTGTCAGCAAATAAATTATAAGTAATTTTGTATCAAGACATGAGAGTGTGCCCTATTATAAGCAATTATAAATAAGTATATATATTTATACAAATGACCTATATAAATAAACACATATATAGATTTATCTATATATAGGTCATTTGTGTATTTCATAGATATGCACTTTATGTATGTGTATTGATGTATACCTCATTGGCAGGATTATTAAAGGAATATTCCTTTTTATTTTATTATCCAAGTATCTGTATGTTTCAGTCTTTTTATTCAAATAGAGTATCTCTACCTGAAGTTAGCTGGAGCTTTGAGCCTATTCTGCTGGATACTTGGATTTAGAATCACTTATTAGTCTTCACTCTGTTCTTTCTAATATGTATACAGCTTGTATAATGATGCAGGTGCACTCTGGGAGTGGGGACTTCAATGAAACCTTTAGTGGGTATAAAACACAAACATTGTGCAAAAGCGACGTTTCAGGTTCTCTTACTATGACTTTTATCAAGCTTGATAAGAGAGAAGCTTGATAAAGGTCATAGTAAGAGGACCTAAATGTTGCTTTTGATAATACTGTGCTGGCACTGAAATTGTTAATGGCAATACTCTGGTAAAGTGCTGGCATTGAAAGTATTAATAGGAAAGTCTGTTGGCACTAAAGGGTTAATGTTCATAGGTGGGAGTTTGCCTAGGGCACTAAGATGGCTAGAAATGACCATGGTTGGCAATGTATTCTCCATGTAAAATATCAGAGTGATAGAGGCAACACTTGAGGCAACAAGCAGGATAACTAAAACCGGCAACTTTTATTTTACATGTGCAGACACACATGTACATACGCAGTCTGCACATGTAAAATAAAAGTAGCCGGTTGCAGTTATCCTGCTTGTTGCCTCAAGTGTTCCCTTTATCACTCTGATATTTTGCAACAATTTTCTTATGCCTGTATAAGGATGGAGGCATAGATAGAGGTGACTGGATTTGCCCTACTTACCAGCTGTGTGGAGTGCTATAAATTTTCTGGTATTCTCCATGTAAATCCTTTTTCACTCCTTTACAGTAGTAAACATCATCCAGTCTATGTTTTAAAGGGAGTGCATTCAGAATCCTTGTTAATTTAATAGCAACCCTCTTTACAAAGCATCTTTTTAAAGTGCTTTGAAAAAAATATTTTACCAAGCCCAAGGTGACAGTAACTACATTTTCCTTGAAATAATCAGATGAGGCTGATGGGAGTGTATGCAGGATACTGAGGCACTACTGGAAATTAGATACCAAGGAGAAGGAACTGGAACTGGTAAGGTAAGTCTCTGGAAATGGTAAGGTAAATCTCTGGAACTGGTACTGGTAAGGTAAGTCTTTGATATTGGAACAGGCAAGATAAGTCTTTGATATTGGGAAGGTAAGTATAGACAGTAGCACGGAGATCGCTGGAAACAGGTGAGGCAAGTAGAACTGAGCCAGGGGTCGCTAACACTACAATCGGGCACCGGGTCCAGGAGGACACCGGTTTTGAATCCTCGCGCCATGCGTGCCAGCGTCATGACGTCTATGACAACGCCCACCTGGATGTGCAGAGCGGCGTGTGACCGGAGCGGCAGGTAAGTTCGTGACAGGTAAGTTGAAGAGCCAAATTACTGTTCTTTCTATTCTTATTAATTTGGCTTGAAGAACCAAATAACTTTTCTTTCTATTTCTTCTTTTGTTTTAGTCTTCTGCTTTTTTGGACTGTATCTTCTCCCACAGTTTTTGAGCTAGAGACATGAAATTTGGTACAGACATGCAGGGCAAGTGTGTGCAGGAGAAGTGTGCTATTACCTAGCTAAGGAATTTGCGGAAGAGTTATGACGTTATTGTCAAATTTTGGGACATAGAATTTCCCATAGACTATAATGGTAACAATCCTCAAATGTGGATATTTTGAGGTTTAAGGGTCATGAGATCAAAACAGTTTGTTTCATGGTCATAAACACAAATGCTGATACCCCCAACCCCCCCACACAGACACAGGTACAACCACCTACTGACCTACCTTTCCATTCCCATGGAAGCAACACTTAAAGGGTAACTATAGTTAAAAAACACATTTTGATCAATCATCAATATAAGTTGGTTATATGGTCATACATGCAAAATCAGGTAAATCAAAAAATGGTATACAGGTGCTTCCAGGTGCTAACCATTTGATACATGCAAAATCACCCCCAACCTCACACGGGTACACACACTTACTGACCTACCCTTCCATTCCTGTGGCAGCCATACTTAAAGGGTAAATAAAGTAAAAAACAACAACAAATTATGATATATCCTCAATAAAAGTTAGTTATATGGTCATACATGCAAAAATACCCTCACATACCCCCAACCTCACATAGGTACACACACCTACTGACCTACCCTTCTATTCCTGTGGCAGCCATACTTAAAGGGTAAACAAATAAAAAAACTAATTTTGATAAATCCTCAATACAATATAGTTTTATGGTTGTAAACACAAAAAAGACATACCCCCTCAACCAGACCCAGGTACACACACCTACTGAACTACACTTCCATTTCCTGGGCAGCCATACTTAAAGGGTAACTAAAGTAAAAAAAAAAATTGATCAATAATCAAAAAAGTTTGTTTTTTTAACTTCCAACCTGACCCAGGTACACACACCTACTGACCTACCCTTCCATTTCCATGGCAGCCATATTTAAAGGGTAACTATATTAAAAAAAATATATATATTTTGACTAATCATCAACAAAGTTTGATCAATAATCAAAAAAGTTTGTTTTTTTAACCCCAAACCTGACCCATGTACACACACCTACTGACCTACCCCTCCATTTACATTGCAGCAATACTTAAAGCGTAACTATAGTCAAAATGTAAATTTTGATCAATAATCAAAAAGTATTTTTTTAACTTCCAGCCTGACACAGGTTCACACACATCCATGTGGCAACTATATTTAAAGGGTAAGTATAGTCAAAAAACACATTTTGACCAATCATCAAAAAAGTTGGTCTTTTATCCCCCCAACCTGACACGAGTGCACTCACCCCAACTGACCTACACATTCATTCATGTGACAGCCATATTTAAAGGGTAAGGAAAAAACAACAATGTTCTCATCATTACCAATATTGAGTTTTAAAATCTGAAACACAAACACACACACTCCCATCCAAAATGCAGCCTTTCAAGACAAATTAAAAGTTTACACTTAAACTTTCCCTTTCTAGTTATGAAATTAAAGTTAATCTACACATGACAGATCCTATGCTTCAATTAGCTCATGCGATAAATATGTAGTTGAACTTTAAATGCTTAATTTGATAGGGATAGGCAACCAGTAGATCTCCAGATGTTTGAAACCTACAACTCCTAGCATTACACTACAAACACTTATGGAATGCTGGCAGTTTTCAAACATCTGGAGAGCTACTGGTTGACTATCCCCAGACTAGATTTTATAGCAACAACTGCTAATCATGAGGCATATACCAGATATAAAGGTGCGGTACCACAAGTAAAAACAACTTCACCCCATTTAAAAGTACTGCACACAGAGTTGACATGAAGACACTTTTTACAATATTCTGTGTGTAAACAACAGGGAAACAGAATACCTTTATGTTTTGGACAAACTATATAGCAATGCTTCTCCTCCAAGATCGAAATCTTCAATAAATCAACTTTATCGACTGGCAGTCATGTGAAGAAAACACAAATACTTTATTAGCTGGCTACAAATATAGTTTATTATACTGGGCATAATTACATTAATACACATTAAACATGTATATTGACCATTTAACATACCATTTAATAATAAACTGTACATTTTACTGCTTTTCATTTCAAAGTCAGAATCGCAGTCAAACTAATTCTTAGTTGAATACAGATGGATGGTTTGTGGTAATTTGAAAACTACTGCTGAGTGCTTAAGGGTAAAAGAAATGATCACAAGGGAAATGCATCTTAGAGAACATAAGAACCCGACTGATTTAAAATGTCAGGGATATGTTTGGGAACTTATCTGAAAGAAACAACAGAACAAAAATGTAAAAATCAGTATAAGATTACAGATTCTTAATATAGCAAAAAGGAGTTAACATAGTATAGATGTTATTTTCATTAGGAATTTTCTAATCACAAATGAGAAAAAAGGGTCATACTGTATGTGTGGATTTATAATGGAGAACCACCGTGTCCACTATCAGTTGTTTAGATGTGACTAAAGTCTAAAAATAAATGTTATGTTCATTTAATTCACCACACGATGGTGTCATCAGGACCAAAATATTTAGATTAATAAACAGAAAAAAAATATAATAAAATTAAAACGAATCCCAGACTATATTGTGTCATCATTCCCTGAATATCCACTCTTTAGAGGTTTTATATCTGCAGATGTTTGTATGGAAGAATTAGGAATAGGAAAGAATCAGCTAATGAAAGTGTGATTAAGAAGGGGCCCCAGCACTATGGATCAAAATGAAACCTTAAAGGCAAAATGCAGAGGGCCCTTAAAAGGCAACTATACAGTAAAAAAAAACTTTGCCTCATCCTAAAGAGTATCTATACTATAATACAAGGATTGTGGAAGCACTCCAATTAGGCTACTTTACAACTACATTTAAAGGAAGTGCTACTGATCTGGTCAAACATTTATACAAACATGGAAAAGATAATCAATGCACATTCCTAGGCCCCATACAATATCATATTATCTGCACACTGGCATACTTTATAAACAAAGGAGTTTTAGTATACATTACTGTGATCACATGAATGAAAAGCCTTCCAACCACATCAAGGTGACCCCAGTCTGGAAGGTCCTAACTTCTAACCTTTTTACATTTCTTTTACTTCACTTACAATGATCAAACTTTGCATTTCTCATTCTAACACACTGGATCCATATAACAGGCTCTTTCACTCCCCCCCAGCCCTTTGGCTTTTTAAAATGAGGGAAGAGGCCATCCAGTGCTTTATATTAAAGGCATAGGACCTCCCATAAAAGGGGCGTGTTGGGGGTGCTATTACCACATGGAGGCTTGACCAAGCCTTCCAATAAATACACACTATACAAGGATTGGGGAAGCACTCCAATTAGGCTAATTTACAAGTACATTTAACGGAAGTGCTACTGACCTGGTCAAACATTTATACAAACATAGAAAAGATAATCAATGCACATTGCTAGGCCCCATACAATATCATATCTGCACACTGGCATACTTTATAAACAAAGGGGTTTTAGTATACATTACTGTGATCACATGAATGAAAAGCCTTCCAACCACATCAAGGTAATCCCAGTCTGGAAGGTCCTAACTTTTTTAAACCTTTTTACATTTCTTTTACGTCACTTACAATTAGCGAACTTTGCATTTCTCATTCTAACACACTGGATCCATATAACAGGCTCTTTCACTTCCCCCCCAGCCCTTTGGCTTTTCATAATGAGGGAAGAGGCCATTCAGTGATTTATATTAAAGTCATAGGACCTCACATAAAAGGGGCGTGTTGGGGTGCTAATACCACAAAGAAATGTAAAAACATTAGAAGTTAAGACCTTCCAGACTGGGGTTGCCTTGACGTTTATGCTCCTGGCTCCTCTTTTAGGAGGTGCCATTGTGTTGTATAGTTCTTTTTATGGTATTTGAGTAGATATTTGGTGGTATTAGCTCATTTAGGTAGCTCATCTAGGTAGCTAGGTTTAGAGATACATGGGACCCAGAGCTATCCTAACGTGGCCATCTTGGTGCGCTCAGCATTGGGACCCCCTCCCAATCTTCCAGCCATGCAATTCATATACCAACTGTCTTTTTTCCCCCTTTTAGTTACAGCAAAACTGCACATTTTTAACAATTAGGCACTAGACTTTTAAGATGTTTGTAAAAAAAATCTAAAGATATAGGGGGCAGATCAACAAAAAAAATATACAGTGTTGGTTGAAAAGAATTAGGCATTTAAAAAAATATATATTTATTATCTAAAAAAAAAAAATAATAATAAAAAAAAAAATTCCCTTGGGGGCTCAAGGTGAGAAACTTCGGGCGGTTCTTCCGATCGCATTTCCAATCATTGCACTGGATTGAAAATATAATCAGAATACATCAATCTGTGTATGGGTACCTTTGGTCTATAAGTTAGATAATGCTTTCACCCAACCCTTTAATCTTTATGTAGAAGAAATGTATCTCTTTATGCTGGTCAGATATCAAAGGATACAGATACATTGCACAATAAACAACATTTCCAATATACATTCCAACCACACATTCCCGCCTACATTTCATATATCTATTTATCTATCTATCTATATATATATATATATATATATATATATATAATGAAAAAGCAGGTAGTAACCAACGCTCCACAGGTCTTGTTCACAAATTTTATTAATTTCAAAATTAGTGCATAGTGCAAAAAAAGTTTAGCAACGTTTCGGCCTTGGTTTAATGGCCTTTATCAAGCTTACACTCTAGTGCAACTAAAAGGGTTTAAATACCCTATAGGTGATTAATTGAGGACACTCCCTCTGACAACAATATTCTCATATACAATTTCCTTTAAAATTTTTTGTATTCATTTATGGGATCCGTTTCGACCAATATATCTCTTATATTTCTTCCTCTCTTAAAAGCAATGGTGGTTCTGTCAGGTAGTTGTGCTTTTAATTTATCATCTGATTTGAGGAAGAAATATAAGAGATATATTGGTCGAAACGGATCCCATAAATAAATACAAAAAAATTAATTGGCTAATAAGTAAACCCAATGGTTGTTTTAGCTGTCACAAATGTAAATCTGTACATCGATGATACCTGTTCCACATTTTTACATCCTCATACAGGCAAACAGATGAAGATTAAACATCGTATAACCTGCCAAACCACACATGTAATCTACATAATAATTTGCCCATGTAATTTATATTATGTTGGAAAGACAGACATGACGCTGAGACTCCGCATTGACGGACATAGGTCGGCCATTAACACCGCTTACAGAGATCTTAAGACCAATAAACCTGTGGCCAATCATTACCTGGAAAAAGGACACAAAATAAATGACCTCAAGTTCTTGGGTATTGACCATATACCCCCCAACACAGAGGTGGAAACAGGTCTAATTGTTGTTAAGAAAGAAACTTTCTGGATTAAAACCTTGAACACCTTGACACCTTACGGACTGAACGAATTTTGTACTTTCAAATATTTCATAGATGAACGATAACAATTTGTACTGCCTTAATTTAACTTTATTGACTGATTTATTTATTTATCGATATATGGATATTTATATAGTGAGCAACACAGTAGCTTTTTAATGAATAGTGTATACCGTTGATTAATATATATTAGCAAGTATCGTTTCATGCCAATTAATTCTTTTAAATTTCTCTTATTCCCAATTAAATTATAAAGCACTTCTTAGCACTTTAGCATAGATTTTAACATCATATTATCTTAACACTATTATTACTCTATTGTCACTGGTATTAATAACTATAAGCACTGTCACTTTAAAGGAAATTGTATTTGAGAATATTGTTGTCAGAGGGAGTGTCCTCAATTAATCACCTGTAGGGGATTTTAAACCCTTTTAGTTGCCATAGGTAAGCTTGATAATGGCCATTAAACCAAGGCCGAAACGTTGCTAAATTTTTTGCACTATGCACTAATTTTGAAATTAATAAAATTTGTGAACAAGACCTGTGGAGCAGGTGTACTACCTGCTTTTTTCATTGTGTATTGGAATCCACAGACCAACAGCTCCAGGCGAACTAAAAGAAACATGTGTGCACACTACAACCATTTTATATATATATATATATAGTATCCAAATATTCTAAGAAAGGTGCACTCAAGGGGTCTATTCAATGTATTTTAATTGTGCAAAAAAGGCCTTTTTTGCCAATTAAAATACATTGAATAGACCCCTTGAGTGCACCTTTCTTAGATATTGGACTGTTTATTGAATTTTGGGTAGCACCAGGGGCATTGAAAGGTTGGAGGTGGAGTGTGCCCTGATTTTTGTTCTATTTACTATATATATAATATATATTATATATATATATATATATATATATATATATATATATGTGTAGAAAAACGCCGAGCACTCCAAGGATGGGAGATCAAAGGTTTATTAACACAGGTAAATCAACATGAACCTAGCGTTGTTTTTTATCTATATATATATATATATATATATATATATATATATATATACTACTCACCACAATGAGGGCACTCCTAGGTCTTTGCAACACGGATAATCATACCAAACTCCGTGTCAGAACCTCGGGGATCAGCAGCTAGCGTACCAAGGAAGCCGTCATAGATCACGATATGGATCAGGTGTAAGAATGAGAAATGCAAAAGTTTGCTAATCGTAATTGGGTAAAAGAAATTGAAAAGGTTAGAAGTTAGGACCTTCCAGACTGGGGTACTTGACTGGGTTGGAAGGCTTTCATCAGTGTCACAGTAATGTATACTAAAACCCCTTTGTTTATAAAGTATGCCAGTGTGCAGATAATATGATTTGTTGGGGCCTAGGAATGTGTATTGATTATCTCTCATGTTTGTAAAATTTTTGACCAGATCAGTGCAATTCCGCTGAAGAGTTGTTAATTAGCCTAATGGAGTGCACAATCCTAATATGTGTATGTTTATATTATATATATATTATATATATATATATATATATATATATATTATAGTATGCAGTCACAGGCACTCAGTCCACCATTCTCCTAGGCCTGGGTGCTGATGAATATCAAATAACATAGAACAAAAGGTAGTCGATACACACACTCACAGGACTTCTTCCAAATGTTTTATTCAATACAACATGGTGCAGGCAACGTTTCGGTACCTTCCTAGGTCCCTTAGACCTAGGAAGGTACCAAAATGTTGCCTGCACCATGTTGTATTGAATAAAAACTTTGGAAGAAGTCCTGTGAGTGCGTTGTGTCAACTACCTTGTTTTATATATATAATATATATTTATATTTCTTATTAGAGCGAGAGCGATGAGAAGAGAGAGTGACGGAGCTGAGGAGAGAGAGAGAGAGAGAGAGGGTGGCCAATTTATACATTACACCAGTATATATATATATATATATATATATTTATTTTTTTTTTGATACAAACATTGATTCGCTGTAGCTCATGGATGATCGTTAAAATGTACAGGTACGGTTTTGTTTCATTTCCAAATCATTGTAAAGTTCAATTGCATAACCATTGTTTTAGATGTGAAATCTGAAAGACTTAACAAATCATAAAACATTTATCTGTAAAAACAAAAAATACAAGGCTAAAACAATCAACCAAACATCTTTGCATATAAGAATTTCTTCGGTATGATTTAATATGTACTGATTGTAAAGCCACCAATCCAAAGCCAAAACAATGTTTATGTATCAATAAAACTGCCAGGTCTAAGCAGATGCCTAAGCACTTTCTGTCAGATATATCAAACTACAACCTGCTCAGCAGTTTCTTCAAGCCGCATACTAACGATGCATTTTACTATCAAAGCAAAACCATTAAAAAAAATCTCACTCTCATATCAAATGTTTTATGCTGTGGACTTCAGGTGAATATATAGACAAAATGAGCTTCGCTGTGTGTATATCATTTTCTAATGTCTGTCTGGGTTACAAAAATGGATATTTATAGTATCTGCTAATCTATTCTTCACATTAAAAGATAATTGTATAATTTGCTTTCTCTGACTTTCTCATACTACACGAATACATTGCTAACACAGTGTTACAGAAAATGTGGGTACTAACTTCAGGTGATGTCTTTTAAAGTAATTATTGATCGGTTTTGCCAGTGCCCATTCTTTGCATAAAACCTGCCATGTTCTTACAGTTTGTTTACAGGTTCATTTGTTGTAGTCTTTATTTTTGACAATGGCACTGAGCTTTTTAACTATAGAAAAATAGTTTTCTAAAAGAAATTTAGTAGCCTGGACCTAATAAATAGCCAATAGACAATTAGAATGTCCAGCATTATTTGAATCTTTATATTTTTATAAATGTTTTATGATAAATTTAGCTGTAGGATGCCTTCAATGGCTGATAAACACAGGTTAATTGTTTGGCCTGGTTGACTATCTGATCTGTTGGTTGGGAATGTTGCTCCAGCTCTATTTCCCTCAATGTTGGATAATTTTCCTATATGACTGAAAGTTGGACATGCTTATTATATAATCAATTACAATACATGATAATTTGTGGATTGTATAAAGTGTCCCTTTATAACCAGAAAATCCAGGGGCTCTATCTCTTTAAGGAGTAAGGTTAAGAGACTGTGTGGACACATGACACCCTGATGAAGCTTGTAGCATAATGGTGCACATTGGCGTATAATCCGGGGGAGGGGGGGAGGTTTGTGCTAGAACCTGTTAAATTTGTAGCGATTAAAAAACAGTTAACATTTTTTTGTATGAAGGCTTGATGTTTTATTATTTTATTAATTTAATAGAGATTAAAACCTTATAAAATATTTCCTGCTGGTACCTGCCTTTTAATTGGTAGTTGGGTTGAGGGAGGATGGTCATGGTTTCTTATTGTTGTGGTTTCTTATTGTTGTGCGATTCTTGAATCTTGAATCAACCACCACATTGGACCAAGGGATTTTTTTATTGTTAAACCTGATGGAGTACAATTTATCTACAAAGCAAGGTCTGTGATTGGCTAAAAGTCAGCCAATCTCTGATGTGGCTGCTGGTTAGCAGAGAGACCGAAGTAATAAAGGTTTGTAAGTACATTCCTGGACAGATCCCGCTGAGGGATCCAGACAGGGGAAGAGAGGGAGGGTGGAGAGAGAAAGGTAAGGATTTTTTTAAGACTACACAATGGGACTTGCCCTTTAAAGTTTCTTTAAGTTTTAATTAAGCACATGCAAATATTTTAGCAATGATAGTGGTGTGGCTTAACCTTCTATTTTGACTCTTCTATTTAAACTAGGCTAGCTCTGTAAGTACTATAAATTTCTACAGTATATATACCTTGTTATTACCAGATTGGATCCCTTATACTTTCAGAACTGCCTTAATTATTTGTGGGGTACATTCAACAAAGTGAACAGATTCAACATTGCTCAGAGATTTGGGCCCACGTTGACACAATAGCATCACACAGTTACTGCAGTGTCAGTTGCACATTCATGATCCACTCCACCACATCCAAATGTGCTCTATTAGATTGAGATCCCTGGTGACTGCCATTGAAGTACATTGAATTCACTGTCATGTTCAGGAAACCAGATTGAGTTCATATACTGTAAGCTTCTTGAAGTAGCCATCAGAAGACTGGTTCACTGTGGTTATAAAGGAATTAGCAGGGTCGGCAACATTATTCAGGTAAGCTGTGGCATTTAATCAATGCTCAATTGGGGCACAACAAGTGCCAGGAAAATGACTCCCACACCATTTCCCTATCACCACCAGCCTGAACTTTCAAAAAAGAGCAGGATGGATTCATATTATTTATCTATAAAACAGAGTACAAGAGCATATAATACCATAGATAAACAAAGACTGTAGTTTCTTACTCCATAAACTGCTTTGGTAGAGGCCTAATCTTGTACACTTGAAGAAGGACCCTGTGCTCCGAAACAGGTTGTGTATTTGTATTATATAATTCAAGTTGTGTGTTAAAAGAGGCTTGTGAAGGTTCTCATTCATCCAGGTCATGGTATATCTGTTGTATTCAATTAGATCAACTGGACTTGAAATGTAGTTCTTGAAGACGTTTCGCTAGTCATCCGACTGGCTTTCTCAATTCAGAATGACTTGTACAAGAATCTGTGGCAATTATGTACCCTGGAAAATCCCAATTAGCATATCACAGCCAGGTGTTAAGGGTGTGATTAGATAGTGGCTAAGAGGTGTTATAGGAACGCCCAGAGTAAGGTGTTAAAACAGCATTGTACATGGCAGACAGTTGGTGTCGAACCCCCCCACCTCTATTTAGGCTTGGTTTCTTTATTTTCACATAAATGGCCTCCTTAACACCTCTCTTGAACCAGTCACGTTCCTTCGCCAGTATGTTAACATTACAATCTTCAAAGGTATGTCCTTTATCCTTAAGATGCAGATACACGGCTGAGTCCTGACCCGAGGAATTGGCTCTTCTGTGCTGGGCCATACGTTGATGCAGTTGCTGTTTGGTCTCCCCCACATACAAATCAGAGCATTCTTCACTGCACTGCACTGCATATATGATGTCGCTTTTCTTGTGTTTAGGTATTGGGTCTTTCGGATGTACCAATTGCTGCCTCAGTGTGTTGTTCGGTTTAAAGCAGACAGGGATACGATGTTTTTTGAAAATTCTTCTTAATTTCTCGGAGACCCCTGCTACATATGGGATGACCATGTTCTTCCTCCTGTCTTGCTTTTCCCCTTCACTGTTGGTATTCGTGTTCTTTTCTTTCCTTCTACTTCTTTTGACAAAGGCCCAGTCTGGATATCCACAAGTTTTAAGGGCTCCTCTGAGATGTTTCATTTCTTTAGCCTTCGCCTCTGTGCTAGTGGGGATGTTCTCGGCTCTGTGTTGCAGGGTTCTGATGACACCCAGCTTGTGATCTAAAGGGTGGTGGGAGTCAAACATCAAATACTGATCTGTATTTGCGAGAACATCCCCACTAGCGAGAACATCCCCACTAGCACAGAGGAAGCACCTGAGGAAGGGGGCATGTTTCCCCCCGAAACGTTGTGATATATGTGTGGTCAATAATAAATTTAGTTTACTTTGGAGTGCGACCCTCGCTTTTTTGCTGTTCCCATACGGAACATTACTGTATCCAACATTCCTTCTTAAGGGCATTGCAACAGGGCAATATCTTAGGGGCGGGGCAAAACTGCACATCCCTGTCACATTTTACTACTCGTGTAGGCCTGATTTGGTCTTTGGTAACTGGGTCAGAAAAAATGCAGATGGAGTGAGTTTGGTCACTGAGTATAACAATGACTGTCCATGGCTAAAACAAATTATGGCTAAACATAGGCCCATACTCTTTTATGATAATTCCTTGAAATAATTCATGTACAAAAAGCTCAGCGTCTAGATAACCATTTTTTAAAAATGTTTATGTTTTGCCTGTCAAGGCCACTTGGCTGGACAAATGTACAACCCCAAAGGTTGCCACAGATGTAGTAACTGTAAAATTTGTACATATATGAACAAGAAAATGTTCTTACAGACACTGGATAGTAAAAAGGAATATTTGGTGGCCAGTGGTTACTTAGGTTACTTTTGCTTTATGATCTTCTTGAACCAGCCTGATCCTTTCCCTCTGACATCAACAAGGCATATTTATTCACACAACTGCCGCTTCCTGGATATTTTCTCTTTTTCAGACCATTCCCTGTAGACCCTACAGATGGTTTTGTGTGAAGATCTCAGTAGACCAGCAGTATCTGAAATACTCAGATCGGCCCTTCTGGCACCAACAACCTATGCCAGGTTCAAAGTTAATTAAATCCCCTTTCTTCCCAATCCTGATGTCCTGTTTGAACTTCAGCAACTTGTCTTTACATCGCCCAGATACATAAATGCATTGAGTTGCTGCAAAGTGATTGGCTGTTTAGCTATTTGTGTTAACAAGGCATTGAACAGTTTTGCCTAATGTGGCCAGTGTGTGTGTATTCAACCACTGCATGGGTTCTGTTTCTTTTCAAAGTACACATTTTTGACTTGAAGAAAGAAAGAAATAAAGAAAGCAAGAAAGAAAGAAATAAAGAGAAAGAAAGAAAAACTTAACAGTATATACTCGAGTATAAACAGCCTGAAAACTTGGACTCGGTTTATACTCGAGTCACTACTTACCTTAGCACTCGGCAAGCCGCACAATCATTCTCTGTACTACTGGCCGCCGGCCTGACGTCACTGCCCCGCCAAGCCCGCATCAATTAGTGACGTCAGCGGCGCGCCAGTACAGAATGCAGAGGACGCTTACCTTCATGCTGGCACACAGTCCCTGGAACACAGGAAGCCCCTGAATGGAGGAGAGCCCACAGTTCCTGGATGGAGAAGAGCCCACATGTACAAAACACTGAACTGGGTGAGGTTGGCATTCAAGATGTTTGGAAACTACAACTCCCAGCATGCTTTTAGCTGGGAGTTGTAGTTTCCAAACATCTTGAATGCCAAGTGAGGTGGCATTCAAGATGTTTGGAAACTACAACTCCCAGCTAATAAAGCATGCTGGGAGTTGTAGTTTCCAAACATCTTGAATGCCAAGTGAGGCTGGCATTCAAGATGTTTTGGAAACTACAACTGTCTGTGTGTCTGTGAGTGTGTGTGCGTGTGTGTGTGTGTGGGGGGGACTTTCTTTGTAATTGATTTCTTTAGCTACAGTGCTACATTAGGACTTAACTAACACAGACAGCAACTGCAGGATTGGGTTTATCTGCACAGAATGAGCATAGAGCAACAGATAATGCTTATTCCTTTTCCTGATCTTAATGCTGAACCAATTAGCCATACAGTGACAGAGAAATAAGCTTTACTTTTATAGAATGGATAGTTTCTACATGTAGTGTGCCAGGGGGAGGGGCTTGGTGATTGATAGTTCTTTGCTATCTGTGCCCCGCCCTCTTTAAAAAGTAAAACTCCCAGGGCTAAAAAACAAGGGATAGGAAGGTCAGAGAAGAAAAATAAAAAGCAGATTTAAGATAGGTGGTAATTAATCCTAATTACTGTGTAATTAGTTAAAAAATTATTTGCCCCAGTTTACATGTCCTTTAAGTTAATATATTTGTTTTAAAGTTTTAAATGTAATATTATGAAAGCTTCCAGTGATTATCTTGGTATGTAAAAGTATCTTTTATATTACATTATTATTATGTTTCAGTTCAATGGTATTCCCTTGTTGCTTTTCTAGTTGTGTATGTATGTTTTTATGTCTGTTTTCCTAGGGACATCTAAGGAAGTACCAAACATGGATCATCATTAATTTAAATCTTATGGAAATAAAAGACTGTAGTGCAGCATGGGAAGTAGGTGTTTGGGTGAAATGTTTTAAGCTTGATACTTCAAAAATGCTATTGCATTTTGTGCTTAATCAGTCTGTGCACAACCTTGCACTGTACACTTGCTCCATCCTTCCGTTCTTTACAGTAAACAACAATAGTATATTTATCATTTCCTACTGCTTTTAAAGTAGCATTCAAAGCTTTTCTTGAAAATGTTCCGAATTTTTTTTTATTTATTTAGATGCAGTAAGCAGCAAATTGTACTTGTAGGTACATAGAAAAAGTGCACTCGGGTCCCTATATTTCGCATTTACAGAATAATAATTAATCAACTGTTTGATAGTCTGCCAATCAAAAAGCGGCAAACCCTAAATGTTCAAAATTTTTGTAAAATTTTCAGATTATTTAACCAATAATCACCAGGAAGAGGTCAAACACCCCCCCCCCCCCCACTTTCACAGCAGACGGCACCCCCTTCCTCTCCTCAGTAGAGATGGCCAAAACTCGCCAGTTTTGTTCTGTTTTCAGATTCCCAGATCATGGGAAAATCTGAAAACGGAATGAATTTTCAAAAATAGCCTTGAACATTCGATAACCTTCAAAAATACGATCAGAGAATACTTTCGAGTTTTCAGTCGTATTTTCGAGGGTAATCGAACATTCAAGGCTATTTTCGATAATCCTTGAACGTCGATAATTACAGAAAATAGGCTCCGAAGTTCCGAAATCCGGATGATCTGTCCAGATTCGGACAGATCATTTAGATTTCAGAACTGAGGTGGGGGTTTGTGTTAGGTACCAGTGATTTCCCCCCCCCCCCCCATGTGTTACTCCCCAGATGTTGACCAGGTACTGTGATTAGCTGTTTTTAAACAGCTGATCACACATATTTAAATAAATGTGCTCACAATCAGTTAATTGGTGGACAGTCTTAGTCCCAAGGCCCCCCACTATCCCAGAGGCTGTAGTTTTGCAACTGCTGATAGATCTAACGGTTGCTGTGAAAATTATTTGCCAATAGTTTGACCCAAACTAACAAAAGATATATTCCTGACAGTTGATCGGGGTGAAATATCCAGTGTGCATTTGCTTATTGAGCTTAAGTAAAAAAGCTCATTTTTAGTCTTCTATTTTTAGTCTGCATTGGTCCATGCATATTATATAGCCGTTTCTATTTATTGATATGAAACATGAAAAGAATACTTTCCTTAAGTCCCTAGTTAAACAAGCCCCTACCATTAAAAGTACTTGGGGCGAGGACCTACTTACCCCTGAATTTACCTTTTATCACTTGTATTCTTACCTAAAAGATATGGTCAGTGGTCAAGACCAGATGCGCCTTTCCAAGTCCTGTGTGTGTGTGTTAGAGAGAGAGTGTGGGGGGGGAAGAGAGAGGAGAGAATATACTGTATGCACTATTCCTGAGTGTTAACTTTGTATGAGATACTATATTAAATAATTTTATAAAATAAAAATAAATCATAAACACTGATCCCCTCCAATATATATATTATAACTCATCTGTTCACACACGGCTACCAGATTGGGTTGGCAAAAAAAAACAACCCTGGACCTGCTTCAAATCTAACACATCTAAACTGTATTCCAATTATAATTTTTCTTATATTGCTTCTAAAAGCTTTTTTACCACAGCTGTCAAACTGACAGGGTTATACTTATCTGGCTGTGAAAAGGATCCCTTTTTGAATAATGGCACCACATCAACAACCTGCCAATCTTCAAACACAAACAATACTGTCGGAATCATTAAATACAAGAAACTGTAGTCTGAAAACTACAGAGCATAGTCCTTACAAACCCATGAATCCTCTGTCTCTCTTTTTACTTTCACCAATTTGTCAACCCTTATATGTAGTAGGAACCCACCCCTGCTATTAATCCTTTTTTTTACTTGTTTTACCTTTTTGAGCAATGGCTTTTTTTGAATTGAATTTTCCTTGTATGATTGTTTTGTTTTTTTATACATGATCTAGTTTTCTCCTTATATCTGAAAAATTCAGACAAACATCATAGGGGATAGCTTTGCAGGGTTTTAGCAGTGCAGGGAAGACCATCCAAATTAAGCTCATTCAAAGTGAAGTTTCCTGTGATAATGGATTTTTAACAAAGGAGTTAGTTAATTATCTGACATTTCTCTCTCTCTTCCAACAGTGTCGGTCATTTTCCTCCATTGCTTTTCCTTCTGTTTCCAAGTACAATAACCATATATCCTCGAGTATAGCTGATGTATTATTTTTACATGAAAGTGAGTAAAATGTATTAACTCAAGTTAACCCAAGGGTTTTACTGCTCCCATAGACAGCCCTCGTTCTACAGACAGTCCTATAGAAAGCCTCATACACAGCAACACAGATAGTTTCATAGACAGCCCTATAGAAAACTCATCCACAGCCCCATAGAAAGTCCCATACACCAGCCTCATTGAAGTCCCCATACACAGCCCCATAAAGTCCCATCACAGCCGCATAGAAAGTCCAATAGACAGCCTCATAGAAAGTCCCATACACAGCCTCATAGAAAGTCCCATACACAGCCCTATAGAAAGTCCCATACACAACCCCATAGAAAGTCCCATACACAGCCCATAGAAAGTCCCATAGAGAGCCCCATAGAAGGTCCAATACTAAGCCCTCATAGAAAGTCCAACACCACAGCCTCATTGAAATTCCCCCTACACAGCCCCATAGAACACCGCTCACCGCCCCATAAAGTCATACACAGCCCCATAAAAGTCCCATACACAGCCCCATAAAAGTCCCATACACAGCCTCATAGAAAGTCCCGATACAACAAACCCCTAGAATCCAATACCCCCCATAGAACCCATAGAAATCCCCTACACAGCTCATAGAAAGTCCCATCACAGCCCTATAAAAGTCCAATACACAGCCCCATAGAAAGTCCCATACACAGCCTCATAGAAAGTCCATACACAGTCCCATAGAAAGTCCCATACACAGCCCATAGAAAGTCCCATAGAGAGCCCCATAGAAGGTCCAATACAAAGCCTCATTGAAAGTTCCCTACACAGCCCCATAGAAAGTCCCATCACAGCCCCATAGAAAGTCCCATAGAGAGCCCCATAGAAAGTCCAATACACAGCCTCATTGAAAGTTCCCTACACAGCCCCAAGAAAGTCCTCACAGCCCCATAGAAAGTCCCATACCAGCCCCAAAAAAGTCCCATACACAGCCCCATAGAAAGTCCCATACCAGCCTCATAGAAGTCCGATAACAGCCCCATAGAAATCCCATCGAAAGCCCATAGAAAGTCCCATACACAGCCTACATCAGAAAGTCCTATACACACCCCCATAGAAAGTCCCATAGAACGCCATAGAAGTCCCATACACAGCCTCATAGAAAGTCCCAATACACAGCCCCTAGAAAGTCCCATAGAAAGCCCCATAGAAGCCCATACAACACCTCAAGAAAGTCCAATACACAGCCTCATAGAAAGTCCAATACACAGACCCATAGAAAGTCCCAAACACAACCTCATAGAAAGTCCAATACACAGCCCCATAGAAAGCCCCATAGAAAGCCCCATACACAGCCTCATAGAAAGTCCAATACAAAGCCTCATAAAAAGTCCAATACACAGCCCCATAGAAAGTCCCATACACAGCCTCATAGAAAGTCAATACACACCCCATAGAAAGTCCACCAGCCCATAAATTCCCATACACAGCCTCATGAAAGTCCAATACCAGCTCATAAAGTCCAATACACAGCCCCATAGAAAGTCCCATCACAGCCTCATAGAAAGTCCCATACACAGTCCCATAAAAGTCCCATACACAGCCATAGAAGTCCCATAGAGAAGCCCCATAGAAGGTCAATACAAAGCCTCATTGAAGTTCCCTACACGCCCATAGAAAGTCCCATCACACACGCCCCATAGAAAGTCCATAGAGAGCCCCATAGAAATTCCAATACACAGCCTCATTGAAAGTTCCCTACACAGCGCCCATAGAAAGTCCATCACAGCCCCATAGAAAGTCCCATACACAGCCCCATAAAAGTCCCATAGAAAGCCCCATAGAAAGTCCCATACACAGCCTCATAGAAAGTCCGATACACAGCCCCATAGAAAGTCCCATAGAAAGCCCCATAGAAAGTCCCATACACAGCTCATAGAAAGTCCATACACACCCATATAAAGTCCCATAGCCAGCCCCATAGAAAGTCCATACACAGCCTCATAGAAAGTCCAATACCAGCCCCACTAAAAGTCCATAGAAAGCCCCATAGAAAGCCCCATACACAGCCTCATAGAAAGTCCAATACACAGCCTCATAAAAAGTCCAATACACAGCCCCATAGAAAGTCCCATACACAGCCTCATAGAAAGTCCAATACACACGCCCATCAAACACCCCATAGAAAGCCCCAACACACCTCATAGAAGTCCAATACAAAGCCTCATAAAAAGTCCAATACCCAGCCCCATGAAATACCATACACAGCCTCATAGAAAGTCCATACACAACCCCTAGAAAGTCCATACACAGCCCCATAAATTCCATACCAAGCCTCATAGAAAGTCCAATACACCCTCATAGAAAGTCCAATACACAGACCCTAGAAGTCCCACACACAGCCTCTTAGAAAGTCCAATACACAACCTCATAGAAGTCCAATACACAACCCCAAGAAAGTCCATACACACCCCATAAAGTCCCATACACAGCCCCATAGAAGTCCAATATGCAGCCCCATAGAAAATCCCATACCAGCCCCATGGAAGTCCATACACAAGCCCATAGAAAGTCCCATGCACAGCCCCATAGAATGTCCCATGCACGCCACATAAAAAGTCTTATCACAGCCTCATGGAAAGTCCCATACACAGCCCCATAGAAAGTCCCAACACAGCCCAATATTAAGTCCCATACACAGCCCCAATAGAAAGTCCCATACACATGCCCATGGAAGTCCCATACACAGCCCTAAAGTCCCATACACGTCCATGGAAAGTCCATACACAGCCCATGGAAAGTCCCATACCAGCCTATAGAATGTCTCATACACGCCACATAAAAGTCCTATACACCTCATGGAAAGTCCATACACAGCCCCATAGAAAGTCCCATACCCAGCCTCATTGAATAGTCGATTACATCCACACATACCCCATACCAATGTGACCTGCATACCTTCCTGTGCAGCCTGTTTGTTGAATCCTGTTCTTCCTACATTTTTTCTCTTTTCCCTTCTAGTCTGGGCTGATCTGAGTGAGCTGGACACAATTGCCTAACCCACTGAATCAAGAGGATCTGTGTGTTTCAGGGTACAGCTTTTGTTTTCCCCAGCTGCTCTTCAAGCGTCCAGATCAGCCCAGACCTGAGTATAAGCTGTTGGGAGACTTTCAGGATGATTTTAAAGGTAAAATTTCTCAGCTTAACTCTCGAGTATATAAGGTACATCCTCTGTATAAATCTAATTGGTACGCATTTCCATATGCATACTGTGTCTAACTGCTTATATTATTTACCCTGTATTTAAAATGCAGAACTGGATATTATAATAGCAACACTGGTTTGTTTAAAATCCAGCAGAGAGCTTAACATGTACTGTACGGGAAGATAATGAAGTTAACCTAAAACCCTAGAGAGCAGCAATGCATATAGTAACAAATACACTTAACAAATGGAACACATATAACTAACAATTATAATTGCACTCCCCCTTGTTGTACACAACACTCCTCCCCCTAGTTAACATAATAATCCATCCCCTTTGGGGTACTCCTGTTACGATGTGGCCGCTCGAATTTACACCCTGAGCAAGAGGGTACATTTAGAGAAGATTCATCGCAAGTCACAATGGGAACATCATCAGAAAACTCATGTTCAGTATTTTCTCAGCTGAATTGGGTAGTTATCATCCTCCGGCATTGGCTCATTCGATCCCACCACGGGCAATCCCTCAAGTACTGTTGTTTTTCAGAAACACATCTCCGCATTCGATCAACATGACAGTACCATTCAGGGCCACCCTCACATTGAATCCTGTAGGAAACGGCCCAATTCCTTCAGTTATTATAGCAGGGACCCATTTGGTCCAGTACCATATTCCGAACATGCACTGGATCATGCAAAACAAATGAACGTAGATTCTTAGAGGATAGGGCTGAATCCAGGGCCTGTTGCTGTTTCCTATCTGTCTCATCTGCAAGGTCTGGCTTAAGCGGTCAAGACATATTTTAAGATGTCCCCTGTAGATACACATGGGGTTACATGCTGAGATAATAGAAATTGAGGGTGACATGGAGCAACAGTGACTACTCTATTTAGGTTTATTACTAGTAAAGCCTTAAACTCTGCAGAAGTAAAAGCAGCCCCGTTGTCGTGATACAAGGACATCAGGAATTCCATGTTTGCAAAAACTGACTTAGGGCTGAGGATTGTTACTGCAGAAGTTTGAGATGACACAGGAATTACCTCTAACCATTTAGATAGAGTCCACACTGTAAGGAATTCTTCCTTGAAAAAGCCCATCAAAATCAATGTGAAGTCTGGACCATGGCTTTTTTGTAACTTCCCAAGGGAACACAGGAGCTGCTGAGGGCTATGGAGAGAGTTCTGACAAATGTCACACAGATGAACAGAATTTCCTGGATATGCTGCATGGAGCATGTCTAGGGCTATTTCAGTCCTCTTTCAGGAATTACAACTCTGCTGCCCATAACAAGCACCCATTATGAGCTGAAAGTTTAAGTTGACGACAACGTGAGTATAGAATGAATTCATCAGACAACCGGTCATTTGGCCACCCCTTCAGCACCAGTTAAGAACACGTGATCCTTTGCTGTCATTCGGCAATCTCTGTAGCTTCCAGAGGTGAATCAGGAAAAGATTCCAACAGAAGTATATAAACTGGATTTCCCCCAGTTATCTTAGTGATAATCATAGGCACTTAGCATGACACCAACTAAGCCTTCCTGTTGATATAATGTTAGGAGTAGGAATATCTTTGAGAATAACCCTAACGGAGGCTTGTGGTCCATGTGGATTCAAAACGAATGGCCATAAAGAAAGAATGAAACTTTTTAACCCCTACTATTATAGCTAAAGCTTCCTTATAATTTTGTGCATAGTTCCTCTCTGCTGAGCCCATGGTCCTAGAAAGTAAGCAATTGGTGCTTCTGTGCCATTTGAAAGAATGTGACTAAGACAGCACTCCAACACCAGAAGGAATGTGCATCAGTCGTTAGTACGGGCGCTTCATCATGATGAACAAGGAGTGAGTCGAAATAAGCAACTTTTTAACTTTTTGGAAAGCTTGAGTGTGTTTAGAAGTCCATTTCCAGGGAACTCCTTTATCAAGCAAGCGATGAAGATGGTCAGCAACTGTTGCTTTGTGAGCAGAAAACTGTGATTAAAATTAAAGCAATCCGAATGCGGCATCTTAAAATTAAAAACCTTGCGAGGTCGAGGTTCTGGGAGTTGTTAACAAATATAAAAATAATTTGGGGGGGGGGGGAGTGGACTACAGAAAGCTTCAGTGAACTAGATAACTTGACTTCTCATACCTCACCACTAGAGTTTTCTACTTGATTTGTCTTTTTTTGTTTAAAGGGAAAATAAGCAGAGATGTATATTTGCTTAGTAGGTATTTAAAAGGCAGTCCATTTAATCATCCCTTTGTGTTACTCTTTGTAACCATATATAAATTATATGCTGTCTGTGTAACATGATCGTAAAGGTGACCATTTATGATCACTATTCCAAATGCAACCCACGCTGGTATTAGCATATAACAAGTTCACAATACTTAGTGATTTCCATTACAAGATCTAACAGTTTGTTTATACATGTTCATGCCAGCCCCCCAGTTTGTTTGAAAACTACAACTCTCAAACATCTGTAGGAGGCAAGTGCTGGGTAATATAAAATACTGGCCCGTGGTTGATTAATAATACCAAGGTTCTTACCGACCACAATCTTGATTTTTAAATCTAGCAGTAACAACTGATTAATTCTGTAGTCTTAGTGAAGTGGAAGGTAAGCAGGGGTAACATTCTGTATTACATATGCTCCCTGTGGCATTGCTTTCCAGATTTGTTTTAAAAGCAACTGTGATCGTGGGCTTTGCTTTCCAGATTTATTTTAAAGCAACTGTGATCTGTTTTCATTGCTTTCTGGATCGTTTTAATATATTTTTTAGAAAATCTTCCTAAACACACATGATTAGTCAGTAACCACCCTCCACACACAACCCTCCCCCCACACACACACTAAATATGAATCTCCCATATGTCAAATGGTTGCCACATGTGTGGGGTGTGCACAGAGACATAGCCACCACTAACCCCAAATAAACCAATGCAATTGCATTAAAAATATTAACCAGCTCCATATTTCTCACAAACACCCCATTTTTTTGCAGAGGTGGCAGCAGAAGGGGCCGAACTGAAACCTTGTCAGTTGATTGGCTGAGTTCTTAGCCAGTCACTGAATGGCTGGTGGTGTGGTCCCTTCTGCTGCTTTTGTGATTGGAACATAGGCTGGTAAGTATATTTAGAAGGCATTTAACCTAGCAAGGTCCAGGTAAGGTGGCATTTTAAGGAAGATCCTCATTTTTTTACAAAATAGTTATGTGCTCAGAACAGCAGTAGAAGTGGCCAGTTAGAGGCAGAAACAATTACACCCGGAAAGGCTCCTCACACTTCAGAGAAAGGTAGGGGTCATTTCACACTACAAGTGTTCAGCATTAGGCAAATTCCCGTTAGGGGTTACAGTTAGGGGGTGAAGATGCCCTTTAAATAGCATTGTGAGGAATTTTCAACATCACCTATGATGGCAGATAGGAAAGGAAAAACATAAATTGTATGGTTACCATCCACTTCATTAAGGCCAGAACACATAGAGAAAACAATTGTTTGGAAACAATGCAACAAGAGATTTATCCCTGTCTAATTGTGTCTACTCCAGGTCAGTGATAAAGGGTTCCATATATCGAGGTACAGGTGAAGAAATCAGACTCACAGGGACATTTACCTGTGACTCTAGATTTGCCATCTATGCAATCATTTGTCAACTCATATGAGTAACACAGGGGAGAACACTCAAAAGTGCCCTCTAAAATCAGTCAGCATAAATCTTTAATACACACACCTTCTTGTACTAAAGCACTTTTGAGAAGAAACATACAGCACAGTTCTACCTTGCAATTTAAAAGGTAAAGACATTTACGGTAAACAATGTCTATCACATTTTAACAAATGTTAAACCAAGACTTGGTGGGTCAAAAAGATTTGGCTCTTTAGAACCAGATGGTATGAATTATGTGTAATGATTATAGGTATAACACATTTAATAGAAGGACTGTGGAAGCTCCTTAGGCTAAATTACAAGTATATTTTGCAGCTGATCTGTTCAAACATATATACATACAAACAAGAAAAGATAATCAATGCACATTCCTAGGCCCCATACAATATCATATTATCGCACACTAGATACATATAAACAAAGGGGTTTTAGTATACATTACTGTGATCACATGAATGAAAAGCCTTCTATACTAAAACCCCTTGTGTTTATAAAGTATGCCAGTGTGCAGATAATATTATTTGTATGGTGCCTAGGAATTTGTATTGATTATCTTTTCTTTGTTTGTATAATCCGTTTACCTCCATTTAATCCACACACTTTCTTGTTTCTTGTTAAATCTTTTTGTATATCTTTGTATAAGTAATATGTATTTATATACATTATGATGTTTACTTTCCAGATAGAATTAAGTTATCCTTTAAGGGCTTTTTGCTTACAAGCAAGGGACTCTTACAAATTTGAGAAACAATGTGGTTGTTACTTTGCAAGCATGGAACAAATAGATTTTTTCCAAGGCGACGTGTAATTTATTGGTATCATTAGTTATGAACATCACAGGGCAGTGCACAAAGAGGTCCACCACTCCTGTTTTGGAAATGTTATATCGGTTAGCGTGACTTAAACTCCTTCATTGCGGTAGCTGCGTGGCAAACCCGGAAGTTAACCGTGTAGCCACCGCAGCGATGTTATATACCGAAGCGCATTCTATTGTGGCACTTTAAACCCAGCTGATAGCATAGCATCTCTAGTGTGTTTGCGCTGGGTTGCCGATAGCGACTGTCGGTGCATTGGGCTGTTATTATCTGCTTGTTTGTGGACTGCATCTTGTACTCCCCCTTGAAATCCTCCCCCTCTCATTTCAAGCTTTATAATGGAATGGAAAACTTCAATATAAATTTGGTCTATGGTATATTTATTTGTTTGCTGATTTTTTCAGGTTCCAGAGAATTTCATTTTCCAATTGAAAAAAAAAATGCTTTAAATGCAAAATTTTCTACTTATTTTTATTTCCATTCCACATTCCCTTATAAGGATATACTGTATTTTATGACATTTTTTTCATGCAATACTTCAATTCCAAGTATTATAAAACACATCCATCTTCACCATATAAAGTGGCCACCTCTAATCTTCAATCATGGTGTATTATTATCTTCACTGTCTCTTATTAAAGCAATAATGAAAAAAAAATAGATTTCCTAAAATATTGTTTTTTGTTTTTAGTGCCATAGAAGCAAATATTTTTGAACAGCAAGTTTCAAATGAACTCCTGTTTATGTTCATGAATGAACTATATTCATGTTTTTTAAATTGTACTTTAATTTTAAGAGATATGTTTGAAAAGGAATTGTATAAAATTGCATTATAGACACCTAGAATTGAATCTGATGAAAATAGCTCCGGTTTCCCATGCCTAATGTTAGAAACTACAAAAATTGAATTCTTTAGTGGTGAAAGTACCATTTAGACATATTCAGTTCCACAGCCATCAGGACACATTTAAAAATAATTTACTGGATGTATCAATATCCAAACGTACATTATATTACTTTCAAATGTAACATTTCCTAGCTCAAAATTAACATATTAACCTTTTTTTACAATTGTTAAGGGTCATTTTTATATGTTTCAGTGGATCTGTATGAAAGTTCTTATCATTAAAATGGTGCTAATTTTGCCCCAGCTAATAAGATGTTAGCTTTCAAATGGTAGCCATGCATTTTAAAAGGGAAATGATGTAAGCTGTGTGTAACAAAACATCTAAAAAAGATTTTAATTGAGAAATGAAAACAAAGTCTAAGAATTAAAATAAACAACAAGAACAAATTCAATTTCCTAAACTGCAATTGATTGATTCAAAATATCAATGTGGCAGATGTAAATAGATAATATTTTACTTTATTTTTCACCAGATCTCGAATAAGCCCTCATCCCAAAACTGAAATTAGTAATACTGGTATCCAAATAGATTACTTCCGATAAATTGCCTTATAATAAAATACCACAACAAAAGGAAAATATGTGTAATGTTTCTTATCTCTAGCACAAGTTTCAACCAGAAAGACTAGAATGCTGAGGCTATACAGTTTTGCAAATATTCTTTGCATTTACTGTTTGAGTTTAGTCTCACATAACAATATCCTTGTACTGAAGAAAGGGAATGGGCTTAAGTTCAAGGTGGATTTTAGGCATCACACAAGTTCTGTAACAAACTTTTAGAGCACATAAGTCTTTTTCGTATTAACTGAGAGCCATTCTGGATACTCCATTTTTTATCAAACAACCCAACGTTCGGTCACTGTCCTTCTCAGTATGAAGGGTAATTGACCCTGAAACAATCTCCGTTTACTGATGGGGGTATGTTTTTACATTTGTGACCATAAACTAAATTTCAAATATTATCTTAGTACCGTATATATCGAGTATACCCAAGTTTTTAGGTTTAAAATAGCCTAAAAACTTGCCTGGCTTATACTCGGTCACATCTCTCAATGAAGGAATGAGGCAGGGGAGAATGGCAATCTGGTAAGTTTGTAAAAAGTACCCGGTAACTCTTTCATTGGCCACGGAACTGTGTTGAAACGGAACTGAAAGGTCCGGAAAGAGCTTGTCTTCCACACTCCCTGTCCGGACCTGTGGAACGGTAAGAGAAGCTTCTTAGACATTCTTGGTCGCATTAGTCCATTCTGCAACCAGGATGACACTATCAAAGGACTCAAGCATCAATGTACCTTACCCTCCAACCCCCCACATTGCCCTACCAGCTGTTTAATTCTGGGTTTGCACAGCTATATTTATGTGTGGAATCCATCAGTGCTCCTTTTGTGTGCAGGGACCAAGAGTTGTACATGTGATAGAAACTGGGATAGGTAACTAGTAGTCTACTCTCAACAGCAAATGGCACACTGGGAATTTGGTAGTTGTAGTTTAACAGTGGCTGGCTACTGGTAGCTTAATCCCTGCTGTAAATACATTTTAAAATCCGGCACTTCTAATATGTTCCCTAACCTTGGCTAGTGTTGGGCTTATTGCAATTATCCATGGCATTATTATCCCATTTTAGAGATGGAGTTCTCGTGTTTGGGGGAACACAATATACGTTTAAATGGGTGATTTATATATCTGTACTATAGACTGTATAGCAATTAGAGAATGTTGGAATTGCCAACAGTGTTCTACAGAACATTGTGGTTTGCAGTAGTGGTGATAATTTTTACCCTCGGCTTATACTCTAGTCAATCAGTTTTACTAATTTTTCAGGTAGAAAAGGTACCTCGCTTATCCTCGATCAACTTATATTTGCGTATAAGGATAAATAAATATATTTTTATATTATGCTTTAATTCTGTAATTTTTAAGACTTTTATTTGAAATTCTGTGTATGATTTTGTTATGTATTTGGGTGTGTGTTGTGTGTCAGAGAGTCCATTTTGAGTTATAATCAGGGTATGAATCATATACAGGTTGTATTAATAGAAATTTCAGTAGGGGTCTTCTATCTTACAGTAGTTCAAGTTTGTTAGGTATCATTTACTGCTTACCTGTAATGCCCAGTAATTTCTTTTTTAGTGAGATGTTTTGCTTGTTTGTAGATATTTCCATGATATTACATTACATTATACATTATTATTGTGGGTATATATTTTGAAATGTGCCTGTTAATATTATAATTAGAGTGCAGAATTTTACAGTAAGACACCATAAGAGCAGATTTTGTAAAGAAGATTTCTCTGGGGAAAAAAAGGAAACTGCCACAATATAATTCCATTTAGAAACATACTTTGATGATACTGCTGATATTTCAGATTGGAAGCAGAGAAAAAAATAGGTTCTGGAGGGAAAAGCTGACCTCACAATGTCCTCAACACTTCTTCTCATATTTTCCCTTTTTATACTACATGATTGGAACAGAATAATTAAAACTGCAAAGATCTCTATTCGACTCATATGATAATAAACTCGTAATTACAAACAGCGTCAGACCATTACTTAGAACGGTTCAAATTAACTTTAATACCAGAATACCATGTTTCAATATTTAAATTCAAATTATTGAATTGACTCCTTACTGTTTTTCTTATGCCTGAAAATATTTTTTAATTAACATGTAAACACAGAACGGTAAGAATCCTTACCCTCCTAGCCCTTTTATAAATTTGATAACCTATTTTACTTTTGCCATTAGTGTTCAATCACACAGCCCATCTACATGAAAAATTCACTAACAAGCTCTGCCCCAAATTCATTCTCTAATGAAATTAAAAATCTGTCAGTTTAGCAACATGGAGACATTTATTTAGTGTGCTTGTAATGGTCATTTAGTTCATATCAGGTTCTTGTAAGACCCTAATAAGGCATGCCATGAAAAAAATGCTATCGGTTTATACAACACCATTGGCTGGCCTTAAAAACACCCACATGGAATGCTGCAACCAAATATACATCACATTCAGCAACTGCATGGTTAACTTTGGTGGGCTCCATTCGGACTCCAGAGCGATCTCCTCACGGTGCATTGCCCTGTATTCATTCAGAAGTTTCCTTTACAGGACATAAAAGTTTCTTTTGATCTTATTAGATTATTTTGAGGTAACGTTTTAATAAATTATAGTGTTTGCATCCTGTAATGTAGGTTTGATATTGTGTGAATACAATGTATTAACAGCTGCAGGCATTATGTGGTTACTACTGGAGATGTAATATCGAGCTTTCGGAGGTTAAATGAGTTAACCTCACGCTTCCTGATGTTATATTTCTCATCTTTTCCTATCAGTATTTCATCGTTTGGTTCGGGCACCTTTGTTGTGTGGTTTTGTGGACCTGCTTTGGATTCTGAGCAGCCGATGCAAACCTTTTTTATTGAATTTTGAGCTACCACTGGCTTTGTGATGCAAGTACTGGCACACAATGATACAGCATGCAAGAGCATCGTCAATAATGTATGTAATGCATTTAGTTTATTGGAAGTCCTATGAATTGTTACAGTAAAGTAAATATTACTGTTTACTTAGTAAGTCTAATCTAAACTGTACTTTCATTTTTCTTTGTAAGGCAATAGTAAAATGGGGTTCTTAATTTGCTCCAGAGACTGTCACCTTACCACAACTTCCATCACAGGACTCTATTTATCAGGAGTGGGCCCTCGCATATGTTGGGCAGGGTTTGCTGAACTACCAAGTAGAATGTAATAAATGGGCACCAGTGGAACTTAAAACATTCTCTTATTTATTAACAGAACAATATTAATTAGACATTGCAATTAGCACAATAGAGGTGGCATAGCATGGCACATATCCACATAAATATTCAAGCAGAGGAATCAGAAACCAACATAAATAACATCAGTTTGTAAATGTACAGGTGTTATTCACCGTATCCAGATCAGCCTTTAATTCTGGTCATAATTCCTGAATGTTTTTCCCTCTTCAGTCTTTTGGTTTAAAGCTACTTTTTTTGCCCGATTACATTTAGGCAGGAATTGAGGGTATTGCTAGATGGGTTGGACTGAATGACATATGTCTTTATTCAACATCAATACTATACTAACCTGCTTGGTTCTCAATGTATACAATTTATTTGCGTGCAACTCTCATGGGAGTGGGGGGTGTCCCTTATACTTTCGCTCATCGACCTATCTTATCATCGATGTATCGTATCAATATATGTAAGGTTAGAACCCTGCCACCATGATGAAGAGCTAAAGATGTGTATAGATTCTTATGATAATTTTATATATAACTGAAGGCTATTTTTGTAGAAGGGGAACATCCATTTAACATTTAGCATTATAGCACGGAACAAATACTGGTTATTTGGTCTTGCTCTTTCATTCAATGGTTCTCTACTATTCCCCTACAATATATATATATAACTCATCTGTTTCACAACGGCTACCAATTGTGTTTGGCGGTTGGCAAAAAAAAACAACCTGGGACCTGCTTCAAATCTAACACATCTAAACTGTATTCCAATATAATTTTTCTTAATATTGCTTCTAAAAGCTTTTTTACCACAGCTGTCAAACTGACAGGGTTATACTTATCTGGCTGTGAAAAGGATCCCTTTTTGAATAATGGCACCACATCAACAACCTGCCAATCATTCAGAACACAAACAGATACTGTCGGAATCATTAAATACAAGAAACTGTAGTCTGAAAACTACAGAGCATAGTCCTTACAAACCCATGAATCCTCTGTCTTCTCTTTTTTACTTTCCACCAATTTGTCAACCCTTATATGTAGTAGGAATCCCACCCCTGCTATTAATACTTTTTTTTACTTGTTTTACCTTTTTGAGCAATGGCTTTTTTGAATTGAGATTTTCCTTGTATGATTGTTTTGTTTTTTATACATGATCTAGTTTTCTCCTTATATCTGAAAAATTCAGACACAGCATAGGGGATAGCTTTGCAGGGGTTTAGCAGTGCAGGGAAGACCATCCAAATTAAAGCTCATTCAAAGTGAAGAGTTTCCTGTGATAATGGAGTTTAACAAAGGAGTTAGTTAATTATCTGACATTTCTCTCTCTCTTCCAACAGGTACGCATTTTCCTCCATTGCTTTTCCTTCTGTTTTCCAAGTACAATAACCATATATTCTCGAGTATAAGCTGATGTATTATTTTTACATGAAAAGTGAGTAAAATGTATTAACTCAAGTATAACCCAAGGGTTAACTTTCTCCCATAGACAGCCCTCGTTCTACAGACAGTCCTATAGAAAGCCTCATACACAGCAACACAGATAGTTTCATAGACAGCCCTATAGAAAGACTCATCCACAGCCCCATAGAAAGTCCCATACACAGCCTCATTGAAAGTCCCATACACAGCCCCATAGAAAGTCCCATCACAGCCGCATAGAAAGTCCATAGCGCCTCATGACAGTCCCATACAAACAGCCTCATAGAAAGTCCCATACACAGCCCTATAGAAAGTCCCATACACAACCCCATAGAAAGCCCCATACACAGCCCATAGAAAGTCCCATAGAGAGCCCCATAGAAGGTCCCATACTAAGCGCCTCATAGAAAGTCCAACACACAGCCTCATTGAAAGTTCCCTACACAGCCCCATAGAAGTCCACACGTCCATCACAGCCCCATAAAGTCCATACACAGCCCCATAAAGTCCCATACACAGCCCCATAAAAGTCCCATACACAGCCTCATAGAAAGTCCCGATACACAACCCCATAGAATCCATACCCCCCATAGAACCCATAGAAACCCCATACACAGCCTCATAGAAAGTCCCATACACAGCCTCATAAAAAGTCCAATACACAGCCCCATAGAAAGTCCCATACACAGCCTCATAGAAAGTCCCATACACAGTCCCATAGAAAGTCCCATACACAGCCCATAGAAAGTCCCATAGAGAGCCCCATAGAAGGTCCAATACAAAGCCTCATTGAAAGTTCCCTACACAGCCACCATAGAAAGTCCCATCACAGCCCCATAGAAAGTCCCATAGAGAGCCCCATAGAAAGTCCAATACACAGCCTCATTGAAAGTTCCCTACACAGCCCCATAGAAAGTCCCATACACAGCCCCATAGAAAGTCCCATACACAGCCCCATAAAAGTCCCATACACAGCCCCATAGAAAGTCCCATACACAGCTCATAGAAAGTCCGATCACAGCCCCATAGAAACCCATGAAAGCCCATAGAAAGTCCCATACACAGCCTCATAGAAAGTCCATACACAGCCCCATAGAAAGTCCCATAGAAAGCCCCATAGAAAGTCCCATACACAGCCTCATAGAAAGTCCAATACACAGCCCCATAGAAAGTCCCATAGAAAGCCCCATAGAAAGCCCCATACACAGCCTCATAGAAAGTCCAATACACAGCCCCATAGAAAGTCCAATACACAGACCCATAGAAAGTCCCAAACACAACCTCATAGAAAGTCCAATACACAGCCCCATAGAAAGCCCCATAGAAAGCCCCATACACAGCCTCATAGAAAGTCCAATACAAAGCCTCATAAAAAGTCCAATACACAGCCCCATAGAAAGTACCATACACACCTCATAGAAAGTCCAATACACAACCCCATAGAAAGTCCATACCCAGCCCATAAATTCCCATACACAGCCTCATGAAAGTCCAATACACAGCCTCATAAAAAGTCCAATACACAGCCCCATAGAAAGTCCCATACACAGCCTCATAGAAAGTCCCATACACAGTCCCATAGAAAGTCCCATACACAGCCCATAGAAAGTCCCATAGAGAGCCCCATAGAAGGTCCAATACAAAGCCTCATTGAAAGTTCCCTACAACGCCCATAGAAAGTCCCATCACACAGCCCCATAGAAAGTCCATAGAGAGCCCCATAGAAATCCATACACAGCCTCATTGAAAGTTCCCTACACAGCCCCATAGAAAGTCCCATCACAGCCCCATAGAAAGTCCCATACACAGCCCCATAAAAGTCCCATACACAGCCCCATAGAAAGTCCACATACACAGCCTCATAGAAAGTCCGATACACAGCCCCATAGAAAGTCCCATAGAAAGCCCCATAGAAAGTCCCATACACAGCCTCATAGAAAGTCCGATACACAGCCCCATAGAAAGTCCCATAGAAAGCCCCATAGAAAGTCCCATACACAGCCTCATAGAAAGTCCAATACACAGCCCCATAGAAAGTCCATAGAAAGCCCCATAGAAAGCCCCATACACAGCCTCATAGAAAGTCCAATACACAGCCTCATAGAAAGTCCAATACACAGACCCATAGAAAGTCCCAAACACAACCTCATAGAAAGTCCAATACACAGCCCCATAAACCCCCATAGAAAGCCCCAACACAGCCTCATAGAAGTCCAATACAAAGCCTCATAAAAGTCCAATACACCAGCCCCATAGAAAGTACCATACACAGCCTCATAGAAATCCATACACAACCCCTAGAAAGTCCATACACAGCCCCATAGAAATTCCCATACACAGCCTCATAGAAAGTCCAATACACAGCCTCATAGAAAGTCCAATACACAGACCCATAGAAAGTCCCACACACAGCCTCTTAGAAAGTCCAATACACAACCTCATAGAAAGTCCAATACACAACCCCAAAGAAAGTCCAATACACAGCCCCATAGAAAGTCCCATACACAGCCCCATAGAAAGTCCAATATGCAGCCCCATAGAAAATCCCATACGCAGCCCCATGGAAAGTCCATACACAGCCCATAGAAAGTCCCATGCACAGCCCCATAGAATGTCCCATGCACAGCCACATAAAAAGTCCTATATCACAGCCTCATGGAAAGTCCCATACACAGCCCCATAGAAAGTCCCATACACAGCCCAATATTAAGTCCCATACACAGCCCCAATAGAAAGTCCCATACACATGCCCATGGAAAGTCCCATACACAGCCCCATAGAAAGTCCCATACACAGTCCCATGGAAAGTCCCATACACAGTCCCATGGAAAGTCCCATACACAGCCCTATAGAATGTCTCATACACAGCCACATAAAAGTCCTATACACAACCTCATGGAAAGTCCCATACACAGCCCCATAGAAAGTCCCATACACAGCCTCATTGAAAGTCGATTACATAGCCACACATACAACCCCATACACAGATGTGACCTGCATACCTTTCTGTGCAGCCTGTTTGTTGAATCCTGTTACTTCCATATTTTTTTCTCTTTTCCCTTCTAGTCTGGGCTGATCTGAGTGAGCTGGACAACAATTGCCTAACCCACTGAAATCAAGAGGATTCTGTGTGTTTCAGGGTACAGCTTTTGTTTTCCCAGCTGCTCCTTCAAGCATCCAGATCAGCCCAGACCTGAGTATAAGCTGATGGGAGACTTTCAGGATGATTTTAAAGGTAAAATTTCTCAGCTTATACTCGAGTATATAAGGTACATCCTCTGTATAAATCATAATTGGTATGCATTTCCATATGCAATACTGTGTCTGAACTGCTTATATTATTTACCCTGTATTTAAAATGCAGTAACTGGAATATGTAATATAGCAACACTGGTTTGTTTAAATCCAGCAGAGAGCTTAACATGTACTGTACTGGGAAGATAATGAAGTTAACCTAAAAACCATAGAGAGCAGCAATGCATATAGATAACAAAATACACTTAACAAATGGAACACATATAACTAACAATTATAATTGCAGCTCCCCCTTGTTGTACACAACACTCCTCCCCCCTAGTTAACATAATAATCCATCCACTTTGGAGGTACTCTGTTACGATGTGGCCGCTCAGAATTTACACCCTGAGCAGAGGGTACATTTAGAGAAGATTCATCGCAAGTCACAATGGGAACATCATCAGAAAACTCATGTTCAGTAGTTTCTCAGCTGAATTGGGTAGTTACATCCTCCGGCATTGGCTCATTCGATACCACCACGGGGCAATCCCTCAGAGTACTGTTGTTTTCAGAAACACATCTCCGCAGTCGATCAACATGACAGTACCATTCAGGGCCACCCTCACATTGAATCCTGTAGGAAACAGGGCCAATTACTTCAGTTATTATAGCAGGGACCCATTTTGGTCCAGTACCATAATTCCGAACATGCACTGGATCATGCAAAACAAATGAACGTAGATTCTTAGAGGATAGGGCTGAATCCAGGGCCTGTTGCTGTTTCCTATCTGTCTCATCTGCAAGGTCTGGCTTAAGGCGGTCAAGACATATTTTAAGATGTCCCCTGTAGATACACATGGGGTTACATGCTGAGATAATAGAAATTGAGGGTGACATGGAGCAACAGTGACTACTCTAATTAGGTTATTACTAGTAAAGCCTTAAACTCTGCAGAAGTAAAAGCAGCCCCGTTGTCGGATACAAGGACATCAGGAATTCCATGTTTTGCAAAAAGCTGACTTAGGGCTGAGATTGTTACTGCAGAAGTTTGAGATGACACAGGAATTACCTCTAACCATTTTGAGATAGAGTCCACAACTGTAAGGAAATTCTTCCCTTGAAAAAGCCCAGCAAAATCAATGTGAAGTCTGGACCATGGCTTTTTTGTAACTTCCCAAGGGAACACAGGAGCTGCTGAGGGGCTATGGAGAGAGTTCTGACAAATGTCACACAGATGAACAGAATTTCCTGGATATGCTGCATGGAGCATGTCTAGGGCTATTTCAAGTCCTCTTTCAGGAATTACAACTCTGCTGCCCCATAACAAGCACCCATTATGAGCTGAAAGTTTAAGTTGACGACAACGTGAGTATAGAATGAATTCATCAGACAACCGGTCATTTGGCCACCCCTTCAGCACCCAGTTAAGAACACGTGATCCTTTGCTGTCATTCGGCAATTTCTGTAGCTTCCAGAGGTGAATCAGGAAAAGATTCCAACAGAAGTATATAAACTGGATTTCCCCCAGTTTATACTTAAGTGGATAATCATAGGCACTTAGCATGACACTCCAACTAAGCATTCCTGGTGATATAATGTTAGGAGTAGGAATATCTTTGGAGAATAACCCTAACGGAGGCTTGTGGTCCATGTGGATTTCAAACGAATGGCCATAAAGAAAGTAATGAAACTTTTTAACCCCTACTATTATAGCTAAAGCTTCCTTATGAATTTGTGCATAGTTCCTCTCTGCTGAGGCCATGGTCCTAGAAAAGTAAGCAATTGGTGCTTCTGTGCCATTTGGAAGAATGTGACTAAGGACAGCACCAATACCATAAGGAGATGCATCAGTCGTTAGTATGGGTGGTCTTCATCATGATGAACAAGGAGTGAGTCGAAAATAAGCAACTTTTTAACTTTTTGGAAAGCTTGAGTGTGTTTAGAAGTCCATTTCCAGGGAACTCCTTTATCAAGCAAGCGATGAAGATGGTCAGCAACTGTTGCTTTGTGAGCAAGAAAACTGTGATTAAAATTAAGCAATCCCAGGAATGCGGCATCTTAGAAAATTAAAAACCTTGCGAGGTCGAGGTTCTGGGGAGTTGTTAACAAAAAAAAAAAAATAATTTTGGGGGGGGGGGGGAGTGGACTACAGAAAGGCTTCAGTGAACTAGATAACTTGACTGATCTCATACCTCACCATAGAGGTTTTCACTTGATTTGTCTTTTTTTGTTTAAAGGGAAAATAAGCAGAGATGTATATTTGCTTAGTAGGTATTTAAAGGCAGTCCATTTAATCATCCCTTTGTGTTACTCTTTGTAAACATATAATAAATTATATGCTGTCTGTGTAACATGATCTTAAAGGTGACCATGTTATGATCACTATTCCTAAATGCACCCACGCTGGTATTAGCATATAAACAAGTTCACAATACTTAGTGATTTCATTACAAGATCTAACAGTTTGTTTTAACATGGTTCATGCAGCCCCCCAGTTGTTTGAAAACTACAACTCTCAAACATCTGTAGGGAGGCAAGTGCTGGGGTAAATATAAAAATACTGGCCCGTGGTTGATTAATAATACCAAGGGTTCTTACCGACCACATCTTGATTTTTAATCTAGCAGTAAACAACTGATTAATATCTGTAGTCTAGTGAAAGTGGAAGGTAAGAGCAGGGGTACATTCTGTATTACAGTGCTCCCTGTGGGAATTGCTTTCCAGATTTGTTTTAAAGCAACTGTGATCTGTGGGCTTTGCTTTCCAGATTTATTTTAAAGCAACTGTGATCTGTTTTCATTGCTTTCTGGATCGATTTTAAATCATTTTTTAGAAAATCTTCCTAAACACACATGATTAGTCAGTAACACCCCTCCACACCCTCCCCCCACACAAACACTAAATATGAATCTCCCATATGTCAAATGGTATGCCACATGTGTGGGTGTGCACAGAGACATAGCCACCAACTAACCCCAAATAAAACCAATGCATAATTGCAATTAAAAATATTAACCAGCTCCATATTTCTCAAACAAAACACCCATTTTTTGCAGAGGTGGCAGCAGAAGGGGCCGAACTGAAAGCCTTGTCAGTGATTGGCTGAGTCTTAGCCAGTCACTGAATGGCTGGTGGTGTGGTCCCTTCTGCTGCTTTTGTGATTGGAACATAGGCTGGTAAGTATATTTAGAAGGCATTTAACCTAGCAAGGTCCAGGTAAGGTGGCATTTTAAGGAAGATCCTCATTTTTTACAAAATAAAAGTTATGTGCTCAGAACAGCAGTAGGAATTGGCACAGTTAGAGGCAGAAACTCATTACACCAGGAAAAGGCTCCTACACTTCAGAGAAAGGTAGGGGTCATTTCACACTACAAAGTGTTCAGCATTAGGGCAAATTCCCGTTAGGGGGTGAACAGTTAGGGGGTGAAGATGCCCTTTAAATAGCATTGTGAGGAATTTTCAACATCACCTATGATGGCAGATAGGAAAGGGAAAAACAATAAATTGTATGGTTACATCCACATCATTAAGGCCAGAAGCACATGAAGAAAACAAATTGTTTGGGAAACATGCAACAAGAGATTTATCCCTGTCATAATTGTGTCTACTCCAGGTCAGTGATAAAGGGTTCCATATATCGAGGTACAGGTGAAGAAATCAGACTCACAGGGACATTTACCTGTGACTCTAGATTTGCCATCTATGCAATCATTTGTCAACTCATATGAGTAACACAGGGGAGAACACTCAAAAAGTGCCCTCTAAAATCAGTCAGCATAAATCTTTAATACACACACCTTCTTGTACTAAAGCACTTTATGAGAAGAAACATACAGCACAGTTCATACCTTGCAATTTAAAAGGTAATAGACATTTACGGTAAACAAATGTCTATCACATTTTAACAAAATGTTAAACCAAGACTTGGTGGGTCAAAAGATTTGGCTCTTTAGAACCAGATGGTATGAATTATGTGTAATGATTATAGGTATAACACATTTAATAGAAGGACTGTGGAAGCTCCTTAGGCTAAATTACAAGTATATTTTGCAGCTGATCTGGTCAAACATATATACATACAAACAAAGAAAAGATAATCAATGCACATTCCTAGGCCCCATACAATATCATATTATCTGCACACTAGCATACATTATAAACAAAGGGGTTTTAGTATACATTACTGTGATCACATGAATGAAAAGCCTTCTATACTAAAACCCCTTTGTTTATAAAGTATGCCAGTGTGCAGATAATATGATATTGTATGGTGCCTAGGAATGTGTATTGATTATCTTTTCTTTGTTTGTATAATCCGTTTACTCCATTTAATCCACACACATTTCTTGTTTCTTGTTAAATCTTTTGTATATCTTTGGTATAAGTAATATGTATTATTATACATTATGATGTTACTTTCCAGATAGAATTAAGTTATCCTTTAAAAGGGCTTTTTGCTTACAAAGCAAGGGACTCTTACAAATTTGAGAAACAATGTGGTTGTTACTTTGCAAGCATGGAACAATAAAGAATTTTTTTCCAGAGGCGACTAGTAATTTATTGGTATCATTAGTTATGAACATCAACAGGGCAGTGCACAAAGAGGTCCACCACTCCTGTTTTGGAAATGTTATATCGGTTAGCGTGACTTAAACTCCTTCATTGCGGTAGCTGCGTGGCAAACCCGGAAGTTAACCGTGTAGCCACCGCAAGCGATGTTATATACCGAAAGCGGCATTCTATTGTGGCACTTTAAACACCAGCTGATAGCATAGCATCTCTAGTGTGTTTGCGCTGGGTTGCCGATAGCGACTGTCGGTGCATTGGGCTGTTATTATCTGCTTGTTGTGGACTGCATCTTGTATCTCCCCCTTGAAATCCTCCCCCTCTCATTTCAAGCTTTATAAATGGAATGGAAAACTTCAATATAAATTTGGTCTATGGTATATTTATTTGTTTGCTGATTTTTTGCAGGTTCCAGAGAATTTCATTTTCCAATTGGAAAAAAAAAATGCTTTAATGCAAAATTTTCTACTTATTTTTATTCCATTCCACATTCCCTTATAAGGATATACTGTATTTTATGACATTTTTTTCATGCAATATTTCAATTCCAAAGTATATATAAAACACATCCATCTTCACCATATAAAGTGGCCACCTCTAATCTTCAATCATGGTGTATTATTATCTTCACTGTCATCTTATTAAAGCAATAATGAAAAAAAAAATAGATTTCCTAAAATATTGTTTTTGTTTTTAGTGCCATAGAAGCAAAATATTTTATGAACAGCAAAGTTTCAAATGAACTCCTGTTTAATGTTCATGGAATGAACTATATTCATGTTTTTTAAATGTATCTTTAAATTTTAAGAGATATGTTTGAAAAGGAATTGTATAAAATTGCATTATAGAGCACCTAGAATTGAATCTGATGAAAATAGCTCCGGTTTCCCATGCCTAATGTTAGAAACTACAGAAAATTGAATTCTTTGAGTGGTGAAAGTACCATTTAGACATATTCAGTTCCACAGCATACAGGACACATTTAAAAATAATTTACTGGATGTATCAATATCCAAACGTACATTATATTACTTTCAAAATGTAACATTTCCTAGCTCAAAATTTAACATATTTACCTTTTTTTACAATTGTTAAGGGTCATATTTTATATGTTAACAGGGAGATGTAATGAAAGTTCTTATCATTAAAAATGGTGCTAATTTTGCCCCAGCTAATAAGATGTTAGCTTTCAAATGGTAGCCATGCATTTTAAAAGGGAAATGATGTAAGCTGTGTGTAAAAAACTATTCTAAAAAAGATTTTAATTGAGAAATGAGAAAACAAAGTCTAAGAATTAAAAATAAACAACAAGAACAAAATTCAATTTCCTAACTGCAAATTGATTGATTCAAAATATCAATGTGGCAGATGTAAATAGATAATATTTTACTTTATTTTTCACCAGATCTCGAATAAGCCCTCAATCCCAAAACTGAAATTAGTAATACTGGTATCCAAAATATATTACTTCCGATAAATTGCCTTATAATAAAATACCACAACAAAAGGAAAATATGTGTAATGTTTCTTATCTCTAGCACAAGTTTCAACGAAGTAAGGGAACTCAGAAAGAATGCTGAGGCTATACAGTTTTGCAAATATTCTTTGCATTTACTGTTTGAGTTTAGTCTCACATAAACAATATCCATTGGTACTGAAGAAAGGGGAATGGGGCTTAAGTTCAAGGTGGATTTTTAGGCATCACAACAAGTGTCTGCAACAAAACTTTTATTAGCACACCTAAGTCTTTTTTCAAGTATTGAAACTGAGATGCACACTTAAACTTTGGATTACTCCATTTTATTATGCACAACCACACACACAACGTTTCAGGGATCACACTGTCCCCTTCATCAGGTGATGAAGGGTACAATGTGATCCCTGAAACATGCATCTCAGTTTATACCTTGATGGGGGTATGTTTTTACATTTGTGACCATAAAACTAAATTTCAAATATTATTCTTAGTACCGTATATACTCGAGTATAACCCAAGGTTTTTAGGTTTAAAAATTAGCCTAAAAACCTTGCCTTGGCTTATACTCGGGTCACATCTCTAAATGAAGGAATGAGGCAGGGGGAGGAATGGCAATCGTAAGGTAAGTTTGTAAAAAAGTACCCGGTAACTTCTTTTCCATTAGGCCACCGGAACTGTGTTGAACGGAACTGAAAGGTCCGGAAAGAGCTTGTCTTCCAACACTCCTGTCCGGACCTGTGGAACCGGTAAGATAAAGCTTCTTAGACATTCTTGGTCGCATTAGTCGCATTCTGCAACCAGGATGACACTATCAAAGGACTCAAGCTCAATGTACCTTAACCCTCCAACCCCCTCACATTGCCCTACCAAGCTGTTTAATTCTGGGTTTGCACAGCTATAGTTATGTGTGGAATCCATCAGGGCTCCTTTTGTGTGCAGGGACCAAGAGTTGTACATGTGATATGAAAACTTGGGATAGGTAACTAGTAGTCTACTCTGCAACAGCAAATGGCACACTGGGAATTTGGTAGTTGTAGTTAAACAGGTGGCTGGCTACTGGTAGCTTATCCCTGCTGTAAATACATTTTATAAAATCCGGCACTTCTAATATGTTCCCTAACTTGGCTAGTGTTGGGCTTATTGCAATTAGCCATGCAGTATTATCCCATTTTAGGAATGGAGTTCTCTGTGTTTGGGGGATAACACAAATATAGTTTAAATGGGTGATTGATAATATCTGTACTATAGACTGTATAGCAATTAGAGAATGTTGGAATTGCCAACAGTGTTCTACAGAACATTGTGGTTTGCAGTAGTGGTGATAATTTTTACCCTCGGCTTATACTCGAGTCAATCAGTTTTTACTAATTTTTCAGGTAGAAAAGGTACCTCGGCTTATACTCGGATCAACTTATATTTGCGTATATACGGTAAATAAATATATTTTTATTATTATGCTTTATTCTGTAATTTTAAGACTTTTATTTTGAAATTCTGTGTATGATTTGTTTATGTATTTGTGTGTGTGTGTGTGTCAGAGAGTCACAGTTTGAGTTATAAATCAGGGTATGAATCATATACAGGTGTATTAATAGAAATTTCAGTAGGGGTCTTCTATCTTACAGTAGTTCAAATTTTTGTTAGGTATCATTTACTGCTTACCTGTAATGCCCAGTAATTTCCTTTTTTAGTGAGAATGTTTTGCTTGTTTGTAGATATTTCCAATGATATTACATTACATTATTACATTATTATTGTGGGTATATATTTTGAAATGTGCCTGTTAATATTATAATGTAGAGTGCAGAATTTTACAGTAAGAACCATAAGAGCAGATTTTGTAAAGAAGATTTCTCTGGGGAAAAAAAGGAACTGCACAATATAATTCCATTTAGAAACATACTTTGATGATACTGCTGATATTTCAGATTGGAAGCAGAGAAAAAAAATAGGTTCTGGAGGTGAAAAGCTGACCTTCACAAATGTCCTTCAACACTTCTCTCATATTATTCCTCTTTTTATACTACATGATTGGACAGAATAATTAAAACTGCAAAGATCTCTATTCGACTCATATGATAATAAACTCGTAATTACAAAACAGCAGTCAGACCAGTACTTAGAACGGTTCAAATTACTTTAATACCAGAATACCATGTTTCAATATTTAAATTCAAATTATTGAATTGAACTCCTTACTGTTTTTCTTTATGCCTGAAAATATTTTTTAATTAACATGTAAACACAGAAAGGTAAGAATCCCTTACCCTCCTAGCCCATGTTTATAAATTTGATAACCTATTTTTAGTTTTGCCATTAGTGTTCAATCACACAGCCCATCTACATGAAAAAATTCACTAACAAGCTCTGCCCCAAATTCATTCTCTAAATGAAATTAAAATCTGTCAGTTAGCAACATGGAGACATTTATTTAGTGCTGTATGGTCATTTAGTTCATATCAGGTTCTTGTAAGACCCTAATAAGGCGATGCATGAAAAAAAATGCTATCGGTTTATACAACAGCCATTGGCTGGCCTTAAAAAACACCCACAATGGAATGCTGCAACCAAATATAACATCACATTCAGCAACTGCATGGTTAACTTTGGTGGGCTCCATTCAGGACTCCAGGAGCGATGCTCCTCACGGTGCATTGCCCTGTATGCATTCAGAAGTTTCCTTTACAGGACTATATAAGTTTCTTTTGATCTTATTAGATTATTTTGAGGTAACAAGTTTTAATAAATTATAGTGTTGCATCCTGTAATGTATGTTTGATATTGTGAATACAATGTATTACAGCTGCAGGCATTATGTGGTTAACTACTGGGAGATGTAATATCGAGCTTTCGGAGGTTAAATGGAGTTAACCTCACGCTTCCTGATGTTATATTTCCTCATCTTTTCCTATACAGTATTTCCTCGTTTGGTTCGGGCACCTTGTTGTGTGGTTTTGTGGACCTGCTTGGATTCTGAGCAGCCGATGCAAAACCTTTTTTATTGAATTTTGAGCTACCTGACTGGCTTTGTGATGCAGTACTGGCACACAATGATTACAGCATGGCAAGAGCATCGTCAATAATGTATGTGAATGCATTTATTTTATTGGAAGTCCTATGAATTGTTACAGTAAAGTAAATATTACTGTTTACTAGTAAGTCTAATCTAAAAACTGTACTTTCATTTTTCTTTTGTAAGGCAATAGTAAAATGGGGGTTCTTAATTTGCTCCAGAGACTGTCAGCCTTACCCAAATTCCATGCACAGGACTCTTATTTATCAGGAGTGGGCCCTCGCATATGTTGGAGGCAGGGTGTTGCTGAACTACCAATGTAGAATGTAATAAATGGGCACCAGTGGAACTTAAACAGTATCTTATTTATTAACAGAACAATATTAATTAGACATTGCAATTAGCACAATAGAGGTGGCATAGCATGGCACATATCACATAAATATTCACAAAGCAGAGGAATCAGAAACAACATAAATAACAATCAGTTTGTAAATGTACAGTGTGTTATTCAGCCGTATCCAGATCAGCTTTATTTCTGTCATAATTCCTGAAATGTTTTCCCTCTTCAGTCTTTTGGTTAATAAAGCTACTTTTTTTGCCTTCCTCTGGATTAACATTTAGGCAGGAATTGAGGGTATTGCTAGATGGGTTGGACTGGATGGACATATGTCTTTATTCAACATCAAATACTATACTAACCTGCTTGGTTCTCAATGTATACAATGTATTTTGCGTGCAACTCTATTGGGAGTGGGGGGGTGTCCCTTTACATTTCGCTCATCGACCTATCTTATCATCGATGTATCTTATCAATATATGTAAGGGTTAGAACCCTGCCACCAGGATTAAGAGCTAAAGATGTGTATAGATTCTTATGATAATTTTATATATAACTGAAGGCTATTTTGTAGAATGGGAACATCCATTTAACATTTAGCATTATAGCACAGGACAAATACTGGTTATTTGGTCTTGGCTCATTTCATTCAATGGTTCTCTGACTATTGACAACAAAAATCAAGATTGAGGGTCGCACTCCAAGTGAACAATACAATTGTTTATTTGTGACTACACAACTCACATATATGCAACCCTGGAGTGTGACCTTCGTTTTTTTGTCATTTTTCCTGAGGGAGGAATATTGAGGTATCTGCACCCAGATGTTGGGTGCACTTACCTTTGTTTGTTCCAGTTCTCTGACTATTGGTCTGAGCTCTGTAGGTGAAGTAAAATGCATGGTTATTTAGTTAGTTAAAAGTAGATAGTTGTAATTACTCACACTCCTTAATTCCTTTTAGAGGCTCTATTTCTACTCTACTCCATCACCAGTGGCCAGACATGCAAACAAATAAGGAATTGTAGATGAGTCTGAAGCTCGTCTAAAATTCATTATTTGTTATTTAGCTAGTTACTCAGTTTATTATTAATTATCACTATTATTATTTATTTTTATCATGAGCACTGAGTGTCACTATGGAGCGTAGCTTTCCTTGGAGTCTGTTAGCTTTTGACAAAGACACACTGAAGAGTGTAATAGTAGAAGTAAGTTCTTACTTGCTCTTTGAGAACCTACCTTTACACTATTTGTTTAATATAATCCATAGCCATGAAAAGTGGACTGAATTTGCATACTTTAAAAAGTGCCTTTCAGGGATTTAGAAATAGCCCTTCTACTGTAAATGTCTGTAATATAGAGATAAAAAAAAATCTTCATTACTCAAAATGAATCTGTTTTGTTATCTGTGTATAGTAGAATTTTCATACTATCCATATTCTTCACTATGCATAGACTTCAATAGAACATGTCATAGTAATACTGTATGAAGAACAAAGTGTCAGTGGAAGATTAACCTCTTCAGGGAGAGGGAATGTACTGCACATACTAATTATTACAATAACCAGACTGCATAAACAGCACAAGCCTTTGTTTGTAAATATTTTATTATATCTTTCATGGGACAATACTGAAGATATGACACTTTGTTACAATGTATAGTAATCAGTGTACAGCTTGTATAACAGTGTAAATTTGCTGTCCCCTCAAAAAAACTCAACAGCCCTTAGTCTATATTGCTGGAAATAAATGTTAGTACACTCTGGGGTCACTCAGGGCTTGGTTTTAGGACCCTTGCTGTTCTCCCTCTACACTATCTCTCTGGGAGAAATAATCAGTTCCTTCGGCTTTAAGTATCACTTACATGCTGATGATACCCAAATTTACTTGTCCACCCCCGCGCTAACCCCTGAAGTTCAATCCCAAATCTCTAAATGTCTGCTCTCTATCTCTTCCTGGATGGTGCACCACCACCTTAAACTCAATCTATCCAAAACGGAATTAATCAAACTGGGACCTAGTCCTCCCTTCTCCATCTCTATTGACAAAATGGTCATTAACCCAGTTGAATCTGCACACTGCCTTGGAGAGATCTTTGACTCCTCTCTCTCCCTCCATCATCACATTAGCAATGTCGCTAGGACCTGTCGTTTTGCACACTTGATGTATGGCCTTGGCCACCATGCTGCAGCTTATTTACAGGGTGTTGGCAATCTTCTCATAGCCTAGGCCATCTTTGTATAGCAACAATTCTTTTTTATGATTCTCAGAGTTTTCTTTACCATGAGATGCCATGTTCAACTTCCAGTGACCAGCATAAGGAAGTGTGATAGCGATAATGGAAAATTTAACACTACTGCTCTCCATTCACACCTGAGACCTTGCAACACTAATAAGTCACAGGTAGGGAAAATGGCTAATCAGGCCAATTTGGATATTTTTCACTTAGGGGTGTACTCACTTTTGTAACCAAGTGTTTGGAGAAAACCTAATTTCCCAGAAGAAAAGCAAAACAAGTTTGGTCATGTTATTATTAGAGATGGGCAAAACTGCTAAAATCCGTTCCGCCTGTAGATTCGCGGATTTCGAAAAAATTAGAAAATCCGCATAAAAACCCATTAAAGTCAATGGGAGAAAAAAATCCGCACAGATCCGCCTAAATATAAGGTAAAACAGCAATGGTAACTTACTGTACATGGCTGTGGGACGTGGGAAATGGTCTGGGGAACACGTACATACACCCAGAACTAAAAAAAAAAAAAAAAAACTTTCCTCACGATTGCACCTTTTTTCGAGCTTCCGCGTTCTATTTTCGAGCCGCGTTCGATATTTTTCAAAAATTCGAGAATTTTCGAGTTTCCAAGGAATTTTTGAAAATTTAGCAAAAAATGATACAGTAACTTACTGTAAATGGCTCTGGGACCTCAGAAATGGTCTGGGGAACAGATCAATCTGATTGTAACCATTTCTGATTGAAAAAGAATATTATTGGTTAGTGTACCAATCAGATTCTTTCTAAAATAATTTCAATATATCCAATCAGAATTGCTTACAAATAAAGGTGAAGTTTTAAAACCCTAAAGATTGAAGCCTGTTATTTGCAGTGTATATGTTTTCAAGGACATGCTGAAAGGCCGCTGACGTGGAGCTCCGCTAACAGAGGGGATAGGTGACTGCTCCTCTATTTTCTGTATAGGAACGCTGGGAAGTCTGGGAACATGAATAATTATCGAACGTTCAAATTTGTGTGTTCAAGTTTGGGTCTAGTCCATCTCTAGTCATGAACTTCCTACTGTGCTTCTTCAGAAATCCCCCCCCCCCTTAACAATCCTGCGCTTGTTTCTGGATTTAGAGCATTCCAATGGGCAAAAGGCACGTACAGCGCTAGAAGTGCACTATAATAGAGGGGCTACATAGCACTGGCTGCGCATCATTTTGACATCCATATCACTGTCTAGGTCCTCCAGAATTGGTTTGTTAAACGTTCAGCGTTAATTTACTGCCACGGTTGTACATTATCGATAATGCACTGTATCGCTAAACTGCAATACTGTGTGTTTTTAAATAGGACCAGTAGACCTCTAAAAGACCTAACACTAAATTTGTCCAAAAAACTTATGGGGGGGGTTAGTCCTCAAAAGGACTCTTGGGTCCCAAATTGTGTGAATACAGGAGTGGTTAACAACAAGTGCTAATCCACCACACTAAAATTCACACACAGAAAGCTTCAAAAGCATGGAAAAAACTCTATAACTCCTACACTGTCTGGTCTCCACTAAACTCACTTTAACACACTGAACTCACTTTAACACACTAAAGTGGCACCTGTCTAGCTGCCTTTTATATCCAGGGGATTGTCACGGGTAAAAACAGCTGCCATTGGTGATTTTGATACATGGAAATCTTCGAAAATGTTCAAAGGTGGGTACGGAAAATCAGAGGATTGGCAGATCTTGGAGATCTGCTATGGAACCAGGTTTGGTTCCACAATCTGGTCCATCTCTAGTTAGTATGCCAATCAGAACGGGTTACAATAAGATTAGAATCTAATTGTAACCAATTCTGATGGGAAAAGAATGTGATTGGTTGGTATACTCAGAATAGGATTCTTTTAGAAAGTTCCCCAGACCATTTCCTAGGGCCCTTTACAGCAAGTTACTGTATCATTTTTGCCAAATTTTCGAAATTTCTTTAAAAATTCGAATTTTCTAGAATATTGGAAATTTTTAGAATAGTCGAATTTTCTAGACTATTCGAAATTTCTAGAATATTCGAAATTTCCTGATTTTTCGAAAGTTTTCGAACGCAGTTCGGAAAAAATTTGGAAAGTGAAATTCCGGAAAATCCGCAATCCTGCGAAATGGCCATCTTTAGTTATTATTTGAGTTCTTGAGCCAGGGCTGCCATCAGCGGGGAAAGAAGGTACTTCTGTATGGGCCCGGGGAGGGTTAAGGAAAGGCGTTAGTTTTAAAAAAAATTGCTCCGTTCTTAGAAGGCACTTACAATGGAAGCCTTCATGCTTCAGCCAAGAGAGGTCACATAACCCTTCAGTCTCCCACTTAACCTGTCTGCATGGAGTTCCCTGCTGCTTACAAGGCAAGGAGTGCAGTGAGAGAACCCACGCTGTCACAGCATGTTAAGGAGTTAGGGAGTGTAAATTCCTGCCATGTAATGTGCTGCTCTGGATGGGGGGGGGGGGGGGGGGTAGGGGGTGTCTTACTGGCCAAAGTATGTCCATTGTATGAGTTCTACCTATAAATGTTGTATATGTTTGTGCTAAATTGTGTCCGTTGAATAAGTGTTCTAGTATGTGTGTAACTTTGCTGAGTTGGTACGTGCTATGAGGGCCCCATAAATTTACCATTATGGAGCCCAGAAAAGCAAGAGAGCCAGCTTCTAGCAGATGAGACACATATTAGAGGCTGTCAGCTCATAAAAAGCAATGGTAGTGTTTGGACCATCTTAAAGAAACAACTTTGACATGGTAGCTGGGCTTAAAGTAATTAGGGCAACCTTATTCAACTAATTTCTATCAGCTTCCTATGGGCCTATAGTAAAAAAATGGTATTACAAAATTGTGATACCACGGGTTATCATAAAAGTACAATCTCGGGCATAATGTACATTAAGATATGAACGTTAATAAATGTACAAATGTTCGTTCATAGTTAGTTAAATACCACATGGTATTGTATGGGTGTTCATAAATCTACGATTTTGATTGTAGATCTATGATCGAAATCGTAAATTTATGAGCGCAATCCTTGATTTACTCTGGCTATCTAAATGAGTGGCAACGCTCGTTAAAGCCGTGGTATCGCAAAATAGAGATACTAACAGGGTTATTCAATAAATGTTCTTATCGTTAAAATTGTGCTAATTTTGCCCCAACCAATCAGATGTTTCAATTTGTTTTCAAATGTTAAATAAGATGTGATTGGTTGGGGCAAAATTAGCACCATTTTTAACGATAAGAACTTTTATTGAATCTCCCTGTAAGCCTTTAGAAATATGACCCTATGGGTGCAACTGCTGCATATGTGGCCACTCAAAAATGCCTCCTTTTACAAAGTATAGGGAGATAAGTAAACACTACTGCACTAATGTACAACACAACATTTTTGGCTGTCTGCAGTTTTTAGGGTAGGTATTTGGGGTAACCCAATGTAACAGAAGAATTTTTTTTTGAGTTTTTGTGAGTTTAAGCCTAAGAAGAAGTAGACCATTTAAAATAAAAATGCTTTATTATTGGGTGAAGTTATCTTGGTGTTGAACAAGTAAATTTGGTGTATTATTAAAGTTCTGACACAAACATTGGTGACTTTAATTAATATAGGTTGCAAAAACAAAATTCACTGGGTTAATAAAAATGTTTAACTTAGCTTTTAACTTAGGAAAGTCCTGCTCATAGACTGGGGGTGGTGGCTGTGGACTGCTTTTATAGGATTATTAAACTATTACATTTCTAAATGTATACCTTTAGGGAATTAGGGAACAAGTGTAAAAAATATGTAAAAACATGAGGTCCTCTCCTGTCTGTCTAAATGCTCAGGTAAAAAGGGAAATGGAAAAAAAGGGTTTTTTAAGATGTCCCAAAGCAGTACCATTGTATCTGATGGGATTTGACAAATATCAGCAAGGTGTATGAGACTAAACCGACAAACCACAATGCGAAAAACTACCAGTGTCGCAATTGCGGTAGGTTGATACTTATGGAAAAAAATCTGTCTAACAGAAGGAGTAAAAGGATATGATCAGCTTCTGTATAGACTATCTATCTATCAATATGTCTCAATCAGGCTCTCTATGCCTAGCTATTTGTCTGTCTGTATACCTGTCTGTCTATTATCTATCTTTATATATGGAGGTTGAAAGAGTAGGATCATCCCAACAGACGTGCCATCTTAGGAGAAGAAGTGGAGGAGGACAGCTTATAAGTAGTAATGAAAGGGGGGTCCTGATCCCTTTAGCACCCAAAGGACCAGCATCTATAATACAAGGGAAGGAGAAACTAGGGCCAGGAAGGCTAGGCTGGTGGTAGTTGTATGGTACTCCATTATTAGAAAGGTCATCTGCTGCCAAAACCCTACATTCTGAACAGTGTGTAGCCTACCTGGTGCTAGGGTTGAACATGTGGTGCCAATGACAAAATAAGAGGAGGAGGAGGAGAGGTCCTTTAAATGCAGATCTTTGGAAACGTCAAATGATGTGCAATGGATAGCTGAAACTGCAGATGAAATGTTGATAAATGTAAGGTGATACATTTACTGTAGGTTTTAAGAATTCTTGTGCTACCTACACCATAAATCGTTCTGTGTAGGTGAATCCTTGTTGGAAAAAGATTTAGGGTTCTAATAGATAACAGACTTGGCTGTAGCAAACAGTGCCAGACAGCAACGGCTAGAGCTAGAAAGATTTTGTCTTGTATAAAGAGGGGAATTGATTCAAGGGAGAAAAATGTACGGTGCAGATTGGAATCCCATGAAGGGGGTTGATTTTGCAGAATAAATACATTAGGGCTGTTTGCACTGGAGAAACAGTGATTGCATGTGGATATGATCATTTGGTGCAATATATTATTAGGATATATATATTTTCTGGTGCATTGTTCACCAATAGGTCATTTCAGAAGAAATTAAGTGGGTGTGGATTGTTGAGGTGGGCATTGTTTGTGGAGGTGGGTGAAGTGAACTAACTAACATTGCAGTGAACTGGAGAGATTTCACACTGGCTGGTGAATTTAAGAGTTCCAGACACTGTCAGTTCAGCCCTTCAGTTTTGTAGACACTGTTAGGTCAGCTCTCCAGTTTACCAGCAACTGTTAAGTCATCCCAACGGTCCACCAGCCACTGTCAGTTCAGTCCTACAGTTCACCAGCTACTGTTTGGTCAGCCACCCAGATCAGATACTGGTAACTCAGGCATACAGTTCACTAGAGACTGTTATATACACCAGTGCTGCCAATACTTCCAGGGGCCCCAAATGTGCTTAATCCACCAATGACTGCACAATGCAATACTGGTAACCAGAGGCACAAAACAGAACAGGTATTGTATTGGGATATAGCCCCAATTAATAAAGTTATAACAGCTGCAAATTGATTACAGCATTGTGGGACCATGGTCAGGTATTCTGGGGGTAGTGGTATGTATCTATCTGTCTTTCTATGCCTATCTATCAGCCTATCTATTCATCTGTTTGCTTGTCTGTGTTGCCTAAAATGTGCATGGCACATGTGGGGTCCAATGCTTCTTATACTGGTAAGGCCCCCTGAGTATGGTTAATTCACAACTGAGTGCACCCAATGTAATACTGGTGCACAATGATGCGAAACATAACCTGATACCCAATCTTCTTACCTGTCCGTGATTACTGCATCATGGAAGCATGGTCAGGTAAGCACTAGCTTTTCTTGTTACACTGCCCCCCCTATATTTTTATCAAGAATGTTTTTTTTCAGTAGCTTTAAATCTAACCCTAAGAGAAATATAATTATTTAGTTGATGTTTAACAAATCTTACTACAGCATTTTCTAACTTTTCCTTTTGTATCTTTAGGTTACCATACCATCTAGATTGTAACATAGTGACCTCTCTTAAAAGTCTTAGGGCAGCGATGTCAAACCTTGGCACTCCAAATCAGGGTGATTCACCCAGAGCCCTCCCAAAGCAGCATAGCCTCTGGTAAACAGGCTTGTGATGTCTGCAGGAGTGCCTCTTCTGGTGCTCACGCAGCTGTCGCAAACCGAGGCTTAAAGTCACACTAACCAATCGTAAAATGCATAGTGTGATTCCCAGGTAAATGAGCCCACAGATGTTTTTAAGGTTTTACACTATGATGTGAATACTTTCCAGTCTACCATAGATAATCAACCAACAGGTAAGAAAGGATACTGATTTAATAACTAACATTTAAGGGTTAAAAAAGAAAATAAAAAGGAATAAAAAAACAAACAAACAAACAGAAAATCTGCAGAGAAGGAAACACAAATCACACATAATCTTATAAATAAGTAATAAACCAATGAAATGCAAAATTACTAAACTCGTAAAGTATGCATAATTATAAAGATCTGCTGTATTTATAAACAAACGGTTATTTTCAAATTCTCTTTCTGTTTTCATACATCTTTGTTTTCGAAAAGATAAATTGTAAATACTTACCCAGGGTGGCTTTGAAAAAATTAACTGGCAGCCAGCAGAGTTCATTTCTCTATGTTTCTTAACCAAAGAAAAGATGTTAGATTAATGAGACCATATGGTGAGACAAGTAGATTTTATTGAAATAGTCTGTGTTTCTTGACTTCCAAGCTTTGTTCAGATGTCCTTGATTCACAAGAGATAATTTGGTGCAAAATGAAAAAGAAACCTCCTATTATTTCTGCTGTCATGTTATAATTAATTTCTATTATCTTCAGATTTATCCTTATTTAGCTTAAGTCTGTCAACTACAACATGCTTTAATAATTAGAAAGACAATTTGTCGGTCACATAACTAGAAAAAGGTTAAACTTATAATGCTGCATACCAGTTCCCCTAAGCTTCTTGGATAATAGCCTATAGGTATGGGCAGATAACACTGCCTACTAATTAATAGCGCATTGATCCCTCCTCTATTGTGTGTAAATGACTCAAACTCAATTTATACTATATACACATGGGAAGTGTGGGATTTCATCCCAATGTACTGATTGTGCATATTAAAATACACATGATCGACCATGATTCACAGACTTGTCTGATTGGAGTAAGTATCTTTTAAGAGGATAAACTTTGGAAAGACTCCTTCAGTGAATACAGAAATGTCATTTTTCTCTACTCACCATGTTTGGATGCAAGGATGCAAGGCCCCGCCAGCAGGTTTCAGTTGAAATTTCTGCAGCAAAACTACAAAATTTAGTTGTTGAAAGAGGGAAAGGAAAGGGCCTTTAGGAATTATAAAAACTGTGACAAGAATTGTAAGAAAGCATTTAAGCTAGCTAAAATTAATAATTCATTTAGGATAGCTGAACAAAGAAAAAAAAAAAAAGCAAAAGTTTATTTATAGACTGAAGATGGACTGAAGATGTGATGCCATTAATTGATGGGGATAAGTTAGTTACAGAGGATGAGGATAAAGCAAACATCTTGAACAATTCCCCCCACCCACCCTCTGTATACACTATAGAATATCCAAGTACAGATAGCATATAGTAGCAAAAATGGTATAAAAGATGCAATTGCACTTTGGTTAACTGAGGATATGGTGGAGAAACAACTAAATAAGGCTAATATTTATAAAGCTCCTGGACCAGATAAAATACATCCTCAGGTTTTATCCAGGCTGTTCAGTTTTATCCAGGTCATTGTTTCTTATTTTTGCATACTCCCTCATATCCGGAAGTGTGCCTCTGGAAAGGAAAAAATCTGATGTAATTCCAATATTCAAAAAGGGCAGTTGTTTTAGCCAAGTACTGGAATTACATGCCTGTAAGTTTAGCTTTAGTGGTGGGGAAGATACTGTTTGATACAGGAACATATTCTAGAGTATGTTGAACTTATAAGTAAGCATAGTAATAGATGTAGTACACTTGGATTTTGCTAAGATTTTTGTTACAGTCCCCCATAGGCGACTAATGTGTAAGTTAAGGTCTGTTGGGTTGGGATGACACATTTGTACATGGATAGAAAGTTGGTTGATGGATAAGGTGCAGAGGGTAGTTGTTAATGGGGCTTTATCAATATGGACTAAAGTTCTAAGTTGGGTACCACAGGGTTCTTTGTTGGGGCCACTTCTATTTAATCTGTTTATTAATGATTTGGAAGTGGGTATTGTCAGCAAGGTCTCTGTGTTTGCTGACAACACAAACCTTTGTCCACTATTAAAATCTACAGAGGATGTGCAATCGTTGTAGGTGTAGATAGATTGTCACATTGGCCTGAGATGAGATTAAATGTTGATAAATGTAAGGTGATGCATTTTGTACTTAAAAACCCTTGTGCTGCTTATAATATAAATGGCTCTGTGTTAAGTAAATCTCTACTGGAAAAGGATCTTGCCGTTTTGGTGGATAACAAACTTACAAGTAACAAGCAGTGCCAGGCAGCAACAGATAGAGCCAGTAAGATATTGTCTTGTTTAAAGAAGGGTTTTATAATCTTCTGGAAAGGAAACCTATGAGGCCCCCTCTGGACACAGAGTCTAAGCACCTGCCGGTCTTCCCCAGAGCCTCTGATGGTGAGGATGTTGTGCAGCAAGCAGGTACCAGGTTGCGGTTTGGAAGAGATAGCATATTCAATTATATCAGCTTGCTCACATATATATAAACATCTATATTTGCACGCCTCGTGTCAATTATATGTAAAATGTCATTTTTACTGTCCCATTGTCATGTTTAGTTTGTTTTGATAACTTCAGCAATTTGACATAATTTCCTACTCAGCTTCTGCAAACCACAAAATATCACACCTGCTCAGCCCATGCTAGATGAAACCACAAGAGAAACTTCTCCAGAGAAACGGATGGGGCCTTTGACGCTCTGCACCTGCTTCCTGGAGAATACTGCTACAATGCTACAATGCCCCAAATAAGGACATATTATGAACTTTATCGAGCTTATTGGCTATAAACTGCATATACCTGTATCCAGAGATAACAACCAACACCCCTGACTTAACCTATATAACACTCTGTGCCTAATAATAAAGCAGAAGAAGCATTTTTGCATACTGAACAGCTTGAGTCAGTGTGGTTCTTTCTAGTTTCTTCCCGACCTAGGCTGCTATATATAATTGGTAACTAATTAGGAAAGGAAAAGATAATTCTCGGACCCGGTTCGGTCCACTTCAATTGGCGCCCAACGTGGGGCCATCAGGCTCTGACTGACCATCAGCCGATGCCCAGGACTCCAGTGGACCAACAGTGGACAGACGGAAACTGATCACTTCCGAGACACAGGTAAGTCCTATGTTATTAGTTTCTTGCCTGTGTCAACCTGTTTTATTGTTGATTACTTTTGGTGTCTATATCGGCTGTTGGTAGTTAGCAAAGACAGGTAACATCTTGCCTGGTGGGTTTCCCATAACCTGTAAAGGATTATCTGTTGCCCGATCCCACAATGTGGAGAAGGGAGCTGGCAAGACGAACAGACTGGCAGAAGGCAAACAGACTGTAAATATGGATGGTGAGTCTGAACAGGAACAGTAGATGAATTGATTACACAGACATTGGATAGACAAACTGCAATGGTGGATAATGAGTCTGAACAGGAACAGCTGATGAATTGATTAGACAGTCACTGGATGAATAAACTGCAATGGTGAATGATGAGTGAACGGTTTAACACTAGATGAATTGATTAGACAGTCACTAGATGAACAAACTGCAATAGTGAATGATGAGTGAGCAGTTTAACAGCAGATGAATAGATTAAACAGTCAATGGATGAACAAACTGCAATGGAGACTGAAAAAAAGCAGGAACAAACAGGTCAAATAACTCCAGAAGTGGTTAACTTTCACCAGAAGTTTTACCGCCAAGAACAAAGGACTGTCAGGGGCATGACTTTTGCCCCAACTTATGTGGGCCTCTACTTGGGGGCATGGGAAAAGGAGGTATTTTCTGGTGAGCAATGCAAGGATGCCCTGGACAAAGTTTCCTTTTAGGGTCGCTACATAACCGACACCCTCATTTTGTGGGATATTTCACAGGCCTTTATCTGTTAAACATTAATACATGGAATATCTGTTGTATTCAATTAGATCAACTGGACTTGAAATGTAGTTCTTGAAGACGTTTCGCTAGTCATCCGACTGGCTTTCTCAATTCAGAATGACTTGTACAGAATCTGTGGCAATTATGTACCCTGGAAATCCCAATTAGCATATCACAGCCAGGTGTTAAGGGTGTGATTGGATAGTGGCTAAGAGGTGTTATAGGAACGCCCAGAGTAAGGTGTTAAAACAGCATTGTACATGGAAGACAGTTAGTGTCGAACCCCCCCACCTCTATTTAGCTTGGTTTCTTTATTTTCACATAAATGGCCTCCTTAACATCTCTCTTGAACCAGTCACGTTCCTTCGCCAGTATGAACATTACAATCTTCAAAGGTATGTCCATTATCCTTAAGATGCAGTTACGCGGCTGAGTCCTGACCCGAGGAATTGGCTCTTCTGTGCTGGGCCATACGTTGATGCAGTTGCTGTTTGGTCTCCCCCCACATACAAATCAAGCATTCTTCACTGCACTGCACTGCATATATGATGTCGCTTTTCTTGTGTTTAGGTATTGGGTCTTTCGGTGTACCAATTGCTGCCTCAGTGTGTTGTTCGGTTTAAAGCAGACAGGGATACGATGTTTTTTGAAAATTCTTCTTAATTTCTCGGAGACCCCTGCTACATATGGGATGACCATGTTCTTCCTCCTGTCTTGCTTTTCCCCTTCACTGTTGGTATTCGTGTTCTTTTCTTTCCTTCTACTTCTTTTGACAAAGGCCCAGTCTGGATATCCACAAGTTTTAAGGGCTCCTCTGAGATGTTTCATTTCTTTAGCCTTCGCCTCTGTGCTAGTGGGGATTTTCTCGGCTCTGTGTTGCAGGGTTCTGATGACACCCAGCTTGTGATCTAAAGGGTGGTGGGAGTCAAACTCAAATACTGATCTGTATTCGAGAACATCCCCACTACGCGAGAACATCCCCACTAGCACAGAGAAGCACCTGGGAAGGGGGCATGTTTCCCCCCGAAACGTTGTGATATATGTGTGGTCAAATAAATTTAGTTTACTTTGGAGTGCGACCCTCGCTTTTTTGCTGTTCCCATACGGACCATTACTGTATCCAACATTCCTTCTTAAGGGCATTGCAACAGGGCAATATCTTAGGGGCGGGGCAAAACTGCACATCCCTGTCACATTTTACTACTCGTGTAGGCCTGATTTGGTCTTTGGTAACTGGGTCAGAAAAAATGCAGATGGAGTGAGTTTGGTCACTGAGTATAACAATGACTGTCCATGGCTAAAACAAATTATGGCTAAACATAGGCCCATACTCTTTTATGATAATTCCTTGAAATAATTCATGTACAAAAAGCTCAGCGTCTAGATAACCATTTTTTAAAAATGTTTATGTTTTGCCTGTCAAGGCCACTTGGCTGGACAAATGTACAACCCCAAAGGTTGCCACAGATGTAGTAACTGTAAAATTTGTACATATATGAACAAGAAAATGTTCTTACAGACACTGGATAGTAAAAAGGAATATTTTATATCTGATTTCATCAATTGCTGTGCATAGACTATGCAATGTAGCTGTCCAATGATTTACATAGGTAAAACTATTAGGGAACTTTGTACCCGAATCTTGGAGCATCTAGGAAACCCCAGAAAAGGCAATCAGGAAAGTAGCATGGCAACTTTCTTTAGAAACATGAGTCCAATCCACAGGGTCTCTAAGTGTGGGGTCTCAGTGTAGGGTGTTGAGAAAATCCTACAGAGATAGACAGTGTAGATGTATAGAATAGAAAGCAGGTCCCCAATTTGAATGAATGAAGAACTCAATATGTTACTTAAAGTGAAATGCCAGACACACCTTCTAGCAGTACTGTATATATGTATTTGTGTTTTATGTTATTAACAATACAGCAGAGGGTGGTCTACTGTTGATCCGTCTTATAAGTGCACAATACATTCATTCTATTGCTTTTGATATGCTAATTACCCCATGCACCCTACTTGTAAGTGTTGAGGTATAAATGGAACTACTGTGCCCCCCCTGAGCATGAGTCAGGATAGTATTCCTTGATGCTCCATGTAATGGGCTTAAAAGACAGACCAGGTATGCACACTCACGCGACCCAAAAGAAGAGGTTGACATAACCTCAAAACGTGCATCAGTCAGTTGGACCATTAGGTGTGTGGACCCCAGTCTTCCTTTCCCAGTTCTAGGTGTGAGCAGCATACGCCCAGCTTACAGCCATGTTTCCGTTCGGTGGACTTTATAGAGGAGCAGGCATCTTTTACACGGACGACCCCTTTACTTGCAAGTTTGGAATTCTCCACAGCCTAGAACTTTGTGGGACATCTGGGTGAGACCTTTCCTATTTGACTTTTTGGGGGGGTTATGGGTTGGCATTTTGCCTGATATTGATGCCCAACGGCTCTCTGACTTTATATTTGGACATCTCCTATTCTTACCATATTTACACGTCCAACCATTGGATTTACTTTCCTTGGGTCGGCCACCGGTAGCTGCTACCACCAAAGGATTCTGCATATACTGTGCTAATGCATTGTTGTTAGTGCTGCCAGTATCATTTTCATTGCACCTTTAAGGCTTTTTGTGCTTTATCCTTTAATATTTATGTTACATTATATGCAGTGAGAGTGCCTTGTGGGCTCCGGGCCCCAAGTTTAAACATGGTCCCTCTTTCTTCTACCTTCCTGATTTACTGAGAAAAATGTTATTTACCCTCTTTACAAAGCTAGGTAAGGCCTGTGTACAAAAAGGACATTTTGGAAATGGAAAGTGTTCAGAGAAGTGCAACTAAATTATTAGGGGATTGGGGGAGTTTGAACATGAAGAAAAATTGGATAAGTTACAATTATGTACACTAGAGAAAAGGCGCTTTCTGGGGCATTGTTCACCAATAGAACATGTCAGAGGATTCTTAAGTTTTGAAGAAAAGAAGTTTAGCCTTCAGGTTGAAAAGGGTTTTTTCACTGTGAGAACGGTAAAACCGTGGAACTGTGGATGTGGTGATGGCAGGTTCATTGGTTATTTAAAAAAAAAAAAAAAGCTGGATGAGTTTCTAAAAACAAAGAATGTTGCAAGTTACTGGTATTAATACATAAAGTGGTTTTACCAGGGATATTTTTGATTACCACTTGAAGTCATAATTCTGGTAGCTTTTTTTGCCTTCAACAGTTAGGAAGGAAATGTGGGTATTGGTAAGTAGGTTGGACTGGATGGACGTATGTCTTTATTCAACCTCAAATACTATACTATACTAAACTAGGATTTGATGGTGGAAATGACAGTAGTTCTACATCAAAATCAATTTTGAACATGAAACCTGGGAGTTCTGACCCTAAACCTGGGCATATCCCTTGTTCCTAATTCAAATTGATAGTGTTAATAACCACAGGACCATCTACTACGTCTAAGAAAATAATCTTTTAAATCACGAGCAAGCATGAGCAGTAAGCTGTCAAATTTCTGGTCCTGCTGCAACTGACAGATGCCTCTGGACATGCATGATTATTTCTCCTAGTGTTAGAGACTGCTGAGCTGTTGTCCATGAACAGAACTTTGACAGCTCACTGATATGCATTGCTAGCAGCCAACCAGAGGCGGGAGCTATGAGTATGTACCTACCTTAAGATAATTATAGGTTTAGCAAAGTCTTTTATCTACTTTCGACTTGAAATTTCCATTTTACCATGGAAGCTCTAAAGACTGGTGTACACTTCACTTTCAAGAGACAAAACTACAAATGCAAAATCAGAGAGCATTTGTGGCGTGGTTTTGGCTTTCTTGGGTGTGAAAAATCGATAGACATGACTAAGAAATCTAGGGGAAATGGAACTCTAGCCTTAAAGAATATTCCAAGGAAGTGGTGCATCCTGGGAAAGACCATTGGAACCTGAAATGGCAGCTCACTAATGTCAACAGCAGGGAACAGCAAAGGGTATGAAATCAACTGATTTTCAAAATGGGAGAGAATATGTAGAATAACTAAGAAGGCATTACACAAACTAACAATTTAACAAATATTGATATTCCACTGAACTGTCCCTTTAAATATCTTACTTACTAGAAGCTAGTAAGGAGTGCTGTAACCATATAAAAATGTTCAAGACTATAAGATATGTCAGGACATGAAATCCAATGTTACTTTATATTTAAAAATGGAGATGTTCGAAACTGTTGAGTTTTTGAATTTTCGAAATTTCCGAACATTTTGAACATCGAAAATTCGAAAACGAACCCATAGAAGTCTATGAGAGAATTTTTTTTTAAAGTTTCTGTCCATTTTGAGGGACAAATAGTAATAGTAGGTTACTGTAAATTACACTGAGACCTGGGGAAATGTCTGGGGAACCCGTAAATATAACCAAAACCTATTTTAAAACTATCTTTCATAACGAATGTACCGAAATTAAGCGCTACTTTTGAGGGTTACCGAAATTACAAATTCGAGGGTTACCAAAATCGTTTCTTTGCTTTCGAGGGTTAACGAAATCGATTATTACTTTCAAGGATTACAGAAATCGATCATCTCTTTTTCGTTTCACGGTTTCGATTTTTGATTTCGATAATCATCTATTTTCGATCTCGATGATTATTGTAATTTCGATACAAATCGAAAATTCGGAAAATCCGGTTCTGTGAAAGTTCTGAAAGTTTCGTCGGGACCTCAGATTTGATTCGAAACTGTGCTCTATTCAAACTCACATTACATCTCTATTTAAAAATAGAGGGTTACATTTTCATATAACAGCTCTGAATACCCATTATAAGTAATTAGATGGTTTATCACCTATTGTTCTGTACTCCTTATAGTTCAAAATAAATTTCAATGATTGTCTATTTTTGATTTTTGATGATTGTCTACCCGGAAAATCCGGGTTTACGTGAAATGCGGGAGTTCTGAAAGTTTCATCGGGACATCGAAAACCCTCAGATTAGATTTGAAACCAGGTTCTATTCGAACCCACATTACATCTCTAAATGTCACAGGTGCATTACCAAATACAATAACAAATATATATTTCTATTATAACAAGGAACACAATAATAGCATTTACATACCAGCGATGCTTGGATTGGCTTAATTAGAGTGCAGATGGGTAGAGATGAAACAACAAGTACAAATGTGATCCCTTTCACAGTGAATCTCCTCTCGGTATGATATGACATGATATGACATCATCAGTAACAGACAGATATAAATATATAAACAAACCAGCAGGGGGAGCAAAATATAATATATAAATGAACATAACATAAATACAGTAGATGAAGACAACACAAATTTACAGTTTTAAATATAATTTACAGGCTCTTTTCTTTGGCTGCAAGGAGAAATAGAAATACAGGGTAACAGCATTTGTTTTAGGGGCGTATGTAGGGTATGAAAAGATCCAGGCACTGTATAAATATGTTTAGACAATGCCTTTCCTCTATCCCAATTAAGTCACACCCATTAGGTACTACGAGATAGATAGAAAGAGAGATGCAGACAGATACACAAGCAGATACAAGCAGATACACAAGCAGATGATAGAGATATTGATAGGATATATAAAGAGACAGACAGAGAGAGATATAGATCTATAGACAGAGAAATAAAAATAAGGAAATAGGATAGATAGAAGACAGATAGATACAGAGACTGGGCCGGCCTTTGATATGGGCGACCTGTGCGGCCACACAGGTTGCACTACCAGGGGGACGCCAGCAGTAGGTGTGAGGTCACGGAACTGTAGGTAAAAGTTGTGCATCAGTGCCACAACCCCTACAGTTTAAGTCCTGCAAATCAAATGTATGTCACAGCACCACCCCACAGACAAAGCCCCAACACATGCAAGCTTTACTTAAGTTTTCTGTATGCTGTGCTGTTGTGTCTGTGCATTTAGTGTGTTACATTTTATGTAATGATGTACGCACGATATATACAAGCATGCATTGTAAATACTGTTAGACAGTAAGTGCAGGTGGCAGACTTGATTTGGAGCAGGTCAAGGCAAACAGCATTAAGCAGTGTTCCCAGGGGGGTGTTTTGGAAGGGGTGCTAGGCGTCAGTAACCAATCTTACACAGGGTGCTATTAATACTAAGGGCAGCCCTGTACAGAGAGACATAGAAAGACAGAAAGGATGGATAGATAGACAGATATACAAAGACAGAAAAAGAGACTGAGATAAACAGACATATAGACAGATATTGAGAGACAGATCAACTCTAATACCTTCAAGAAATCTTTTTTTACCATTGCAAAATAAATAATATGCTGAGAAGATTGCTGAGACAAGTGTTTTCTTACTTAAAGTTTTTTTTTTGGGGGGGGGTTCGGTCTCCTTTAAAACTATATGATGGTAGGGTGTGCATTAAGCAGTAGAGTGGCTTAGTGGCTAGAAATTATGATTTGCCTTGATTAGAGATGGGATCCGGGTCTGACATGGAACACCTCAGTTCCAAAATCCGAAAGATCCATCAGAATCCAGATGGATCCTATGGATTGCGGGACTTCAGAACAAATTATCGAAGATTTTCGAATGTACAGAGCTATCTTTGAAAGTTCGAAAATCAAAATCCTCGAAAATACGATCGACCCTTCAGAGTTTTTTTTGAAAATTATCAAAAATAGCTCTGTATATTCGAAAATCTTTGAAATTCGTTCCGTTTTCGGATCTTCGGGGTTTTCCCGAGATCTGGGAATCCGAAAACAGAACGAAACTTTGTAGTTTCGGCCATCTCTAGCCTTGATGTCCTGAATTCGAATACAACCTTGCACACAACTGCATGGGGTTTGTATCTACTCACAATCATAAAGACATACTAATAGGTTGTATGTGTCAAAAATGTGCTTAGACTGTAAGCTCTTCGGGGCATAGCCTAATGTGAACGTATCCATGTAATTGTAAAGCGTTACGGAAGATGTTAGCGCTATATAAACATCCAACAAACAGTTGAGGGATGCACACTACTTTTAGATGCTTAATATATTTATTAGTGAATCACACACTTTAGTGAATCACGCTGTATAAATCACAATAATGATAATTAACCACACGGGGCAAATTTATAAAAATCCTGCTTTGCAAGAGCAATAGCAGCTGAAAGTAAAGTAGCACTGAGAGCATGTATTATACCCTTTTTTCATGATTAAATCACTATAGTAAGATGCTATGCTATAGCTTTAACCTAAAAACAACACGTACAAGAGCCAAACAATAAAACAAAAACCAAGACGCTGCTTATCAGGACTTCAATAATGAAAAATAAAAAAAAACATGAAAAAGAAATGGCACATACAGTTGTTGGAAACATCCAGTGGATTTATCATTCTGCATTTTAATTAACATTTTCAGAACAACGCTCTATAAGTTAAATTCCTGCCACTGATTAACTAGGAAACTGGTCATAAAAACAGTTTATGATATAATATTGTCACTGAAACAAATCTTCTCCTTCTTTCATTATGCATTTCCTCATATTCCGGTAATGACTGAAGTGTGGAAACCTTTTCCAGCTTTTGATTAAGCCATTGTTGAGCTGGATAGCGTTCAAATAGCTGGGTAGATGGAAAAGGACTTTGCATCTTTTCTTGTAAAAAATATATGGTAAATATTATTTATTATTTGTAAATGTAACACTACCACTCATTTAATAATGGTAAAAGTTGTTTGTTTTCATTATCCAAGGGTTTTCCAAAATAGCTAATAAATGTCACTTCAATGTATGGGTTTAGTTATCAATAGACATGAACGAAGTTTCATCGCCATTTTCTTTTCATAGATTTACAAAGTCACTATAAGTCTATTCAATACCATAATGCTTTGCATAGAGATCATACTATGGTCAACAAATCTAACACAACCAATCACAGCTATTTTACAGCAGCCTAATTACTTTACACAAGACATTTGTCAGGGTGTTAGAGTAGGGAAAAACTTGAAATAAAGTGTTTTCCTTTTTTTTTCATTTCAAAAGTTAATCTGCCAACTAGTCTACCAGTCACATTTCGAGCCGGTTCACTAGCCAACATTATTTATACATTTTGGTGGAAGCTGTTATACGTCACAGAGTACTTTTAAAGTATTTTGTGGCCTTTGATACAGGCTCCCCACATAACTTCTCTGAAATATTTACTATTTTTTGTGATTGCTAGTAGCCATTGATCTATAGTATATTAATTAAAAATAGTTGCCATTTTGCAAGCAAGGTGAAATTATAGTTTTACCAAATTGCCGGTGAAACAAACTGATTGTTTTATCTATCTTCAGTTATAATATTTTGACAGATATGGCATAGGATAGAAACTTATCCAAGTATCTATGATTTTTAAAGCCTTATGACAGTGGACTGAGCCCAGACCTTGTCCCTAAAAATAAAGCTTCTATGTTCTTAATCAAATAAGCTAAACTCAAATTAAAACAATAAAGAAAAACAAAAAAATATTTTTACTTTGGGAACAGGATCCTGGATAACTCTTATATTACCCTTAGTAATATTCCATGTGAAATTTAACATGATTACATTTTGAATGTTGTCTTATTACAAATAAAGGACCCTTTTACCCACATGAACATATACAAAGTCAAAAGCCAAACCAGGACGGAAAGCCAGTAGGGTAGTCAAATAAGCTGGGGCAGCAAAATATAAGGGTAGTAAGGCAAGTCAGGGATTTTGAGCCAGAAAATAGTCAAATAAACCAGGGATCTTAAGTAAGAAGGGTAGTTAAAAAGCCAGGTATTATGAACTAAAAGGGTAATCAGACAAACCAGGGACAGAGTTCCAGAAGGTTAGATAGACTTAAGTCTAGGAGCCAGGATGTTTGGACTAGGAGGGATGAAGCCATTGTGAAGACAAACATCAAGTAAACAGCACTACCAGCAGCATATTTTTATACTAATCATTTTAATTAATGAATTTCAAAAAAATAGTGACACTGCAGACACAACCAAGCATCCCTTTCCATGCTCCTGAAAGGCAGTAACCAATTTGAGAATCTATTGCATCACAAGAGCACAGTAAGGTTAGGGAGCGATATTACATCTCAACCCACTCTGTAGTTCTTATGATCAAAAAACATTTCTGGCTTCTCGGTGGCTAGCACTGGTGCTTGTATGCTAATTGGGACCTTCCATGGTACTTAATTGCCAAAAGATTTGTGTACATTCTGAATTAAGAAAACCAGTCGGATAACTAGTGAAACGTCTTCAAGAACTAAATTTTAAGTCCAGTTGATCTAATTGAATATAACAGATATACCATGACCTGGATGAATGAGAACCTTCACAAGCATGTGTGTATCTTTGTTTTTAAATATGTTTTAAATGGAGCAGTGTTTTTTCTATTTCTCTTTTATACATTTTAGCAATTAAAGACATGATGGACTGTATGGAGGTAGGATCTGGCTTCCTCTGAAAGAATGGAGGCAATAATCATCTGATTAGTAATATATCTAATAATGTGCTGAATACATTGGCTAGAATTGGCAGCAGGTAACTGACAAGTGACCAGTTTTAAGTTTAAAGGGTGGATATGCCATTTAACAAACTTTCCATCACACGTCTAGGCTGACATCTCAAGCAACAGAAGACCATATAAAACAGATATATATATATATATATATAGGTAGAAGGATATGAGGCACAAACCGCTCAAGTTATTCATCTGTTCTTAATAAAATCTTTTTATTAAAGATTTTGGCTACAAATCTTTAATAAAAATGGTAGAATCGTATCAACACTGTATAGCGAACCCACTGATAAGAACTCCTACATGCCAAAAGCTACCACCCTGTTGCTCAAAAAGAGGGCATTATATTTTCACAAATGTTACGGGTTATAAGAAATAACTCAGATCAGGAACAAATGTCTATTCAATTAGACAATATGAGGATAAAATTTTAAGAAAGGGGATATAACTTACAGGTTATTAATAAACAGCTCCAACGAGCCTTGAATTATACATCGAATACCCCCAAGACTATTACTAAGGGGGAACTTATCCCCTATTCACTCCAATGTACCCCACAATCGACACGTATGCAACACAGTGTCAAAAACAATTGGAACATTGTTAATAATGATCCTAACTTCCCCTTCAAACATGTGAAGCCGCGATTTGTCTATAAGAGAGGTAGGAATCTTAAGGACCTACTTGTAAAGACTGACATATGCAAAGTTAGCAACATGGTTCCTACTAACCGGTGGCTAAAAACCAACAGGGATGGCTGCTTTCGATGTAGTAACTGCCAAGCATAAGGAAACATGATTAGTGGATCTGATTTCCCACACCCTCAATCAGGCAGGAGAATCCCGATAAAGGGCAGATATTCTTGTATGACTACTCATGTCATATATTTTATTACCTGCCCCTCTGGGAAGTATTATGTGGGCAAAACCACTACGACCATGAGAGATCGACTAGCTAATCACCGTATGTCTATTAGAAAAGCATTGGCCGATGGTACCCCTAAATATACAAATGGGTTGGACACTGGGAGGTTTTATATGTCACTTGTGTATGCTTACATCACATCCTAATGACGGCCATTATGGCGGCCGAAACGCGTTGATGGCATGTTGTAGGTTTGAATAAATTATTATTTTTCAAGACCCTGGAGTGCTCCGGTAATTCTGCTGTATATATATATATATATATATATATATATATATATATATATAAAATAAGGGTAAGGATCCGATGCACTCCGTTGCCTAACGATTGCCAGGGTGCTGCCAGAGGTATATATAGTAAAGAAGTGGTACAGGCGCACTCCATGGACTAAATGAGTCTTTATTATTAAGAAGGTAGGCCAAAGCAACCTATGCGTTTCAGCCCGACGCTACTGGGCCGTCATATAGATTAATATTATAAAGGTGTGAAATATCAAAACACAAAATTGACTTTCCCAGCCAAAACTATATATTGATGGTACGACCTGAATGACATTCAGTAAAGAATTTGATTCAGGTCATACCATCAATATATAGTTTTAAGTGACACAGACATTAGCAGCTTATTATATTTCCCTTTTTATATTAACAGGAGGCAGCATTACAAAGAGACACACCTGCAGTTACTTTGCGTCGTTCATTTAGGGAAATTGAATTGCTGTAAATTAATATCAGAATGTAGCTGACCAAGTATTGAACTTCTGCAGTAGCCAAATTAGCTGCGTTGATCCAGTATCATGAGCGGTTTCTATGTTGTAGAGCTTGGGACTTTCAGTAATCAAATACGCATAAACTGATTTTTTCCAGTCCTAGAAATAGATTCATTAAGCTATACTTGTTTTATAGATACCATAAAACAGACTGTTAATTCTGCTGTTTATGGATTACAAATGAACTGTTATTCTCAATATTTCAGGATTTATGAACGGTTCTGTTGTTTTCCTTGTCAGCAACACGCACTGTTACACTCGGCGCACAGGGATTTTAAATGAACTATCTTTTCTCTGACATTCTTAAACTAACTGGCTTAGAAGGAAATCTCACTTCTGTTTGGGGACCTGTAAGTGCACTTGTGAAATTGTGATCTTAAGTATTATCAATTGCCTTGTAATCCCATTGTATTTTATTACTCAAGGCAGCAGTAAACCCTATTGGTTTCTTTTATTCTGGTTTAATGGCAATCTACATTTTCATTTTTACATTGGAAGATTAACTATTTGTTTAGCACATTTCAATATTAGATATAATATATTAAAAAGGAACCCAGAGTAAGGACCTCAATGATAGTCCCACAAACTTGGACATATCAGAATAACTGCAATCTGTCACCGAAGTTCCAATAACTGATAGTTGGATATCTTCCAATTGACCAGGCCCTGGAAACAAGTGGTAATAAAAACCAGGCAGCAATTGGAACTGATTGCAGACATATAAGGTAAGCCCAGGGGAGAAGATCTAGGGTTGTAGGTCCTCAGCCTGAGTACTATTATTGGTTGGGGAAAGAGTATATTTGCCTTAGATAATCCTACAGGTGATCCAGATAGCTAAGCATTAGATTTGACAGTAAAAGACTTTATTATACACACAATATGTGGCTTCTCTTATTAACTACAATGCACAGCATACACTGAAATACATGTAATAATGCTCAGGTATTTGTTTTGATCTGACCACATCTAGTAAATATCTATTCATCATCTGTAACTTTAGTTACATTCTCCTTTATCTTTTTTTTATTTTTAACAACTGAATGTGGAAAGGGTTTAAAACAAGTTTGCTGTTTATCTGTTGTGTATTACTGCCTAGGATGAAGATTTGGTGGAGCCACGCTATATGCATCTTTTATTAGTATGCACCTTTATTAGTGTCAGATGTGAGTGGGTTGCCCGTTTGGAATCCGAAGGGGAAACCTGGGGGGAGTGCAGGTACTGGCAGGGGACTGTAAACTGAATGGTGGAAATGGGGAGGACAGGGTGGGCAAGGAAGATAGATTTGTAAGGGTCATCAGGGGAAGTCAGTAATGGAAGAATAGGATTGCTTCTAACAGCTAGTCCATCTTAACAGATTTGCCATCTTAGGTGATGAAGCAGAGGTCAGCCCAAAACTAGCATGAAGCAGATCAATCCCTTGAGCACCCAGGGAATCAGCATCTCTAATACAAGGGGGGTGGAGGAGGAGGGGGGCTTTGTGGGACCAAGTGCTAGGAAACCTAGGCAGGTGGTAGTGGCAGGGGACTCCATTATAAGAAAGGTGGATAGGATCATCTGCCGCCAAGACCCTACACCCAATAATCTGTCTACCCCACATGCCAAGACCTAGCATCAGGCAGGCAACACACAATCTTGGATGCGGTAGATCAGGTAGACTGATTGTTGGGTGGGATTGGGTGTGACCTGGTGTTCTTGGCTCATATTGGTGCCAATGAGGAGTAAGAGAAGGAGGAGAGTTCCATAAAAAGTACTTCTATAAGCTAGGAGCCAAATTTAATGTAAAGACCTCCAGGGTAGTATTTTCAGAAATACTACAGCAGTGAAATGCTATGCTAGAGAGGAGTATTAATGTATGGCTTAGAGGTTGGTGAGGTTTGGGTTCTTAGAGAACTAGGCAGAATTTTCTGTTGGCTACAGGCCCTTTGGGAGGGATGGGTTGCACCTCACTGATTGATGGTGCAGCTGTGAAACTGGGGAACAAATAGCTTTAAAAGAAAGAATGATGTGATCGGTATAACAGAAACATGGCTAAATAATTCACATGACTGGGCAGTAAATATGGAAGGATATTCCATAGAAGGAATAAATATGGAAGGATTATTTAGACATGACAGAATTAATTAGAAAGGATGGGGAGTATGTACGTAAGTAAGAATTGAAACCAGAAGAAAGCAAAAAGGTGGGTAAATTGATTGTTGGTGTTTGTTATAAGTCACCAAATGCCAGTGAGGAGGTGGAAATTAATCTCCATATGCAGTTGGCGAAGGCTGCTAGTATGGGGCATGTTCTGGTTATGGGGGATTTCAATTACTCTGACATAGATTGGGAACTGCCAGCACCTCAAAAGGTATCAAGTTCTTAAATTTTCTATAGGAGCCTTTCCTTTCATACATTGTAGAAGTTCCTACTAGACAGGATGCGATGTTGGATCTGGTAATATCTAATAACCCTGAACTCATTTTGGAGAGGAAGGTAATGGGAAGCTTAGGGAATAGTGATCATGATATAGTGGGCCATATTTATAAACCCTTTTATACCCTTTTATATCGATCGTAGAATACCGTGCGGTAGCGAACTACTGCAATGGTATTCTATGGGGATCGTAAAACCAACAATCATGGTTAATCTCCAATCGGTTTAACAATCAGAAATTTATGATACCGATCGTTAAAAAGCGATACCGCTGCTTTATAAATATGGCCCAGTGTCACTTAATATAGGTTGCAAAAAACAAAAGTGTACTGGTTTAACAAAAATTTAACTTTATGAAAGCTAATTTAATGTTATTAAAAGAATCACTCCTGTGTAAACAAATTAGGTCCACGCCAGCCTGGCTTAATGTTCAGGTAAAATGGGAAATGGAAAAAAAGAAATTCAGAGGAAACAGAGCAGGCTTACAGGGAGTATAAAAACTGAAAATAACTAAAATCCCAAAATTAAATAGCAGAACAAAGAAAGTCCAAACCCAAAATGTTTGTTTAAGTATATCAATAGTAAAAAGATAAGTACTGAGAATGTAGGACCATTAAATAATGGAGCTGAAATGGTTATAGAGGATGACGATAAGGCTAATGTGTTAAACCTTTTTTTCCTCTTTCTTCTGTATATAGAATCCTAGTCCTTATAGCAGGGACTGTAATAATATGAAGGGTATAAATGAGGAATATTCACTCTGGCTGACAGAGTATATGGTAAGGAAACAATTAAAGGGCATGTCCACCCCATTAATAATTTTTTTCTGTAGTGTAGGGCTCCCAACCCTAAACGCCATAGTTATTTTTCACAAAACTCCCCCGATGATTACTTACTTTGCCTCTCTCCTCCGACGTTCAGTCCTGGCCCTCTGCTTGCATGTAACTGCAGGGAGGGGGCCGGACCAGAAGCCGCGTCCACGATTGGCTGAGAGGCAGCCAATCATGGATATGGTTTCCGGCTGTTCTGAATATTGGGGGGAAGAGGCAATGTAAGTAATAATCGGGGAAGTTTTGTGAGAAATAACTATGGAGTTTGGGGTTGGGGGAGGGAGCCCTACACTACAGAAAAGGGGATTGGAGATAGGGGGAGGGAGAGAGAGAGAAATGGGAGGGAGAGGGGGGAGAGGGAGGCGGGGAGGGCTGCAGTGCGCATGTCATTTTTCTCCCGGAGGAGAGACAGGAAGCAGAGTCCTATATGGACTCAGCCAGGCTCCTGTTGGTCAGTTTTTTGGACGTTGGAAGGACATTACAGGAGAACCATTTGAAGCAAGGATGTAAGGTAAGGATTTTTCTACACTACACATTGGGGCCAGTAGTGGGTTAAATGATAGTTTTGTGGGTGGACATGCCCTTTAAACAAAGTTAATAACAATAAAGCCCAAAAACCAGATGGAATACATCCACTGATCTTAAAAGAGTTTTTGTCGAGTTTTAACTAGACTACTGTTTCTTATCTTCTCTGATTCACTTTTGTCTGGTGATGTGCCATTGGATTGGAAAACAAAAAATGTGATACCAATATTCAAAAAAGGGTAGTCGTTCACAGCCTGGTAACTTTAGACCTGTTAGCCTAACATCAGTGGTAGGTAAGGTGCTGTAAAGCTTTGATACTGTACCACATAGTTGACTAATGTATAAATTGTGGACTTTAGGCCTAGAAAAAAACATTTGTACATGTATAGGTAATTAGTTGTTGGATCGCAAACAGAGAATAGTGGCCAATGGAACAACATCGATGTGGGCTAAAATTCTAAGTGGAGTGCCTCAGGGTTCTGTACTGGGGCCACTTCTTTTTAATCTGTTTCTAAATGACTTAGAAGGGGGCAATGAGAGCTAGGTCTCTGTCTTCAAACCCCATGTCAACATGCTTACCAACTCCTGCTGGCTCCAACTCAGAAACATCTCCTGCATTTGTCCCTTCCTCTCAAAAGAAGCTACAAATCCATCCTAAACTCTGCTGTCCGGCTCATTCATTTCTACTCTCGAGTCTCTGAAGCCTCTCCTCTCTGTCAGTCTCTCCACTGGCTGCTCATCACACAAAGGATCCAATTCAAGCTGCTAACCCTATCTTATATAGCACTATACAAAATAACCCCTCCATTTATGTCAGAGATGATCCACCGATACCATCCCTGATGCAACCTCCGCTCTGCCAAAGATATCCTCCACTTAGCCCCCCTTATCAACACTTCCCATGCACGCATTTAGGACTTTGCTCATGCTGCCCCCCTGCTCTGGAGCTACTTTACTCCGTCTGTCCATCACTTACCATCCCTTAATACCTTCAAATGTAACCTTAAAACCTGCCTCTTCAGTCAAGCATATAACCTGGGCTACACATTACCCCTTTCACTGACCCAACTTCCTCTCACACTCCACTGCCAATCTATTTACAGCATACCGATTTTTGTCACCTAATGTCTCACCCCCATTGCCTCTAGACTGTAAGCTCTATGGGCAGGGTCCTCTTTCCTATTGTATCAAGGTATTGCTGTAAGTAACTCATTACTGTGTATTACCTGTTTATGAAATATGTATGAATTTGTATAATATGTATTACCTTGTATGTAATGTATAACTATGTAATTGTAAAGCGCTACGGAAGATGTTGGCGATTTATAAATGCATAATAATATTATTATTATTATTATTATTATTAATAATAATAATAATAATAATAATGACACTAAACTAAGCAGAACTCTGGATTCTTCAAATTATATGCAATTGCTGCAAACAGACCTAGTTAGATTATCAAAATTGGCAGCAGAGCAGAATATGAGATTCAATGTTGATATATGTAAGGTGATGCATTTGTGATTTAACAATCCTTGTGCCACCTACACCATAAATAATTCTATGCTAAGTGAATCTCTAATGTAAATATTTGGGGTTCTAGTACATATCAGACTAAGCTGTAGCAAACAATGCCAGACATCAACGACTAGAGCTAGCAAGATATTGTCTTGTATAAAGAGAGGAGTAGATTCAAGGGAGAAAAATATTCTTTTCCCTCTTTACAAGGCACTAGTAAGGCCTTATTTGGAATATGCGATGGAGCTTTGGAATCCCATATACAAAAGGGACATCCGGGAAATGGAAGGATTTCAGAGAAGGGCAACTGAAATTATAAGGGGAATGGGGGGGCTTTATTATGCAGGAAGATTAGATAAGTTAGGGTTGTTTTCATTGGAGACGCAGCGTTTGTGTGGGGGTATGATCACATTATATAAATATATTAATGGGCCATACAGTAAACTCTCACCAAATGGCCATATCAGAGGAGTTGGGAACATCCTTTTTTAGACTAGAAGAAAATAAGTCAGTATGGAGTCAGTAAGGAATCCCACCCCACTAACACCCCCCCCCCCCCTCTCATTTTTAGTTTTTTGCCTTCCTCTACATCAACTGTTAGGTAGGTTAAAGAGGACGGTATAAAGGCTGAACTAGATAGATGTATGTCTTTATTCAATCTCAATTACTATGTTACTATTTCTTAAAACAAAGTTCTGCAGAAGTCACACTACTTACCATATTTTTTAATCACTGTTATATAGATGTAACATACATTTCAGATACTTCACATTTGATAGAACAATCTTTGACAGTTGATAAACAATTTAAATTGAATGAATGCAATGGAAACATCTAAATATTTAATTTATGTAACTCTCATTTTGATGCTCTTTACACTTTGCTCAAATAATATAGATTGACTGCTCTGGTTTAACAGAGATCAGGGATAACACAAAATAATATGTCACAATAAGTAAATCTGCCAGTTGTTCACTGGTGCAATCAAAACAAAAATTCCTATATCCCGTACAAATGACCCAATAATTTATTTTAGTTGGAAAGAACAATTACAATATATTAAGGAGAGAGCTTAACTTTCATGTAGATAATTGAAATCTCATTAGTTTTATTCACAAAAGTAAATTATATGGTAAAAGGCTGATTGTTTTCGCTTAAAGCACTGAAAATGTTTGTTCTATTCAAACACTCTTTTTTTTTAATTTAATGGGAATTTCTTAACTGGAACAAATGAAATGAATTTCTTATTGGAACAAACGAAATAAATTTCTTATTGGAACAAATAAAATAAATTTCTTATTGGAATAAATGAATTGAACTTCTCATTGGGAGGAAATAATCAATTAATGAAATCGGTTGAGACCATCCATAATATAAATTTGCTTGGTATTTTGCACTTGCAGTGTTTTGTACTTTCAAGCACATTTTATGTTGTATTGTAAACTTTGGGATTAGTTTCACGCACTAAGATTCAAAGAAACGATTTTCCTATATTTCTGCTTTCATTTGACTATTAATTTATTGCTTATGAATAACAGGGTTTGTATTTCCTTTATAATCCACAATAAATCGAATTCTGCAAAGTTTTACTATTAGAGATGCAATTAAATCAAACAATTGTACAATTTAACTTTCATGATTGCAAACAATATTAATGTTCCTAAAAAGAATGAAAAGGGATTTGCCTGAGTAACAGAAAACAGAGCCACTATCAGAGATGGAGACGAACCCGGTTCTAAAACGGATTTCAAGAATCTGCCCTAACCTCGGATTTTGCAGTTTTCTGAGTTTATTGGATTTTTACAAAACACGAAACAGTTTTCGATAATTATCAAACGATCTAGAATTTTTTTATTTAAAATTTTCGAGAAAAAGTTTCAATAAACCTAAAAAATACTACGAGGTATTCCAAAACAGGAAGTGCATGAAGTTTCAGGTTCTGGACAGTATTTGTTTTTAAAGATTTTGGGAAATGATACACCAAGAGATGCATTTTAAGGAAAAATCATCTCTTGGTGCACAGTAATGTAAAGTTTAAAGGATAAGTGCACTGTAAAAACCAAGTTATGTTCGTTTGGAAGCTGCAGCTTTAAAAATACTGTTGCATTTTTTTTTTTTACCTATGCCCCTCCAGAGCCTAGCTTTGTGCCTTGAAAGTTGCTGACATCTTGTTACTGGTTTGCTGAATTTTAAGCTCTTCCCCTCTGAGATTTCCTCTGCTTTCTCCTGCTTGAACCTCAAAGGATAATGCCTGTGAGTTTCGTGCACACGCACATGCATGGAACTCACAGGAATTACTGTTTGAGGCTCTAGCAGGAGAGTGCACGGAACTCACAGGCATTATCAATGGAGGCTCAAGCAAGAGAAAGCAGAGGAAGTCTCAGAGGGGCGGAGCTTAACATTCAGCAAACCAGTAACAAGATGTCAGCAACTTTCAAGGCACAATGGTAGGCTCTGGAGGGGCATAGGTAAAAAAATATGGCAACTGTATTTTTAAAGCTGCAGCTTCGAAATGAACATATGCACTTATCCTTTAACTATTGTGAGACTTTAACACCAGCCAAATAAAAATTTAGGTTCACTAGTATGCTATTAATGCATGCCCATGGGGATGAGTGTTTGTGTTTTTTTTCATCTCAAAACACCTTATCAACACCAAGGTTAATAGAATAATAATAATAACCAGATGATTGTGACTGGTTATCATGGGAACCGGAACCAAAGCAGAGGTTTTCATAAAATAATGACTGTTAATTGTATTAATTGCTAATAATTATTTTACCCGCCAGGGTAAATACCATAATGAATGGTATCGATCGTTATTGTGCATTAACATTGCTATATAAATTTTGCCATAAGCGAGCCTTATGTTATAAAGCATCCGTGCTGCATTTTTAATACAGCAAAATAAATAGTCCTAGAGACATAACATGGCTTTCTCCTAATGTGTAGCTACCAGGGGTGCAGGGGACGCGACCGCACCAGGGCCCTTGGCCAACAAAGGGCCCCATTTTGTGCTTAGGTTCCAAAACTACCAATCTGTGCGCCAACTGTTTTACAGTAATCTGTGTACAAAACATTTTTACCATTGTTTGTGTGCCAAGCATTAACCCAGTGCCTGGATGTGTGCAGTGCCAGTTTCCCAACCAGTTTATTAGTGTCTGCATGCCAAGCATTTAACCAGTCTTTGTGCCAACTATTTTACCAGTGGTTATATACAAAGCATTTTACCGCTCTCTGTGTGCCAAGCATTTTACTAGCATCAGTTGGTTAGTGTGTTGGGGGGCCCCTGCCCAAATTTTGCATCAGGGCCCATAAGTCTGTAGCTACGCCACTGGCTTTCTCTGTAAATATGTACTGGCTTTCTCTGTAAAGAACTGTATGTCTCTCTAAATTTATAATATTATATTTTGCAATAACTGCAACAGGGTTTTAGGAATGCAGACAGGTGTGAAATCTATATATCTTTTCCTATATCAAAACAGGTCCTTTCTAGAAACAGTTGATGTACCACTACAATATAAATCATAAAAATTTACCAACAAATAACAACTGATTTTTTTCCAAAATGCATTAATGTATGGATGACTGCAAGAAAAAGATTTTCCCTAATATATAGTTGGTTAGAAAATGTTCCTACACAAAGACCCAGTGTGAACTCAGTAAAATCTTTCACTATTTAAGCCCAGCACATCAGGATACAGAGTTGTTTTTGGCGGAAGCACAATAACCACGTGAGAGGTAAAAACCCTGCAGTTACCTAACCCCCCTCACACATTAATTCACACTAAGCAAGCATTGTTGTGGAAGGGGAGAGAGTAACTGCAGGGCTATCTGTAGTATTCAGTTGGATCAACTGGATTTGAATTTTAGTTCTTGAATACATTTCGCTAGTCATCTGACTGGCTTCAGACAAGCCAGGCAAGAATACAACAGACAAGAATGTTTTGGCAAAAAAAAAAAAAAACAGGAAAGTGTTTCAATCAGCATTGTACATGGCAGAAAATTGTCATTAAGCCAATTGAGCCTCAGTAACCCTCTTAAATAGAACCCAAACTTTACCTCTATGTAGCATTAGAAATACAGTATAATATTACACCTTGGTATCATTTTGGAAGATATCTACTGGGGCTAATTATTCATTCACTGCATCAAAATGTGACTTTTTAACATTAGCGTTAATGTTGCGCTCTGGGTAAGTCTCTCCTTTTTTTATACTGGGCTCTAAATTGTACAAACAACTTAAATATAGAAAAGGAAATAAACCTGTCTTGGCAGATTACAATATATAACGTTCAAAAAAGTACATAGGGGACTTGAAATGTGAAGTCTAGTGGAAAGATATTGTGCAATTTTACCCTAAAACCTGTTTAGGGCAGGCCCACATAAGGTTTTAGAAATCAGCTTTTGCTCATTTACATTTAGGTCATAATTTATTTCTACCAGTAGAAATAATTATTATTTTTATGGATTTATATAACACCAACATCTTTCCTGGTGCTTTACAATTACAGTACATATGAGCAAAACATACATGTTACATGCAAGGGTACATGCAAACTCTCTGGGGATTATGTAATGTCACGCACTTTGTGCCAGTTACAGCATGGGAGCATGGCAAAGTAAGTTGTGATGGGGAGGAGGTGGTAACTTTTGTGGTACTATGCAGTGCAAAATTTAATGTACATGTCTCATTTTGAGTATTTCAGAACTTTCATTGAAATAACCAATCAGTAGTTGGAATTGGCTTGTTAAAAAATTGAGGTCAGGTGCCTTACACTGCCATTCACTGAATGATAAACTTGTGACATGAAACTATGACAGATATGTTTTATATTTGCAGGTGCTTGGCAGGAATAAACATGTATGCAGTCTATGTTGATCTGGTTTATAATGATACTTAACTGCTATATATATATAAAGTCTGTGAAAACGGAGGCACTCACAGGTCTTGGCAAACAAACAAATGTTTATTCGAACAAAATAGGTTTACATGTTTCCGCCCCAAGAGCGGGGCCATCTTCAGAACGTTCTGAAGATGGCCCGCTCTTGGGGCGGAACATGTAAACCTATTTTGTTTCGAATAAACATTGTTTGTTGCCGACCTGTGGTGCCTCCGTTTTCACAGTTTGTATCCCCCTTGGATCGTGCATGCAATGATTAGAGAGTGCCCGCTGCTCAACATATTGTTTATATATTATATATATATAATTTGTATACTCACACACCTCCACCACTTCACATGGTCCGGTGCAATGCCTATGGACACATGGCTGTATTGTATCCCATATACATAGCAGTTGTAGGCAGCACTCTGGACTCTTATTTCAATTGCCGTAATTTATTGTTACACAGTCACATTTCATAAGGCGACGTTTCGGGAGTAGCTTCCTCCTCTCTTCAAGCTCTTAATTGACAGTCAATTACAGAGCTTGAAAAGGGAGGAAGCTACTCCCGAAACGTCGCCTTATGAAATGAGGACTGTGTAACAATAAAATTACGGCAATTGAAATAAGAGTCCAGAGTGTGCCTTTACAACGCTATCTAATATATATATATATATATACACAACCATTATATTATACACACATCTATAATATATATTATATATATATATATGTATCATTTTTACTTATAAAGCGCAACTTAGGTACGCACCGCTGTACATAAAATGCAGAGTATATAAAGGCATATATATAAAACAGGTGTGGTGTGCCTTGACACATTAGGAAAAGAAATGTTCAAAACTGGCGAATTTCATTCAATTCGGACCCGGATTAGGGTCTTTAATTAAGCATCAAATCCCTACCCGAAGAGCTTACAATTTAATTGGGAGGGACAGCATACAGATACAAGTGGGGGGGGGGATACAAAGGGCTTGAAAAGGATAAGAATCATTTATTGTGCTGGTAAGCTAAAAGTTTAAATTTAAAAGTACCAATAGATGTTAGCTGGTGAAGTGAGAGAGGGAGAGAGTTCCAAAGGTACGAAGCAGCAAGAAAGAATGGTTTAAGATGGGAGGAAGCAGTTTTAGTTGGGGGTTTGTGGATTGCCTTGCAAGGAACACGGGACCAAGAGAGAAGGGACCAAGAGAGAAGATAAGTAGGGTGGAGGGATTTAAAGGTTTAAAGAAGGGTATAAAATATGATTCTTTGTTTGATGGGAAACCATCCTATGGCCTGCAATATCGGGGTTGTGGGTTCTCTCTTGGAAGAGAGTGAAATGATTCAAACTGCTGAGTTTAAGACAGACTGGAGCATGGACATAGATTACTGGCTGGAGACAAAGTAGCAGAAAGTTATAATAGTTAAGATGGGGGAGTTTATTATATGACAGGGCTTAAAATCAAGTTTTTTAAATTTAATACAGAAAATCAAAAATAATAACTAAAAATATCAGGACTACCATAAAGCATGAAATTTTTTTAGAAATATTCAAGTAATTATGTTCTTTAAAGAAAAACAAACATGTAATTTATCATTTCTATAGTTATGTACTGAGCTATCTATGTATTTATCGCCCTTGTATGACTTTTTTAATTTTGGTACTGTACAGCACTTCGTGCCCAAATGGCACTTTATAAATAAACTATACATACATGTAATAAATGAGCTCTGTGCATCATACTTGTACAGTACACCGTATTTCAGACTGTATAGAAAATCCTTTTTTTTGTTCCAAACTTTCCCTGCTTAATCATTTTTTCCCATTTCAACTAAATTGATTTTCCCTTTGTGAACATTTTAACCTTATACCAATTTTCTTTTTATTGCTAAGAGGTCGACTTCTATCTTGTTTAGAACATTCCGTTATTTTCAGATTGACAGAAGCCTTTTGAGTCTGAAACTGAATGCCACCTACAATTCTGATCATTTTTAGACTGCCTTGAGCATGTCAAGCATAAAAATACAATTCATAGACTAAAAGGCTTTTTTACATATTAAGACACAAACTTTACTTTTGCAATTTTTTTTCATTTGAAAGCCAGTAGCATATATTTGCTTTAAAAAGACTAATCAGTATAGTTTATTTCAAGTGAAATAATTGCTTACAGAAAAAATATTGCCTGTTGTCATTATCATTCGGGCAAGGAGCCAGCACAAAATGGGGCATGGATTGTTTGCCAGCAAAATGCTGCTAGTAAGTGCATAAAATTCCTCTGGTTTAATGGTTAGCATCTGGCAATATCAATACAAAACCATCGTTGTGATGCACATTTAAATTTTTTTACCACTCATTAATAAACTGCATCCCAAGAAAAAAATAAAATCATTGCAGGTAAACAGAAAATGAAATATTCCAGGCTTTAAAAAAAATCCTGTTCATGTGTTAGAATTTGTGCAACAACATTTTTAACAGTAAAGTATTCCAAACAAGCACAATTTTGTTATAACTAAAATGAGTTTTAAAAGGTCAGCTGTGGTCTCAGTGGGTTCATTAAAAGCCTATAGTCTTACCTTTGAAATAGTCCTGAATCAATTATTTGGCTGCATCCTGTGAGAAATGTTATTGTGGATGATGTTCAAACCTCCAGTAGTTTGACATCATGGACCCTATGCTTCTCCCCTGTTCCCAGGAGCCTGGTCACATACAGATGGGTGAAGCTTGGATTTTGAGATCACAAAAGAAATCTGAGCCAAGCTGAGTTAGCTTGGCTCAGCAAATCACGCCAAATTGTCCTAAGGGATTAAGATAAGCCAATGTCCTGTCATGTACTAGCAGCAGTCATCCACTAGGAGGCATAAGAACCTCCATTCTTTCCCTTATAAGGAAATGTTCCTTATGACAAATGCAAGGAGATGCAATTTAGTTTACAAATGGGTGTAGTAAGTTACTCCTTCCAAAACCCTCAGTACCCAACTCACTTGACTTTTTCTTTTTACACTGTAAAAATCAAGTATAGTTTAATTGGAAGAGACAGCTTTAAAACATGTTTCCCCTAGGTCCCTGTGGTGCTGGCAAATCCACCCCAGCTGTAAAAGTTAGTGCAACTGATTATTCAGTTGGAATCCTGAAGTCAGAATGATCAGTCTGACTTCAGTTTTAAACAAACCCTGTTCTGTTTGGAGATTACACACTGTCCATAGTGTAAATCGCTGTTTGTTTTCTTTTTGTTTTTCCTATTAAACTGAACTTGCACCAAACGCCAACGACTGAGTGAAAGACAAAACCCACATCCTAACAGTCCCCCTGTGTTATCGCATAGCGGTGTCAATTGTTTTCATTTCAAGTCATTTCTATGTGGTACTGTACAAAACTGCTGCATGCCTTGCGTTTTTTACAATGCACTACATCTCAGAAGTCAAGTGTGAACAGTACACATTTTGGTGCAATTTCCCTGCATGAAATCATACCAGAAAGCAGCCTAGTGTGAGCGAAGCCTTAATGTTAACATTAATTTAGAGCAGTTTCCTAAAGCCTCTCTTTTTGTATACAATATAATAATTTCAATCTATGCAAAGACTAATCCAAGATGTAAGGCTGGGTATACATGTTGGGATCCTTTGTTCCCACTGAATGTTCTGACTGGTCAGCCAGGATGATGGACTCTCAGTCGTGACAAAAGCAGCTGCGTTCGACAGTTTACCACCACTGAGCATGGTTTTCTAATTTGTCCGATTTGCAATTTGGAGGCCGCCAATCGACCGATACACTTAAATAAGTCTGTCGCCCCAAAATATTTCATGGTGTGTACCCAGATTAATTGGGGGAAATTACAGTTGGGAAGAGGGCACCAGAGAAGACTTGCATAGAGCACTAAAATGGCTAGAACCAGCCCTGAATTATTTTAACTGTATGTTAGGTTGTTTGCAATTTTAGTTGCAAACAACCTAATTTTACTGCAGCTTTTATAAGCTGTAGTGTCTTGTTTCGCTGATTGTATTGTTTTCTGATGTATTTTAAAGCCTAAAGTCATACACTGTACATTTATGCTCTGTGGAGGGCTTTTCCCTCTTTTAAGACAACCTTACCTTCAGCTATATAGCTGACAGGTATCTTGGGCTGCCGAGTTCAATCCCATGAACCTGTGTCCTGCACTGATGTAATATTTCAAGAAACATGGCAGAATAGTCTGAGTTATTTATAGGATTAGTGAACCCTCTCTAACAGACTCTTTGGAGGCAAGTGTGTGTTAATGGGGAGGGTGAGTATTGAAACACAGTTACACTTTCTATCATAGAAATATCTCCTTTTGATTGATCTTCTATTGGATGGAAGTTTGAGGAGGAAGATAGATTCAAGCTCTGCACATCAGTTGCATTTTACTGTGGTGTTTGGACTGAATGGCAACACCCTATGCAATGTTATAATTAATATAAAGAAAATAAAATAAAGTTATAGTGTTATCCAACAAATATTATATGGATAATATCTGCCTTATTCTATACTAGCAAAATACCCATGCTTCGCAGCGGAGATGTATTCAAATAACCTTTTTAGTAAGAAAGCAATAATGTATCAAGATTGCTGTAATAACTCGGCACTTGATATATTAAAGAAAGACAATTCAATAAGCTTTACGATAATGCAACACTCATTAACTTTAATTTAATATTATATTTTTATTCAACTACGAAATTTTGGTGAAAATAACCCCCACCACCCCTCCCTGTCTGCCCCAATACCCCCCACTATTCCTCTCTGTCCACCCTCCAAACCCTTCCCCTTACACCTCAGCCAGTCCCCGCACACACCCTGAAATTTTGGTAAAAATCGGTTCAGCCGTTAGTGTGCAGGAGTTCAAAATTCTATTCCCCCCCCATTCACCCCCACCCTAAAAAATATATTTTGTTAACCTTTTACTGGTAAAGGAGTATATGCATACACAATTTGATTGAAATCGGACCAACCATATAGATTTGTATAGCTTGTAAGCTAGGTAACTATAAGTCTGTACAATGTCAGATACTCACCGTTACAGGTGGAATTTCGAAACAAAACCTGCTTAACTTTTGTAAGTAAGGTGCAATGAATGAGCCTGACAAATTTAAGCTGTCTGCCTCCACGGCAAGTTGGAGAATTAGTGATGAGTGAGTGAGTGAGTGAGTGAGGGCTTTGCCTTTTTTTACCTCCCCGTCCGCCCCCAAGACCCCCCACTATTCCTCTCGGTCCACCCTCCAAACCCTTCCCCTTACGCCTCAGCCAGTCCCCGCACACACCCTGAAATTTTGGTAAAAATCGGTCCAGAGGGCTTTGCATTTTATTAGTAAAGATTAACGCCCATTTCTCTGGGAGTGACAAATGTGTGTTTATATGTTAGATTATTAGGGCAATGCTATTATAATAACACAAGGCTGTGAGATAACCTCTGTTGTAAGAAGGCTCTATTTCATTTTATACTTATTCAATTTATACTTATTTTATATGGGGAGCTTTTAGCTCCTTTAACCCCACCTCACCTAAGCCTATAAAGCTAATCAGTATCCTGTGCTTCCAAGTCCTAACCCTATAGCAACTGTAAATCTGGAACTTGCTGTGGTAAATACTAATTAGTATGAACCTAGCATGTTGATCTGAATCCTGTATAGGGTCTCAGGTCACCCAATGGAGCTGTTTAGTTTGAATCACACAGTGTGGCAGGATTGCCTGGGTCTATTCTCAGACCTGCAGGTTTATCCTATTTGGTTCCCCTGGATGCTGGTGACTGTCAGAGTAACAGTTTAAAGAGTCTATATCCACTGTATATATATTTATTAGTTATTTTGCCTCAGTACTTCTGAAATACATACTCATTCTTTATTCAAAGGCAGAGCACCTACTGGACTTCTTTATCAAAGTTTAAATATTTATTTAAAATATGGATGTCCTAAAGGAGGCTACCAAGCTGGCCAAAATGCATCAACTGGCATGGTTCCTGTTTTAAAGGGTCACTATACTCACTGAAACAACTTTACATTTTCAGAAACTATAATTTAAGACAAAATTATGGTACTCACATATTTATCTGTGCTTGCTTTGTCATTAAATTATAAATGTTTAGTGAGTACTCCATAATTCCCCCCACCCTCCCTTACTCACTGCCTTCTTTTAGTGTCTGCAACACTTATAAGTTCTGCACAGCCTCACCATGGACACTGCTCAGCTTACACATCTCCCCCTCCCTCCCCCTGCTGTCTTTTCTCTGCTGATTCTCTTAAATGTTGCAGAAAATGTGCTGACAGGCAGGCAAAGAGGTCAAGCATGGGTTACATATTATAATTTCTGCTTCTGGAGTGACAGGTCTTTCCCTGTAAATGCTGGGATTTCAAATGATGATTTCTCAGAATCTACTGCTCAGATTTAAAATCCGAAAAAGTTTTGGAGGAGTGGAATCTTGCTGTATCTAAAGATACCCTTTAAATAAAGATACCCTTTAAATAAATATTTAAACTTTGATAAAGAAGTCCTGCAATTGTTCTGCCTTTGGATAAAGAATTAATTTATATATACACGGAGCACTCCAAGGTCTTATTCAAAGAAGCAAATCTATTGTATTCACATCAAATTCAATTATTTAAATTTGTTTATATGAGATTGCATTGTGTTTTCAGGAGGTACTAGTGAAGTGGGGGGTATAAAATATTAGATTAAGGAAACATGTATATGAATTTGTGTAATTTCTGTCATTCGTTCGGATTTTGGGACTTTGGAGCCCATTTTCGATAATTACCGAACGTTCGAGGCTACTCGAAAATAGCCTTGAATGTTCAATAATCATTGAAAATGGGTTTTGATGTCCCAAAAGTATGTTCTGTTTTCATATCTTTAGGATTTTTCCAAGATCTGTGAATCCAGAAACAAAACTTAAAGGGTATGTCCACCCTTGAAAAAAATGTTTGGTATATCATTCCCACTGTCCCCCCAGCCCCAACCGCTCTATTTATTTTATTAGAAAGTGCCTCAAACTTTACTTACCTCCCCTCTTTCCCCCGCCGCGCTGCCAGGCCCTCTGCTTGCGAGAAAATGCAAGCAGAGGGGCGGGACCGGCAGTCGCGTCTGTGATTGGCTAAGCGGCAGCCAATCACGGACACGGCTGCCGGGAGTTCAGTGCGGCGGAGGAAAGAGGGAAGGTAAGTAATGTTTGGGGCACTTTCTAATAAAATAAATAGAGCGGTTGGGGCTGGGGGGACAGGGGGAATATAATGTGGAAAGCATTTTATGGTAAGGGGAGGGAATCCAAATTGGGAGGGAGAGGGAGGGAGAGGGAGGGGGAGGGAGGGGGAGAAGGGGTGCAGTACGCATGCCAAACTTCTCCCGGAGGCCAGATAGGAGGCAGAGTACTATATGGACTCTGCTATCCTCCTGGTGGGCAGTTTTTGGGACTACAGGAGAACCATACGGAGCTGGGATGTGAGGTAAGGATTAAACTACACTACACAATGGGGCCATTACTGGGGGGGATTATAGTTTTAGGGGTGGACATGCCCTTTAACAGTTTCGGCCATCTTTAGAGGCAATGGGATTTTACCAACCCCAACTAATATATTTTGCACTTTATTACCTTACTAACCAGATATATAAGGATAATTGTTGGCCCGATTCTGGCAGAGAAAGTTGGCCCCTCCTTTCATGCAGTCAATCAAGCCTGTGATTGCTGACATCACAACCAATGACTGACTGCTGTTTCACCAGCTGCCTCCTCTACACATGCCCAAGCATATAAAAAGCTCTTGGAGCAGAGGGAGGAGGCAAATACTTGTGCTGGAAAGGATATAACTTTTCATTAAATATCTGGACAATAAAATGGGGAAAATAGCAGTTGGGGTTGTGGGCAGATACCTGTCAAGTTTTTTATTTAAACTGTGAACATGCCCTTTAAATGATATTTTAAAGGGCACTATTCAACAGAGCACCTTTTCTAGTAGGAACTTCAACCACCTGTGGGAGAAAACATTGCATGTATTAAATTTAGGAACCCATCACCCTTTACTGTGTTGGCAGTTTCACTACTCCAATCAATGTCAAGGTATTTGCCATTTGCACATGAAGTCGACTCACTTCCTCCTTACTAGCATTTGGTGGCATGTATCAGACATCAACAATAACTTTACCCCCATTGCTGTTGCCCAGTTTCACCCATATTGCATTCACTTTAACAACAATTTAGACATGTATCTCTTCTTTTAAATTTAGCTTTAAATATTGTTTAACATAAATGCATCCCTCTCCCCCTTCCCAATTTTCTCTATCATACCTAGTAGTATCTAAATATACAGCACAGTCATGAGGAACCATGTTTCCTCTATACCCATTACATCATAATTTTCAGTTAAAGCCAATATCTCCAATTTTCCCATTTTTTCATCCAGGCTTCTCACATTTGTTAACATACATTTTGATCCTGTAATTTAGTCATTTTAATAGACACGCCTCCATCTCTTCTATGACCTAAGATATGACCTATATATATATATAGTATGCAGTATCCTATGTGGATCCATTTAGAAATATTATAATATTGATATCATTTTTTCTAACAACCTTTCTTACAAGGCTGTATAACCATTCAATTTGTGTGTTTTGCAAACATTTGTCAACACAATAACACACTGTATTCAGTGAAGGTTTTTGTTTAAGCTTAGATGGTAAACTCTACAGGTCAGGGACTTGAGTTGAGCAAGGTGCTGCATATAATAAGGATAACTATATAGGAAGCAAGATAGCAATCCATTTGAGAACCTGCAGCCTGATTAATTTAAACATACATTATTTACAATCAATTCCCTGAATATCCGAAAGAGAGCAAAGAAATATAAAGATCACAGAATGAAAGAGTTAGCCGAAGTATTACAATAAATGTTACACTAGCATATTAATATTGAAAGCAGAATCCTATCTAATAAAGCTAATCTGGCTAACAAAAGATTAGATTTGTCCAATCAATTTTCTGCACAAATCTTGATTCATCTCTGCAGAGCGAGGTTAATGGTTTTATACTGATTATATTGTCATTTAAGTAGAAAGAGACGTTCCGTATTAAAGGCTATTTTAATACGAACAAAAAGGCCCACCAAACAATTAAAGGATACTTAGTGAATTATATGAAATGTGTGACTTGTTATGAAAGGGACAATATTATTTTGAGTGGCACGAACTTTACTGTAAGAAAGTGAGAGATCTGTGCTAGGTATTCACGAGTTCACTCTGCATTAAATGGTAGACTTATTTTTCATTCAATTATATTGTGTCATTAACCAGATCTCTTCCTAGTTTCCTTTTATCTCTCCCTATTTCACTTCACCTACTTTCATTAAATTCTTTATGGCCTTCCTTCAAATGTGCAGCAATTTATCAGTTTTCTAATCTTACTACATCTGAAGCTTAAGGCCCTTACCAATCACTTCTTATTCGGACTTTTTTTTTCTTGGAGCTTTTCACTTTGGATTTATGCTAAAGGTTTCTATTTGCTGCAGTGCTTTAAACTTTAAATAAAACATCAGCAATTAAAGGACTTAGGAAATAGAGCTAGCTGCATTGTTTTTTTTTTTTTTATAGAAAAACAGATAATTACTGTTTTTTTTTAACTTTCTCACACTATGTTGTGTATAGTGTATAGTTAGGTTTATAAATGTATACTACCTTTTTAATTAGAGCTCAGATCAGAATAAACATAATATCGTTTAAACGGTAGATCCCATCACCTAATGTCTCACCCCCATATCCTCTAGACTGTAAGCTCTTTGGGCAGGGTCCTCTTTCCTATTGTATAACATGTATTACCCTGTATGTAATGTATGACTATGTCATTGTAAAGTGCCACAGAAGATTTTGGCGCTATATAAATTAACAATAATAATAATAATAATAATAATAATAATAGATCTGTATTTGGCATGTTGGGATTATTTATTGTATTTTTATTTATTACACCTTACCTCCTAGACTTCAGGGTAGACTAAGGGAAGACCCCAGGGGAGGGGGAAATCCTCTCCCTTATCACGCACATCAGCAAGTCAATGGACCGCCTCCATTTTCCTGTGTGGTCACTGCATTTGAGAGGTTTAAATTCAAGATCACCGCTTCGATTTGAATGAAACCAATGGGAGATCAAGGGGACAAGGAGGGCACTTGAACTATATCCTCCGGATATAGAATTTACAGTGCTCCTTCAATCTTGCAATATATAGATTACCCATGCCAAATTCATCCCATTTTTCAAAAAATGTTATCCCTTGAATTTGCTGTAAATTGGCATATTGGTAATATCACTGGTAGAACACATTGAGGATGCTTGTTAATCATTTCAAAGTTCTGACAAGTTGGAAATGTAAATTCAATGAAGCATTTTATGAGTAATTCAATAAATGTCCACTGATTGCATTAAATGAAATATGTATTTTGCACTTTGGCAGGTAATAAAATCATGCAGCTAAAGTCTGAGATATAACAAGATGCTGTAATTCAACTTTAAATCTTAGAAATCGTGTTGCTTTTTATGATCCTCTTTAGAAATTTTATAGAGCACAAGGATGTGAAAGACCATTCATGTGTTCAAAATAGTAGTAGTGACTGTTTCTGAAAGGTTTCGTTTTATTGTATAGAGAAGAGGAGAAGAGTTCTCTAGCTTCTACAAATACCAACCATTTTATTTTGATCCACCTTACCATTGTATCAGAAATACAAATTAAAAATAAGGAAATGTAGGGCAGCACGGTGGCTTAGTGGTTAGCACGGATGCCTTGCAGCGGTGAGGTCCTGAGTGCTCCAGCGACATTAGACCAATCCTGCCAGAACCGCATAGCATAAAAGAATGGGAAAGTTGGTTCTGGCAAGATCAAACTAATATTGCATGAGCGCTTGGTTGGATAAGTAAAATCGGATATATGTATAGCCACCTTAAATCCTATACAATATCCTGATTAACATGCAAGGTTCATATTTATTAGTATTTACCACAACAAGTTCCAGATTTTACTAACCTATGGTGTTAGGACTTTGGAGCACAGGATACTAATTGAATATACATGTTAGGGAGAGGTTTGGATAGAGGAGCTAAAAGCTCCACACAGAGTATAAAATGAAAAAGAGTCTTCTTATAACAGAAGGTACCTCATATAATCATGTTATTATAATAGCATTGCCTTAATAATATAACATATAAACACATATTTCTCACTTAAAGAAATGGGTGGGGAAATGCAAAGTATCTTATTTATTGCCTGTGGCAAAGGCATGTGTCTAGATATAATACAGCCTAATGGTATAGAACAGTCGTGTTTAACTTTTACCTTTTACGTGTTTGAAAACCACAATTCCCAGCATTCTGTTTGCAGTAAGTTTTTTCTTAATATCCTGTAGCTAAGGCATCTGTCTAGATCTAATACAGCCTAAGCTTGTGACCTTTCACATGTTTGAAAACTACAAATCCCAGCATTCTCTGTTTTGCAGTTAGTGTCTTCTTAATGAACTATTCACATGTTTAAAACTACAACTCCCAGCATTCCCTAACTGCACAGAATTCTGGTAAATTTAGTTTTCATACATCCTGGAATAAAGACATTTTCCTGACTTACAGACATTAAAAGCCCACGGTCATGCTTTAGTGCTTACTACCCAAGGGGTTGAACATGCAAGTAATTAATCTGCCCTTCCCTTACATCCATAGCTATTAGACTATTGGATTAGGGAAGCATTATATGGGTCGATTGGTTGGCGCAATGTTAATACCCGCTTTGTGGCGGCAGCGCGAGTACCAGAAGAGGCACTCGTGCGGCTGTTTCAAAGTAATTTACCAGAGGTTGCGTGCCTCTTTACGCGTAAGTATTAAACACCAACTAATAGCTAAATACTTATGTGCGGGTGAGATTCACCCAAAATCGCACAGCCTCTGGTAAATCGCGTACGGGAGATTTGCCCAGAGAGCTTGTGCCTCTGGGTGAATCTCCCTGTTAGAGTCATAAACTTTACCATATTTGCACTCACTTCCAAATACCAACTACCTGGCAGTTATTTTGTCCGATAAAGTGGCCATACATGGCATGATTATCGGCCGTTCGTACACATTGTGCGTCATGGGTTGGCACCTGCGATCGCATGTGTGTACAAATCTTAAGGCTGGGTAAACACCAGTAACGAACCAATAGTGCTACGGATTAGTCGGCTGGAAATATGTGATGGTGTGGGGCGACCAGCCGCGACCGAGTTCGGTCGTCCGTATCAGACAAATGGATCAGTTAGTAAATCACGGCCAATCATGCAGTTCCCTATGGACCACATGATCTGTCTGTCACATGCGCTGCTGACTGCAGCCACTGTTACTGTGACCAACAGCCATCTGTCCTGGCAGGGCTCTCACACAAAGCAGATGCTCAGTTGGGACACATGATAGTGTTATATGTATCCAGACAAAATGGTATTAACCTGCAGATCTGAATACAGATCGCAGTGCAATACTGCCACAATGTGCAATTCAATCTGAACAGCTCCATTGGACATCCTGAGACCCTATACAGGATCCAGAATAACTATCTAGGCTCATACTTATTGATAATTATCACAACAAGTTTCAGATTTACAGTCACTATGGGGTTAGGAACACAGGATTCTGATTATCTTGACAAGTTATGGAGAGGTTTGGATAAAGGCGCTAAAAGCTCCCCACGGTATAAATGAAGTAAAGCCTTCTTATAACTGAAGGTACCTGACAGCCATGTTTGATATATTAATATTGGGGGGAAAACTGCCCATGTCTCTAAGAATGCTGGGTAGTTTCAGAGACATGCAAAGTCATTTAATCATAAACAGACAATTCCTGTCTAGCAAACAGAAACTGGATTATCTCATTACTTTCTATGGAGAGGGAAGGGGGTGTAAATGTGAGAGTCTGAAGAATTTTCTAATTGGCTAAGACTATCACATGTTTTACAAACAGCACATAACTGGGTGTAATACAGGAACTTCCTTACACTCCCTGTCTTTTCATGGACAGTGCCTAAGAGAATTTTTTGATTTGCTAACAGTGGAAGATCAGAACCTCTCATTGGATGTTAGTAAAATTCCACTTCCTTTTAGTGTCTACATGGAGACCCTGTAGAAATCCTGGAGGTGTGTCTTAAACTATCATTTTGAGTTTTCCATTCAAACTTAGGACGCCCCTTGAGGACGGCCCTTTGGACATGGGCTGAAACGCGTAGGTTGTCTGCCTACCTTTGTCTAATAATAAATCCTATTAGAAGACCAAGGAGTGCTCCGCTCTTTCTTTGCCTCTATGTGTACACTCATTTGGTAGCACCCAGGCATTTGCATCGGAACGGAGTGTGGACGAGCTCACACATCTATATTCATATATATATATAGCATGTGGATCAGCAATTGGCACACCATTCCCCTTGTTAGTAGCGCCTGGGTGCACTCCAATCGGTCAAATAGAATGCAAATAGCGGAGGCACTCTCGGGTCTTGTTAAAACATATGTCTATATTAGAACATATTTAAAAACGCCTTATCAACGCGTTTCGGCCCAGAAGCACGCCGTCCTCAGGATATGATATATTGAGAAAGAACTATGTGCCGAAACATTACCAAACTTTATAACTTTATAGCTTTTATCAACATTTCATTTTTATATTTATCCGTTGTGCAAGTATGAGAAATGCAAATTTTTGCTAATGGTAATTGAAGTAAAAAAGGTTAGAAGTTAGGACCTTCCAGACTGGGGTTACCTTGACGTGGTTGGAAGGCTTTTCATTCATGTGATCACACTGGATGGATGAATATTACAGATATACCATGACCTGGATGGATGAATGTTACAGATATACCATGTCCTGGATGAATGAATATTACAGATATACCATGTCCTGGATGAATGAATATTACAGATATACCGTGACCTGGATGAATGAGTATTACAGATATACCATGACCTGGATGAATGAATATTACATATATACCGTGACCTAAATGAATGAATATTACAGATATACCATGACCTGGATGGATAATTATTACAGATATACCGTGACCTGGATGGATGAATATTACAGATATACCATGACCTGGATGAATGAATATTACAGATATACCATGACCTGGATGAATGAATATTACAGATATACCATGACCTGGATGGATGAATATTACAGATATACCATGACCTGGATGAATGAATATTACAGATATACCATGACCTGGATGAATGACCTTCACAAGTTTATTCAGTGTTATTTCTAAGATTGCACAAAAAGTCTCATGACAAAAGTCATTAAAATGTGAGGTAAGCAGCACTGTCTGCATTCAGGGTAAATTACACCAAACATCATTGTGCTGTACAGATGTGTTTTGTAATACTTCATACCCATAGTTGATAGTGTGTTTGACACAAATTTACAAACATGTCCGATCAAACTTTCACCTGATTTGGACAATGGAACCGCAGATTTCGGTCTTGTGCAGCCAAAAAAGTACTGCCAATACTTTGACCTGAGTGGTCGATATTTTAAAAAATAGGCACGTGTGTACCTTACATTTCCTTTACACATACCATTATCTATATAGTTATCTTGATGTCTAGAGATATTTTCATACCAGACATTTCATTTCATACCAGAGCAATGTCATAGTTGGCTCCAACTGTGCATAACTTTACAACCATGTAGAAACCCCATGGCTTTGAATGCAGTTAATGGTTTATTTCAGAAACATTCAGCAATGAATTTAAAATGGGGCATGGTGTCCTTTATTTTCCGCTCTATTGAAGACCGTGGGGATTGTGGGCGCATTGCAGCACCTGGGAATACAAACAGGTATAAATGTGGGTTCTTAACTGCATATCACTTATCACACGTAGTGTCTACTGCACAGAGTAAACTGCTTAACACAAATATTGGCATTTCCACAACAGCAACAATGGTATCTGACAAGGTACAAAAGTTACATAAAAAATAAACGGAACATTATTAACATCTCCCCTCTAATGAAAATGGATCCAATAATACTGACCATCTGGCAGTAACATAATGTAAATGGCTTTAATTTATGGCTATTACAAAACATATCTCAAAATCCAGGCTATTTTGGTTCATCGCTTGCATTATAGGTGATGATGCAGTTTAAAATATCTCTTTCTTCCTGTCATTATCAGCTAACATGTGCAGTGGTGAAACTGCAGGGCCCCAGGCCCTCAGCAAGTCCTTCAGCAGCATGTGCAGTAAAGGTACGTGCATTCAGCTGTTTTAAAGACTTTTACCGAACCGCAGCAGTTTAAAACAGCTTATTAATTAGTCTTGCCCTCCCTGGGCCCTGCAAGTCCAGTAGTTACACCTCTTAACATGTAATATATAGAGAGTTACCATTGCGACCTTACAGAAATAGGAAAAGAGCTATAAAGAACAAAAAACAGGTATCCCCTCCACAATCAGATCCAGAATCCACTAACTCAGAATACAGCTCCTCACCTTTTTTAGAAGATGAAGGAGAATCAGGCGAGGAAGGGGCAGTAGGCGGAGGCACAAAGAGAGGCAATCAGTGGTTACTGAAATTGCAAATGAAAATAAAAAAAACTTCACAGTAAGTGAAAACTTTCAAATAATCAATATGACCTTGGTGGATTTGGATGACACACAAAGGTCAGTGATTTATAAAGGCCTCTCTTTCTGTCCCACTACAGAAATAGCTTCCCTCATAGCAGCAACAAAAGGTACAAACTTCTTAAGGAGAAAGTCCAAATTTACTCCCCCCTTCTCCGACTTCCCTGGTCTAGAAAAATTCTTTAGATGCACAAAAGTATATGGAGAGCCTGGTGGATCTGCTGAAAAGGTCTGCTGTGAGAAATCTGTCTCACAGAGAATTTGAGGCCCTAAATAAATTGGCTAATTTGAAGAATACGGTGATTAAGAAGTCAGATAAGGGAGGAGCATTGTTCTTGAATGCTTTCAGAGGTGTTTTTAGACATGTACTAGACGATGACTTGGAGGAAGGTGCAATTAATGAGATGGATTTTTTGTTTGTTGAATCCCCATAACACCTACATTTTACCTACTTCCTAAAAAACATAAGAATCCATCTAGACCACTAGGAAGACCGAAGTCTGGCATCGGTAGTATGTTGAAGCCTACTTGCCAACTCATTGATTTAGCTTTGCAACCCAATGTAGTGAGGTTAGACTCCACAATTAGACAATTAACATATTATGGTAATGTGTGATGTAGAATCTTTGATTTCAATATAAGCCACGGAGATGGCTTGACTGCAGCTCGATATTTCTTGTCCATGGAACATCATTCACAGTTTATACGAAATGAGTTTATTTTACATAACTATTTCATTTTTGATTCTCCGTTCTACTTGCAGATCAAATGGACTGCGATGGGGGCCAAATGTGCCCCATCATATGCAAAGCTCTTTTCTAGCGAAGAGAGAGGAGGTATTTAGGGAAGCATTACCACCCTGGAATCAATGTCAATAACCTTTAGGGTTAGATATATTGACAATGTCTTATTATATAACCATATAGTAACCATATAATAACTATATAATAACCTAGTCATATAATAGCCATATATTAACCATAAAATAACCTAGTAATATAATAACCATATAACCATAAAATAACCTAGTAATATAATAACCATATAATAACCTAGTCATATAATAACCATATAATAACCTAGTAATATAATAACCATATAATAACCTAGTCATATAATAACGATATAATAACCATAGAATAACCTAGTAATATAATAACCATATAATAACCTAGTAATATATTAACCATATAATAACCATAAAATAACCTAGTCATATAATAACCATATAATAACCTAGTAATACAATAGCCATATAATAACCATATAACCTAGTAATATAATAACCATATAATAACCTAGTCATACAATAACCCAATAATATAATAACCATATAATAACCATATAGTTAGAGTCAAACTAACCCTCGAATGTACCGTTCACTAACCCAGAAAGGATCATTCGTTCAATAATCCTCGAATGTACCGTTCGCTAACACAGGAAGGATCATTCGTTTGTTCTATAATCCTCGATTGTACTATTCACTAACACAGAAAGGATCATTCATTCGTTCAATAATCCTCGAATGTACCGTTCGCTAACACAGGAAGGTTTGTTTGTTAGTTCGATAATCCTCGAATGTATCGTGGAATGTAGCTTGGGCAAAACCGGACAATTGCCCGTCTGACTTCAGGAAGTGTTTTAACAAGTTTTGCTGATAATGACCTGTTTCCCAAACCATTTCCCAGGTGCCACAGCCATTTACAGTACGTTACCACTGTTAGTTTAGCTGTAAATCACTCTGACTTTTCGAACTATCACTCTCCCATAGACTTGAATGGATCCGATTTCGAACTTTCGAACTATCCGGAAATTTCGAAAGTTCAAAAATGGAACAAAACTCAACAGTTTCAAACATTTCTACTTATGAAGTGATCCTATTTTGTGCAAATTTATTCCTGAGACCCTAATTAACTGCAAGGAGAAGTAAAAGTGTAGCAAATTATATTACCCAAAGCCACTTTGTAAAATCTACTTATGCTTTAGGAACTGGAGTCAGGCTAAAGGGTACCTTCCCCTGTGGGAACTGTTCAAAGTGTTAATTTATTGTATGTAGCGATGTATTTTTCGATAGTACAGGAATCAAACAAATTATATAAATTGCCAAAGCCAAAATGTTATCTGTTTATTAAACTGTAGTTTCCCTAAACTGTATGTGGGAAAGACCTCTCAGAAATTAAAAGACAGATTAGCTTTGCATCTGCCTAATATCAAATTTGCTACCAGAAGCTTATGCAATGGCAAAAGTATTTCAGGAGTAGCAGAACATTTCTGCAAAATACAGTAAGGTAACTTGAAATCCTTATAATTATTGAAATAATATGATCTACAAGAGGTGGCAATCTAGAAGACACACTCTTTAGATGAGAATCAAGATGGATATTTAATCTGAGAACCCTATCACCTTTCGGACTCAATGAGAAGTTAGATCTTCATCCCTTTGTTTGACTGTTATGAGACCAGAAAAGACTGAAAAGTTTTGCTATGCTCATTTCTCAGGTTGTTGCTATATGTAGGAGTAGCCTGGATACTATCAGGATTAATATGGACTTACATGTATGTTGGTTAATTCGATGGTGTTACTGCACAAATATGAATAAAAATGAGACATTGGATCCAGTTCCCTGGATATTTTTCCTACTAAAATTACATCTTACCCCTTCTTTGATATATATGGAAAAGTAAAATTAAGAAGAGAAAAGAATAACGTTGCCCAGAGAAACCATGGGGAAATATTCATGAAATTTGTAACTATGGATAAATATTCAGAGTAATTTCCTTTTATTCACTTCTTAATTGATTGGACAGCTGATGGCATCTAACCCAATTTTAACTGATGGATACATTGGTCCCATGGTGAACTAGGATTTTTGTAGAGGATGTGCAAATAAGACTGATAAATCTACCATTCAAGTATTAAGGACTTGTATATTTCTTTCTATCTAACAGTTATTGATTTTTTAGTTAATGTATTTTTCTACTGTGATTACTTGTGGCTTATCTATAATAGGGTTTTTTCCTCACCCAATATGGCCACCCGACATCTCCAGTTAACTACTACTCTGAACACGGAATTCCGGGCATAGGATAGATCAAAAGATTTGTCCTATATCGTTGGAGGTCCAACTCCATAGTCGTAGCAGAGCGGAGATGAAAGTTCAGTTTAGAAGGCGAGGCCTTTGTGCACGTGTAATGGACATCCCTATTTAAACCCTACACTTAGATATGATCGGTCTCTCTGTACACCACTGAGGAAGTTTGAGATTTTCTCTTGGTAACCATTTTAACTCACCTTGTTGCCATCACATACGTGCAGTGTAGAATTTTTGTGTGTGAAGGTACTCATTTATCCAGGTCATGGTATATCTGTTGTATTCAACTGGCTTTCTCAATTCAGAATGACTTGTACAAGAATCTGTGGCAATTACGTACAATGCTGTTTTGACACCTTACCCTGGGCGTTCCTATAACACCTCTTAGCCACTATCCAATCACGCCCTTAACACTTGGCTGTAATATGCTAATTGGGATTTTCCAGGGTATATAATTGCCACAGATTCTTGTACAAGTCATTCTGAATTGAGAAAGCCAGTCGGATGACTAGCGAAACTTCTTCAAGAACTAAACTTCAAGTCCAGTTGATCTAATTGAATACAACAGATATGCAGTGTAGAATTGTTTTTATCTATTGATATGTTTTACCTTATTACATTGTATACTATCATTCTATGTTTACATTTGTGTAACACAATATACCGGTATATTTTCCTATATAATGTAAGAGACTGTATTTATCATTGTTGTGCGAGGGGTTGTGTTTTTAATTGTGTGTTTTTTCCTGTGTATGTCGGGTGTGGGTGGGATACTATGGTCTAGCTGAGACCCTCCATATGCAATCCCTTTCCAGGAGTGTTGACCAGGGGATAAGTGCAAACCATTATACAGATAAATGAAATTTACATAAATAAAGTTTCAAAGGTTAAGAATATATATATAGTGAGGGGTGCCTTGACATATTTGCCCCAAAAGCTTACAATCAAAGTGGGGCAGCAGCTGTTGGAGCCCAGGAGGCAGCAATATTCACAACCAGGGTCAGTGACAAGGAAGAATGTTTCCTTCCAGGAAAAACTGGTAAGCAGGTAAGTGTCATTGTTTTGGGGGGGGTCCTTTTAGCAACTATAATTGTATTTGTGTGGTGGTGGAATGCTCGTTTAAGTTTGATTGGAAAATATACTGCATAATGTAAACTAAAGCTAGGTACACACCTAGCGATTTTTCCTCTTGATCAACCGTTTGATACTTTCGACCGGTCGACCAGGAGGAAGGACTGTCGGTCGCGGCAAAAGCAACCATGTCCGACAGTTACCGCGACCGATCGTGCAGTCCATAGAGGACCGCACGATCGGACGAGGTTTTCCACCATGTCCGATCGTCCTTTCGTCCGATTCGGACGAAGGATCGGTCGGACATGGCTGCATTCGAATGCGATAATTTCGGTCCGATCAACCGATACACTGAACTATCGGTTGATCGGACCAAGATATCTCATTGTGTGTACCCAGCTTAAGAATTTTAAAAATAATGATATTTTCCACTGAACTTTCCCTTTAAAGTACTGTAGTAGGTTTATAAAACAATAAATGGTTTAACAAGTCGAGCAATTTCTATTTAAGATTATTTTTTTTTAAAAAATCATCATAAAATGTTCTTTGGATCTATGTTCATTGCTAATAACTTGTGCTTTTTATGGTCTGAGGAAGGGAATATGATTTGCAAATTGTGGAGGCAGCGCCGACTGATGCAAGTTAAATCTGTACCCAAGCTGGCTTTTGGCTCAGAATAAATATCAAAGGTTTAATACATAGCCACATTTGACATTTAAAAAGGAGGCACTTAGACTCGTGAATTTAATGATATAAGAAGGTGATAAATACACAGAGAAAATGCATGTGCCTGTTTTAGATCCCTTGAGAATAGAGGGATAGATTGTTGTTTTGAGTAATTAGTCATAGAAAATAGTTAAAGGACCATTAGTGCTAGAAAATAACTTTCTTTTTAAATAAAGTCGTGTCACGAACGGGAGTGCAATGTAAACTCCCATAGACTATATCTTAAATTGCAGCCTTAATTTTCAAATGATCTCACTTTATTTGCATGGTCAAGCAGTATGGCAGCTCCCACATTGTTTTACGGTCAGGCAATCACAGGGTTAACAAAAACCTCTGCCTGACAATTTGTCTTAGACTTTCTTTCCCATAGCTAGCTCCATTTGTTATTTGGGTGACCCAGCAGGGTGCCTGCCTTAAAGGCAATCAGTGGTAAATATCACACCAGTATCCAGTGTGGCTCTAGACATTGTGGCAGGAGAACAGCATGTGGTCTTCTAGTTTAGAACTGAGCAAAAACCAAATGGCAGTTCAAAGGCCATTCATATTTCTTAATAATTCAGGGTATAGAATCAGTTCATATTTTCTTAAATATTATACTACAATCAGATCTGCATTTATAGATACCTGACAAAAGATTCCCTCCCCAAGGAAACCTGAGATATTATATTTCTTGTTCATACCAACTCCAAGATATGTCATGTTTGGTATCATTTTATTGTGTGAAATTGGTTAATGACAATCAGGTAAATATTTTGAATTTGGCATGTACTTGGAGTATATCCTAGAGGAAAAATGGAAATTAAAAGTTCCCTCCAAAAATAAGATACACCTTTCAGGGGCAGAACCAAACCCACCCCTCTAGGGACCAGACCACTCCCATTTTCAGGATCCATATAACAGGCTTTCTCACTAACCCCCCCCAGCCCTTTGGCTTTTTAAAATGAGGGAAGAGGCCATTCAGTGCTTTATATTAAAGGCATAGGAGAAATGCAAAGTTTGCTAATGGTAATTAAAGTAAAAAAGGTTAGAAGTTAGGACCTTCCAGACTGGGGTTACCTTGACGTGGTTGGAAGGCTTTTCATTCATGTGATCACAGTAATGTATACTAAAACCCCTTTGTTTATAAAGTATGCCAGTGTATGATATTGTATGGGGCCCAGGAATGTTCATTGATTATCTTTTCTATGTTTGTATAAATGTTTGACCAGATCAGTAGCACTTCCGCTAAATGTAGTTGTAAATTAGCCTAATTGGAGTGCTTCCACAATCCTTGTATTGTATCTATTCGTAATGCACTGAGAGCCACTATCGGCTCGGTGCATTGCCAAAAGTGGGCAATAGAGAGCGATAGGGCCTCTCTGTACATAATGTAGCCCTGTTTATTTTTATACAAATTAAGGAATCAAAACTAATTCACAGGTTATGATCTACTGACTGGCTTGAATAAACTTAATACATTTAAAATAAACTTGCTGGTATTTTTGTAATGATTCCATCCATCGATAGTGGGGACTAGATCTGTGATAAATCCTAGTAATCATAATCGGTAGACTATTAACAGCACAATAACCTAGCACAAATGTAAAGGTCAATGATGTATACATAATGTAACAGTGATATTGCACTATACAGTGGGGGCCACTAGAGAGCAGTTGGAAAGAAGAAATCGGTCGCGACAAAGTAGCCACAATATCCCGTGATCTAACAGCATGCCTGTTGGCGAATGACCGTATGCACCTACTGTATACCATACAATATTTCCAGCCGATACACAGTAGTATGAATTCTATGAATTTCTCATCTGTAACATATAATAGATTTTTTTAAATTCATCTGTACCTCTTCTCTTTGCTTAATTTTCTCTATTATCGAGCTATTAACTGGCCTTGCTATCAAGGGAAGTAAGAGAGATAAATCGCCTTTCATTGGCTGTCAACAATACATTTAGAAAGACACAGATCTGCACATCCATGCTTAGGGAAGGTTAAGTTGAATTCGTCATAGCCAGATTAAAGAAATATATCATATAGGGAAGCTGTTATTTAATTATCTAGATTTAGAACTAGTTTGAGCTGATGCCAACTGAAGTTACACGTATGAATATGTTACTGTTGGAGTCTTGGATAGCTATTGACTAAACATTTAACCAGGTTTTTATTTTCGATGCAAAATATTGAGCTGCACTTTGAGAAATGAGCACCCCCTGGTCAGGGACAGGTATACCACGGTTTAATGTTTTAGGAGATTAATGATATTGATAATGCAGGTTCTAATGAGATGGTTTACTTGTATTTTGTAGATCAATGCACATTGACTTTTTGAAAGACCTACAGTGAAACACTAGAAAAGATTTAAGTTAATGTTTGTATCATCCATCTTTCTTTTCTGGAGAAGGAACCATTTTGATTGTATTATTACACGGGAAAGAACCCATTAAACAGCATTGCCTCTAAGCTGTGTATTTGTTCTTGTGCACAATGGCAGTAAAAACAGAAAGTGTTGATTAGTCACATATAACATAAAATAATTCACATAACCAATTAAATCTACAGATAACTAAAAGGAACAGGAGCTGAATACATGTCCCATACAGTAGGGAGAACGGACGTTTGTACACATTTAAAAACTCTAGTAGTTATTGATACCAAATGATACCACCATCCTGTTCCCTTCATCTCTCTACTGCAACACAACCCCCCCCAACCCCCCATTGATTGGTTTAAAACAAATGAATGGGTCTGACATCAGGGCAGAAGTCCATCTCGGAAGACGTCAGTACATGATCCATTATATAGCATGTGCTTGTCACACACATACATTGTAATTCATTTCACTAACCAGTTACTGGGTAAGAATTTGTTTCTTTCCTTTGACTTGTTCCACTAAGGATGCCGTACTTGATGGTTTTACTTATGTTTTTCTGGGATACAGTATATCCATGTGTTTCTGTCAGAAAACCAACATTTCAACATTTGACTATTGAAAAGTGTTTTTTTTTCACTTTTAATATTTAAAATGCAAGTTAAAGCAAAACCCAGCCTTTATGTTGGCCATACAAGCATCGCTGGATGCTAGAGCATTGGGAAGAACCAATAAAAATACACCATGCACTGTCGATCTTTCAAACTGAAAGCTAATGAAGATGTGCACTGGGGTTAATGGAAAATTATCTATCTTACCTGATTGACATTTTTTAATATCGTTGCCACTAGTGTGCACTTTTTAACATGTGATTGGGTTGTGTGTTAAAGGGACAGTTCAGTGAAAATTATCAATATTTGTTAAATTGTTAGTTTGTGTAATGCCTTCTTAGTTATTCTAGATATTCTCTCCCATTTTGATTTCATACCCTTTTTTATTCCCTGCTGTTGACATTAGTGAGCTGACATTTTAGGTTCTAATGGTCCTTCTTCTTCCCAGGATGCACCACTTCCTTGGAATGTTCCTAACAGTAATTTCTACTGATTGGCTGTTGGATGGGTCAAAGATGCTCAGATCTCTACTGAGCAACTGAATCAACCCAGGCTCTGGGTCAAGGACAAGACCATAACAGTCTCTACTAGGGGTCCTGGAAACAGCAAGTCAGTATTTCGGTTGCATTTATTTATACACAGACAAAATGCTGAATTGGCAGATTATGGTCATTGGGATAAAACATACTGCTCTTTATTCGGAAAAGCATATGTATTTGCACTGAACTTCCCCTTTAAGGCGTGCTGGTGTGGCCTAGCACTTAAAGAGTTTCAGATCAGTCAATGATTATTTAGGAAATGTTTAGGATCCCAAACGGACTAAAGCCATTCATACCAATCTGTCAGTATCTAACAGGATGTGTGTCTGATCTGATCCGTGTCTATTATCACTTCATAACCTTTAAGATTTAAAATGGAAAGACAAAAGATACAAAACCAGAAAACATAACACTTCTTTGTTTTCTTAACAATCATTCAAATCTCATTTAAATATCATTACTTTCTCATGTTTACAATTCAGAGAACCTTCCAGGACTTAATCATTTGTTGGAATATAAAAACAAAGTCTCCATCTTTTTTGTATTGCCAATGAAATGTGAGATCATTGCTTATTGAAATTTTATACACATCTGAGAAGAGCCAGTAAATTAATAGCATGTACAGTCTCATCTGTGAGGAAAGTCCACTAAAGAGACCCTCTTGGAAAAAAACAAATTAAAAGTCTGTATGATTACAGTGTAGGCAGGTATTCTGGTAATTCAAGAAGATTGCAAGGGGGGTTTCCAACCCCAAAGCAATTAAATTCACTTTAGCTGATTATATAGTTTTAAAACAAAGTAACTGAAGGCTTGCTGAAAGGATGGATGAACTCCCCAGAAGACTATTTAAATGACAATGTACTTCATCCAAGAGTAGCACCTTAAAATTATGCTCTTTACTCCACGTATCCATCAATGTCTTGCTGTTCATCTCTCAAACTCAAACCAAAGGTTCAATGCAATTAGAGGCATGTATAGATTGCACAGGTTTTTTTTTTATTATTACTGGTGGGCAATTGAATTTTAAACAACTATATTTGAAAGAAAACAAGGTTCCTGCATATCTACCACATACATAAGCAAACATCTGGCATATTACTGTAGTTAATAACATTTCATTTGCTTACTTACACTATATCCCTTAGTTGAGTTTAAAAAAATCCTAAATGTTTTTGAAGCGTCATTATGACGGATTTCATTGCCGTATAATAAAAACCAGAACTATGCTTCATGATCAATAGGTCACACTTGACAAAGGACCAAGAATTGGCTGAAACGTTGTGTGATACTCACTAATAAATGTATCTTTTTGCAATATCTTTATGAGTTTGCTTGTAGTCACCAGGGATCTTATACTACTATTTGCATATACTACGGTTCATGTGTTTGGGATAGAACACCAAGGTATACCTGTGACATCCTAGCTAGGATTTCTGAACACCACTCTGTACTTATGATCAATAGGGTTCACCGTGGGGAAGGCAATATGGCTTATGTAATAAGAGAGCTGGAAATGTATTATTTAATCAGATAAAACCTTTTTCTATCTGATTAGATAGCATCAGACGCTATCAGATGATAGCATCTGATTGATTGCTGCAGATTAAAGGGCACATCTAACTTAAAACAAATAACTTGTAACTTGGTCAACTTATAACTATTAATGGTTAACTATATTTAGCACAGACTGTTAAAAAAAAGAACTAAAAACTTTCAAAAATTGACTTTCCAGGATCAGAGACAGTGTGCTTCCACTAATACCCGAAGACCCAAAAGTAGGACGGTTTTATATGCTCCCCAAAGTCCCCAAAGCAGGGAACACAGGCCATTATCTCAGGTATTAGAACAATTAAAAGGGAACTGTCTCCAAACAAGTTTAAATGAAAGGCCAGGATCCTACCTTTAAAATGAACCATCAACCACCTCTCTATGTGCTGCACAGCCCAAGATATTAAGAAATCACTGATAAGAACGTTTGGTGGGAGGTTCTGAATCTTTGGTCAAAATTCTAGTTCCTCCTCTAATTTGTGGTTGGCACATGCTCAGTGCAGGGGAATTCAGAAAAAAACAGGAAGAGATTGAGTTACAGTGACTGAAGGAGGAGAGGCAGGGGCCCCAGGAAAGCAATTCCTGACAATTTACCTAAAGTCATTTTTGGACCGCAGTTACAGAAAACATATCTGGTTGGATAGTGAAAGTATACCTCTGGTACAAAATACATCTAGTTATAATCAGGAAACTGTACACCTTCTAAATAAATTGTCTGCCATTGGTTATATACCTAGCCACAATGGATGTAGACGCTCTCGATACCAACATTGCCCATGATGATGGTATTTCAGCTTGTCTGGGGTATCTACAGAAGGTGGACATACCTACAATACCAATCGCCATAAATTTGTTTAAGGCAAACATCCTTCCTTTTAACATGCCCCATCAGACCCATATACGTATTTTAGAAAACACATTACAAACATCTATCAATCGCAAACCTGCAGATAGAATCACAGTTACGACAGTTTTCACCCTAAACGCATAAATAATAGAGATGTCTGAACATACTGAAACCTGCTCCGCTTGCAGATTCATATAAATATAAATAGTAATAGTTCAGGGACCTGGAAAATGGTCTGGAGAAAATCTATCAATGGCGAAAATCTGTAAAAAAAACAACTTACAGTATCGTAAACTTCATGCTTTTCCTGTTTTGGCATTCCGAGTAGTATATGAGATTTTTAATTTAAAAATTCTCGTTAGTTAGATAATTAATGAATACAGTTCTGTGGTTTGTAAAAATCCAAAAAAGTCAGAAATCCAAGTTCTGAGGGATACGTGATATTCATGTCGGAACCAGGTTCGGGTTCGGGTCCAACTCTTATAAAGAACTCCATTATCTACAGTCAGGGCATAAGATATAGCCAAATTTGCACCTAGATCAACTTAAAAAGGACAGGGATACAGTTTGGCAACTACAGAAACCCAAATCAAGAAAGCTATTCGCATCCCCAAAACCAACATTTTACAATACAAACATACCCAAAAGGAGAGCCGTATCCCATTGGCTGTTACATACAACACCCAAACAGAAACACTCTGAAAGATAGCCAAGAGTCTCCAATCCATTTTACAAAAGCATGATACTACAAGAGATATTCCCAGAACCCCTCTCTTAGCTTATCGACAACTACCCAATTCAAAACAGCTGGTTGTAAGAAGCTCCTACACACTAGGCCCCACTAACGCATTTTACGATCGTGTTTTGCGATGCAATAGCGTGTGAAAAACGCATGTCAGTGCATTGCAGTGTGGGTAGCTATTTTCCCCCGAATCACATGCATTTCAATTATCGCTGATCAAACACACAGTAACATGTATGTTACAGTCTGGTCCAATGTGGCTTCAGCCTAACAGACCCAGCACAGGTACATCTACACTGGAAAGAAGATACCTGGTGACTGATTATCAGCCCTTTCCTGCCCACCCACCCCCAACTTTATATTGTGTATTATGTGGCTAATTGTTGGGTACACCCTTGCAAGCAATATCTATGGAGCAGTTACATGCCCTCTGGCAAACCGGAGGTTGGCATACAAGTTGGAACTATGGCTAAGTTGTCACAAAATTAAGGCTAGAGTATGCAAGGGTGTAAAGTGATGTTTTTTATGCTAAAAGGCATACGTTTGTTAAAACAAAAAATATAACTCTGTCAGTGTGTTGTAAAAAAAAGAGATTAATTGCTACAGGTAATGGTAATCTGGGGTAGAGTAATTCCAAGAGCCTGACCGTGGTCCTAAAAGTCACGGGGCTCATGGGAAATGTTAGATCACAAAAGGACAGGTAAGAATGGAAATGTAAACTATAAATCTAAACTTCCTGTTTATGTGCCACTATGGGGCAATGTAGTGCGCATTGATCATCACCATTTTCTTCCCACGCAAGCTACCTTCGAGTTTCCACATTTTTCTTTCCAGAATGTTTGCTGATTTTTCACCTATTCAGAACTGAGCCATTCACAGTAAGTCACCATTGCTATTTATAACTTCATTTTAGGGGGAATTTTGTGATCTCTAAACTCCCATTGACTTTAATGGGTCTACTTGCAGATTTTTGAATTTTCTAATTTTTTCCAATAATTTGCAAACGGATTTCAGGGAGTTCGGCCATCACTATTTACTAGTAACATATATGTCACTGTGCTAGTCTAAACACCTTCATTCTAAAGCTAGGTACACACAGTACAGATTTCTGAAAGATGACAGACAGGATCTTCCAGATCCTGTCTGCCATCTTTCAAAGATCTGCATACACACAGTCCCGAGCGTTCTCCCTATAGGGAGAACGCTCGGGACTGTGTGTTTCCATCAGTTGCGCTAGACTCCTATAGGGAGTCTAGCGCGGCCGATGGAAATTTTCGGCCGCGCGCTCGTTCGGGAAATGAACGTACACACAGTAACGATAAAGCCCCGATACCGTTGGATCCGACAGTATCGGGGCTTTATCGTTACTGTGTGTACCCAGCTTTACTCCACAGATAAAAAACATTCACTGCCACTGAATTTAAAAACTTTAAAGGGAATATCCACCCCTCTGCACACAAATCTGTATCTGCTACAAAACCCCTCAAAAGCAGGACATCGTTTTGTTTAAAATCACCAATTCAGCTCCCAGAGAGAGATATAATACTTACATGCTCCTCCTCGCTCCACCGCCGCAGCTCTACACTTTCAGGTAAGGCAGTCAGTGTCTGCCGTGACAGTAACGTCACGGCCAATCACTGACTGCCATTCCCGGGACAGTCTCCACTGCGGCTGCTCAAGAACACAAAAAAACCCCCAGAGCAGCTGCAGTGGAGACTGCCCCGGGAATGGCAGTCAGTGACTGGCCGTGACGTAACTGGAAAGTGAGGAAACTGGAAGCGACGGTGGATCGAGGAGCTTGTAGTATGAAATCTCCGTCTGGGAGCTGAATCGGTGATTTTAAAGGGACTCTAAACCCACATAAATCTGTTTTTTAAGTATTTGCCATCCGTTTCTATTATTCACAGGGAGATGAGAACGCTTATTCCCACCTCACTGCGAATAATATTACGCACTGCACTGACAGCTGTTCTGTCCTGACCGCGCGCCCTACAAAAGATAGGGTGCGCGATCGGGACAGAACAGCTGTTAGATGCAGGAGCGGCGGTAAGGTAAGTTCCACGTCCCCCGAGCATACTATTATTCACAGGGAGGTGGGAATAAGCGTTCTCATGTCCCTGTGAATAATACAAACGAATGACACATGCTTAAAAATCGGGATTTCGTGTTCCTTTAAACAAAACGATGTCTAGGTTTTGGGGTTTTGTAGCAGATACAGATGTTTGCAGAGGGATGGGCAGTCCCTTTAAGGCTGAGGCCACACTACAACGCACCAAATCGCGCACACAAGTTGCACATGTGGTTTTGTAGTTTAATATTCTAAAAATGCATGCATTTGCGTCTAAATATGGTGTACGCAAAATGCAAACGAATGCACATCAGAAATCTCAGGAATTTCTGCGTTCCCGCGATTTCTATTTTAACCAAAACCGCATGGCCAATCGCGTGTGCAAAACTCATTCGCAAACACGCAAAAAACGTGTAAGTGTGGCCTAGCTCTAAATCACACGTCACCACTATGTTTCAACTCCCCTTAGGCCACACGGACCTGCTCTGGGGGGAAAAATGGTTATTTTCTATCCAAAAATATGTCTTCATAGATATATCTGCTAAAAAGGTGCAGGAGATTTTACCGGCAATAGAGATGGTTAATCTAAATGATAAGTCTGTAAAAAAAAAAACAAAGGGATACAAAACAACAGGGTTATTCAATAAAAGTTCTTATCGTTCAAAATGGTGCTGATTTTGCCCCAACCAATCAGATCTTATTTAACATTTGAAATCTAACATCTGATTGGTTGGGGCAAAATTAGAACCATATCTGATTGGTTGGGGCAAAATTAGCACCATTTTAAATGATAAGAACTTTTATTGAATAACCCTAATGTGTAAAAAATATTATACACTTATGTAAATGATATCAATGCAGAATGTAAAATTATCTCAATTAACTGATTATTCCGACATCATAATCTACTAAATTCAATGACATTTTGCTTCTTTTTGTAATAGAACCTATTGAATGTAAAGGCAGTTTCCAGGATCCTTGGCAGATAAATGATTGTACATTTATTTTTATATTTACACTGTTCAGTTTCTTAGCAATTATGTGTACGATGATGGTCTTGATCTACGGAATTCAGCATTTAGAATGTTGAATATGACTTTACATTGATGGATACTTTGCTACAGTACATAAAGGAGAAATCAAAGCAAAACAAAATAAAGTTATAATGATTTCCAATCTAATAAAGACCCTAACCCCCTATACTTGTAAACAATTTGCTTATTTATGGAACCTCTCTTTATTTATATATATATATATATATATATATATATATATATATAAATATTGCTTTTCAATACAGCATTGACAGTGGTAGCATGTAACTGTGGTAACAGAAGTTAGGACAGTATTGTATTAAAAAAAATAAACACCTCTTGTGCCAAAGAAAATGAAAGTCAATCTTTCATTTCTGAAGTTAGCACTAAGAATTTTATTTTTAAAGTGTAGTTTCATTATTACATATTTATGTTATATATTGTTGCCACTAAATGGCTTATTGCAAAGTATAGAATGTTGAAAGTAGCTGTTTTCTAGCCTTGCAAAAGAATAGCCTTTTGGATTGCCAGCCTTTTTTGTTGTTGTGCAATTTAGTACTTAAGATTGAGAAGGATAATTTTCCAGATTTCTGAGATGAGTGGATTAGAAAAGAGAGTTAATAAATATTGCCGTGTGGTTATCATGGTATAACATCATTTTGATACACAAAGCAGAAAAATTTCACTTTAATGTAAGTTGCTCTGGCAGCACCTTGGCATCATAGGAATTTTCAAAAAAAATTCCATTAAAGGAAACCTCCAGACCACAATACTTACCTTGCTGTGCAATGCACTATAAGCATATATTCCTTCTGATCTTCTTTTCTCCAGCCGTCTTCTTTACAACATGTGAATAGGAGATGGCTCGGGGAAAAGATGATGTCATAGCCAATGAGTGAAAGCTGTTCCCTAAGCCGCCTTACTTACTATGTTAGCAGGTAGTCTCTGACTTCCTATATAGCACAGAAGTGCAAAGCTGAACTCTAATTACTAAAATTTTGTTCATCCCTTTACAACACCAGTGAAATATACAGTACATACAGCTTTAGTTATTGTTTTTTATTTTCATCTTCATATAGAATGGATAATGGACCTATACATGCACCAATCCATATCGTATGATATTCTTCACTATCTGAAACCTTGAGCCGATCAATCTTGCTCCACATTTTGTTAAATACTCAATTAAGCACTGACACACAGACTTACAGGGGCATAGCTAGAAATCACAGGGGCCCATAGCAAGATTTTAGTCCCCCCCAGCCAACATAAAAAACAGTTTGGTGTAGTTCAACCCAACCTGGCCAAACTGCAGCCAGGTTTTTTAAAGGGCATGTCCACCCACCTAAGAAAAAGTTTACCTCATGTAGTTTAGCCCCATTTTCATTTTACTTTAACCTTTCAAAAATGATCCCAAGCTCAGATATTCTATAGAAGTAGGAAATCCGGGCCTGGGAGCATCTTTAAATGGTTTAAGTAAAACAAAAATGGGGTTTGTGGGGCTGAACTACGTGAAGTAACATTTTTATTAGGAGGGTGGACATGCCTGCAGGGGAACTGGCATGGCCCCTTTGGCTCTGGAAACCATAACATCCACTATGGCTACTATGGTGATCTCTATGCCCCTGCAGACTTAAGAATAAGAACTACTGTACTGTAGTAGGAGATCTTACTGAAATTCAGTTGGAGGAGACGCCTTACTATATGATGAATTTAGACTGTAAAAAAATGATAAAATCTAACTATTTACAAATGACAGGGGGGAAAATGAACAAGGTAAATGAGAACTTTGAAATTAGTAGAAAGACATACAGTAAGATGAGTTAAAATAATGTGTACATGTCCTTTAGTCAAATGAAATGTGTCAGGGTTTGGTCACTAAACCCCACCATGTAATGAAAGTTATTTTTTACCAAGACCCTGCCTCTAGACCTTGCCGTTTGTAAGGTGTGCACTATCTGCCTTATAGAAATGCCAGAAAAGAGGCAATCTTTTTTCCAGAGTTAGGTAGTTAGTACCACATTAGATTTTCAACATCGTTTATTGTGCTTGTCTGTTCCTAGCCAGAAAGTAAGGATTGTTTTTAGGGAATATTTATTGAAATTTATACTACTGCTTAACCTGATAAAGAAAGTACATTTCTCAATGTTTGTCAGCTACATTGAACTTTTAGTCCATGTAAAGTATACCATTATCCTTATATGTAGATTATTTACTGAGCTAATAAAAAAACACTTTTTACCCCATGGAGCATTTATCAAATTTATCAATGACCTCTACCCAGGGGCCAATATAGTCCAACAACAAAGAAAATAAAAGGTGCACACTACATAATTATCACAATTTATTGTGTAAAAAAAAGTAATGTTAATAAATTGTGATACACTTATGTAGTGTGCTACTTATATTCTTTGTTATTAGGCAATGTACAGTAAGCATTTTATACATAAGATGAGAATAAACCTGGCACAAGAATGTTTGATAGAGTTATAGGCAGGATAATGGTTGATAATTGCAACTAATTTGTATTAACATAATATGTTACGAATCATGTCACCAAAAAGTTGAATTTTATGATAAAGATTTTACTGAATCATGGAATTTTACATACCTTAGGGGGAAAAAAAGCAATGCAAAAAGAAAACCAAGAAAATCACTTTATAGCACGGTTTGCAAAGCAGAATTGTTACTGTAAACATAGTAAGAAAAAGCTAGTTTAAATAATATGACAAAGCAAGAAGCATGTACTGTATGACTAAAAGGCTAAGAGCCAAACTTGAACAGGAATAAAACAGTTACAAGGACATACAGTACACAGTAATTGTTGATACTGAAAAAGGTCCTCAAGGTAAAACACTTGTAAATAAACATGTAATATGATGGATAATGTACACCAACTGTAAATTATAAGGATTATTACCAAGGAGTTCCATGACCATATAAACTGTACATTTTATAAAGGTCAGGGAACTCCAAGGTAACTTCCAATCTCCTAGTTCCTAGTTTTTAGTTCGGGGTACATTATACAATACTAGACAGAGTATCTCTCTCTCTCTCTCTCTTCCCCCCACCCCTGCCACTACATACAGTGTAATATAAGGATATGACGTCACCGAGAAGTTTTATGACCATATAGGGTAAAGTAAATCCATATAGTACACTGTAGGTAGCGTATTATTTCATAGAATACATAGGCCAGTCAAAATAAATAAAACAGCACAGACACACATCACACTCCCCCTGTCTCCCCCCCCCCCCCCTGTTTCTCCCCCTCCCTGTATTAGTAATTTGTATAGGAAGCAGTAAAGATGCAGTCGAATACAGGAAGTCACTCAGTGACATCACTGATTGTAATACTGATTTATACCACTGCACCTCCCTATTCTAAATCCATAGCCTTATTATTTAGATATGTGTGTGCATGTCTATATCTATATCTATCTATCTCTCTATCTATCTATCTATCTATCTATCTATCTATCTATCTATCAATCAAGCCAAGCAAGGTTAACCGTCCTATTAGTTCAATGCTGTAGCTATGCTACTAAATTGTGGGTATTAGTTTGATTACATTGACTTACCTGTTTACAAAAATATACTAGCCTTACATCATGCGATTTTCCATACAAATAATTTTTCAGCTTTTTTCTAACATTCTATCATTTCTATTTCCTAGCTTTCTGTGTAGGTTTTTTTCTAGTCTAGTTTTAAATAATTTAGGGTTCTCTGTTGCTAATGGTTGCTCAAAGTATTATTCCCCATAATCATAGCAGGATTTTTGTTTCCCTTGTCAAAAATAGCCTTTTTACTGTTTTCATGCTTGATTTTATTTCATAAGAGCCTCATAGACATATTTCGTATATTGTTCCTCAATATGGATTTAATTTCTTATGCAATGATGATTATGATGATTATAATGATGTGCTAATTGTGTGAGTGTTTGTTTTTTTTTTGCTTTTTTCTCAGAAAATACAATAATTCCCTGTAGCCAAGAAAAAAGCATTATGCTACAAGAAATTGCTGGGCTTCAGTAGAGTGAAGTACAATGAGTCTAAAAGAAAAAACTATTGTTAGCACAGGTTTTCATAATGATAATGTACCAAATGTAGTATGTTCAATTGTATTTGATACTGTGGATAAGAGGAGGGCTTTATGAGTGCTATACAATATACAGTCTAGAAACAATGACCATGTTCTTCATCATCTACATCACTAGACTAAATAAAAAAAATGGGTTGTCGAATTATTATTCAGGAAAATCAGATGTTTCAAATTCCATATTACTCGCTGGTGCCCCTTATCTTACCTTGCTCCCGTGATGCAGTAATCAATGTGAGACTATTACTGCATTGTGTAAGGTGTATAAGGTACTGAGTGTAATTAACAACCTGATACACTAGACTTCAGTTTAATGATAAATAGTAACCCAAAAAGTAACTGCAATTACCAAAAAGTTTGAGAAATGGCCCAGCCACCTCAAAATCAGTAAAATCCCCACTCTAACCCAATATTATATCAGGTAGCATTTTTTGACTGTTAGGTCCCTTTACTACATCACCCTCTACATTTTTACAGGTCATATTTATAAACCTGTGGTATCGGAAAGGTTGGGTACTGTGGCTGTAAAATATTATTATGGTTTGTTATTGTTTTAAGGCTATAGTTGAAAATGTACATTCATGGCCATACATTACCACTTGAGGTCCTTATGGACCACTGTGGTATTAAAAGGATGATACCGCATGGTAGCAATATACCTTACAGTATCGGTATATTGCACTGCTTACCTATTGCAATAGAATGACACCATTGTAAACTACCTATGGTAAATCTGCAACATCACGCCTTTATCAGGGGTGTCCCTAGGGTTTTTGGCACCTGAAACAACTTTTGAATGCCTCCCGGACTTCCCGGAAAGCCTCCCGGACTTCTTGTTCCTAACTGGAAAATCCAGCGTAATTCTCATTGTAGCAGAGTCTTTTCCAAATCCTCTCCTCTAATTCCTAAAGATATCTGGTCAATCGCACCAAATTTTATGGCATAGGGATTTCCATAATGCTCCTGTATCACATGTTTTGTGATATATATATATATATATATATATATATATATATATATGTGTGTGTGTGTATGATATAATTAAGGTATTCAGAGTCCGAATAACCACATGTACCAGCCACTGGTGTGTGTATATAGGTGTGTCTGGTGGTTTGGGGAGAGATAATGGTATTTTGGAGACATTATATATATATCGTTTCTTGGTTTAAAAATCTGATTGGAGTGATGATACTGTGCCAATATGTGTTATGGGCGAAAACATAGGCACTACCCAGATTGACACGGTTAATGTGTTGTAGGGTAAGAGATCTGACCTGACCTGTAATGATAATGGGTATCGTGTGGTGCAATTCCTGTGATCAACAACTTTTGAATGCCTCATAGGCAGATGTGCCACGACACGCAAAGTGTGGGTTTGTGTGTGGCGTGGCTTCTTTGCTGGGTGTGGCAACACTTTTGATAATTTTGTATTTGAAAACATTTATTTATACAGTTCTTTGTTGTTGTAACACATAAAAACATACCACCACATCAATATAGACTAGCTAAAGCTAACCTAACCATAAGAAATTCCTTTTTAACTTTCCTTTTTCTCAAAGGCTTAAGAAAGGGCAAAGATTTGCCTGAAATATTGCCATTTGTAATGATGGGTGACTTTTTGACAATTTGTAACAGACTGCCCTGGCTGCATTATTTTGGAGATATTAATGGACATTTTAACCACTGGCAGAGTGGCTAGCAGGGAATGGAGCAGTGATCCACGGTAGAACATTGGGTTTAACACTAGAGAATTGGCTATTTTATTGTGTGCATTGTATTTATCCATCCCAAGCAAGATATGAAACTGGTGGAAAATAAGTAGATAATAACCTTTCCTCAAAGGATTTATCGGAGGATTTAATTACTCCAACATCAGTGTCCAATATAAAAAGTAAAAAGGTAAGTAAGCAGTAAATTCATGTAACATTCTACAGTATGTTAAATTAAAATATAAAACATTACATTGTTTAAATGCAGTTTCAGTCCCTTCTATAAAAGTGTATGTCATGACTGCTGGTCTTAGTTTTGTTTATTTCATCTATATTATCAGGGAGATTCACTAAAAGTTTTTATCGTTTAAAATGGTGCTAATTTTGCCCCAACCAATCAGAACTTATGTAACATTTGAAAGCTAACATCTGATTGGTTGGGGCAAAATTAGCACCATTTTAAATGATAAGAACTTTTATTGAATAACCCCCTATGTTCCAGAAACATTAAAAAGAGGGAACAATTTATTTCTCTGTAATTGGGGATAAGTTAGGAAGGATTGCATTGTGTAGTAGTGTTTTGATGAAATGCAATAGGAGTCACGTAGTAGTTAATTATTATGGACATTAAAAGAGGTTTTATTTCTTATTTTGCACAAGTAGACTTCCTGCTACTGACATTATGGGATATAAAGAATACATTTTGTAAAATACAATATAATTATAACCCTAGATGCTAAGATTAATGTCCTCATAAAGAATACAATTTTTGTTACTAATGTATGTCTTTTATTTGATTTGGCTTCTCTCTCTTTGTTGTAAAGCAGTTTTGGTAAAGCTCTATTGAGCGTAATCACCAAAAGCAATATCTATGTCCCAGAATTATTAGAAAAAACTATTTTAATTTTATACTGATAGGAACTGAACATCATTAGGGAAAATCTCCTAGTAAATCTGGATAAAATGGAAAGAAACAGAATGGTGTCCCTTCTGTGTCCTGGGTTCAAATCTACCCTTGACTACAAAAGCAAGTTTGTATGTTTTTCATGCGTGGGTTTCCTACTGGCCATCTGGTTTCACCTACAATCATAAAGATATATTGATGAGTTGTATGTGTGTGATTAGGAGTGATGGACCAGAACTTGAGTTCGGAACAAACTTTATGAGTTTGGATGAACTCGAACTACCTGAACTTCGAACTAGTTTGGGTTTTCGATGATTATCAAAATAATTTGATTATTATCAAATTTTTGAATCAGTAACACTCAAATGTAACATTCAAATTCGATAAACCTTGAATATATCCTTCGATTTCGGTAGCCCTCGAATGTATCGTTTGGTAACCCTCTCATGTAGCTTTCAATTTCGGTAACCCTAAAATGTATTGTTCTGTATCCCTCGAAAGTATAATTTGGCAACCCTCAAATTAGCAGTAACCCTTGAATGTAGCATGCGGAAACCCGACAATTGCCCAATCGTGGACAAAAGAAGTGTTTAAAAGAATTTTGGTGATATTGACATGTCCCCCAGACCATTTCCCTGGTGCCACAGCCCAGTAAGTTACCATTGCTATTTTATGTGCATTTAATCCAAAGTTTTCGACTTATTTGACTCCTATTGACTTTAATGGGTTTGTTTCCGAACTCCTGAACTTCTGAACTTTTACTGAAGTTCGGCAGTTCAAAAAAGAACCAAACTTGAGTAAATTCGGCCATCTCTAGTGATAAGGGGTAATAAGATTGTAAGCACCTCTGGACAAAGCCTAATGTGAATGGATACATTTTTTGTAAAATGCTGCATACTATGTTAAGTTCGTATTGATACAGGATATTCTTATGTGTAAAATGAATCACTTTTTAGAATGACATAAGGTTACCATGTCACATGGGACCTTTTAATATAATGTGATTTGTCTGAAAAGGACTGTGGGGGACTGTAATGTCCTCCTCTATATGTAACTATAATGTATAGTCAAGCCTGGGTATAAAAAAAAAAGGTCATTGTAAAATAAAGTATTATTTACTACCCTATTGAGTAACCAGCACGTGTTTATATGCATATGTAATAAGTAAATCCTTTTATCAACCTTTTAAGACAAGAGTGATCCCTATTATAACATACATATAGTCTGGCAACGTACAAACTATTAGTTACAAATGTTGGTACTGGGGTAGTATCGCCTCAGACCCTTTACAAGCTGCTTTTTAATAAATCAATCTTTCATAAGAAGATTCTTTTATGAACCCTCTGTGTCCTGTGGTGAGGGTACAGCAGCTCCAGACCCTTTGCTAGGCCAATGTATCCAACCAGCAAAATACAGCTGATTTACATCACATCAGGTGATCACCTGAAGAAGGGGGCATGTAACCCCCGAAACGTTGTGTGATATGTGTGGTTACAAATAAATTAAGTTTTTTACTTAGAATCCAACTCTCGGTTTTGTTTTTGCTTGATATCTCCACCCCAATAACTAAAATTTTCCATAGTGAAGGGTACCTCAGCCCACCCCCAACCACCATGTTAGTTTTGTAAAACAAGCCCCAGAAACAGACTTACAATGCTTCATTCCCTGGGCTCTCTGCTCCTGCCTCCCTGCTTGCAGGTAGTTGCAAACAGGGGCTGTACTGGCAGCCGCGTCTGTGATTGGCTCAGGGTAAGCCAATCACAGACGTGGCTGCTAGCTATACAGAGAGAGAAGAGGACGTGGTCAGGTAAGTCTGTTTCTGGGGCTTGTTTTACAAAACTAACAAGGTGGTTGGGGTGAGCTGGAGTACCCGACACTACAGAAAAGGTAGGAGATAATGCTGCATTAAGGGATCTGGTTGGTGGGAGGAAGTGAGGGGGAGGGCTCCACTGTGCATGCTAGAGTCCTCATCGAGGACAAGGAATAGCTGGGACCAGGCGACACACAGACAGCTCCTACTCTTCACTTTCTGTGACGATGAACAAGCACTGCAGGAGAACCATAAGGAGCAGAGGAGTAAGGTAAGGTCTTTTTAACACTATACAATGGGGCCAGTAATGGGTAAAATTTATTTTTGTTTTGGGGGAGGACATGCCCTTTAAACTTTTTTCTTGCTCTTTGCAGCCGATATTTTTTCCTCCTTTATGTTTTTTCATTATGCCTTTAAATGAAGTTTAATGAAGGATTCCAGATCTAGGCACAAAGTATTCACTAATAAATTTAGATTGAAGAGCCCAATTATTCTTCTTTCTATTTTTTCTTCTTCCGTTTTATTCTTCCACTTTTTGGGACTGTATCTCCTCCCATAGTTTTTAATCTGGAAACATGAAATTTTGTAAGAGACATGCGGGACATATAGGAGAATGTGCTATTATCTAATTCACAGAAGCATTACCACCTTATTGTAGAGATGTCCGAACTTCAGTAAAAGTTCGTAAGTTCGTAAACAAACCCAAGTCAATGGGGAGCTAATAGTTTTAAATGTTCGGATGATTTACATATAAACTAACAATGGTAACTTACTGTAAGTGGCTGTGGCACCTGGGAAATAGTCTGGGGAATGTGTACATAACACCATAACCTGTTTAAACACTTCTTTCCCTACGGTCGGGCAATTGTCGTGTTTGCACAAACTACATTCGAAGGTAACGGCCAATTCGAATGTTACCAAATGCTACATTTAATGAGTTACAGAAAATAGAACTATACATTTTAGGGTTATCGAAATAGAACGATTAGCGAAAACAAGCATTACATTCGAAGGTTAGAGAATGATTTATTCGAGGTTAAGCGAAAATGAACATTACATTTGATCGTTACCGAAAGTCGAAGGCTACATTTGAGGGTTAGCGAAAGCAAACATTACATGATAATTATCGAAAATACAGTCCGTGAGTTCAGAAAAACAAACTAGTTCACACCCGAACTAGTTCTGATAGTTCGAGTTTGTCCAAACTCATAAAGTTCGGCCCAAATTCGGTTTTGGGTTTGAGTTTGGGTCCACAACTAACATATCAATGAATTTTGAGGATTTATTTCCCATTGACTATAATGGGAACAATCCTCAAATGTTGATAATTTGAAGATTCATGGTAATGTGATCAAAACCGTTAGTTTTTTGGTTATAAACACAAACACTGATACCCTCAACCCCCACACAGACACAGTTACACACACCTACTGACCTATCCTTTCATTCCCATGGCAGCCAAATTGAAAGGATAACTATCGTAAAAAAAATAAATAATTTTGATCAATCATAAAAAAAGTTAGTTTTATGGTCATAAATGCAAAAACATATACCCCCCAAACCAACAACTGGTAAACACACCTACTAACATACCCGTCCATTTCCATGGCAGCCTTACTAAAGGGTAACTATAGTCAAAATATTTTTTTATGATCAATCATAAAAAAAATGTTTTATGTTCATAAACACAAAAACACATACCCCCACCCTGACACACGTAACAGACACCAAATGACCTGCCCCTTTATTCCCATGGCAGCCATACTTAAAGGTTAACTATAGTCAAAAAACAATTTTTGTTTTTTACCCCCCAACTTGACACAGGTAACCACACCAACTGATCTACCTAGTATAAAAACATATTTTGACCAATCATCAAGAAAGTTATTCTTTTACCATCCAACCTGACACAGGTACACACACCAGCTGACCTACCCATTAATTCACACAGCAGCCATATTTAAAGGGTAAGTATAATCAAAAAACATATTTTCACCAATTATCAAAAAAGTCTTTTATGCCCGAACCTGACACAGGTACACACACCAGCCGACCTACCCATTTATTCACGTGGCAGCCATATTTAAAGGGAAACGTGATTTTAAGCACTTGTTTGTGGCTGTTGTGTGAGTATAACCTGAAACACTCATGCAGCCCCTACCAGAGGCTGTACAGCGCTTCAGAAATGAGTATTTAATGATATCTGATAGCTGAGAGTGGACACAGTGCAGGATAAATCTCCCAAAATATGTATCAGAGTTGTGGTTTTTATGCCAAAGGGAGCTGTCCTGTTTTGATCCCTTCTTCATTCTAAATTATTATCCATGACAGCTGTTGAGTTTAATCCTATTTTAAGTATTAGCAAGTTTTGTATATGTTTACAAGGCACTGGTAAGGCTTCATTTGGAATCCATTACACAAAACAGAAAACATCTTGGAAATGGAAGCAGTTTAGAGAAGGGCAACTAAATTAATAAGGGGAATGGAGGGGCTTAACTATGCAGGCAGATTAGACAAGTTAGGGCTGTTTACATTGGAGAAGCGGCGGTTGCGTGGGTATATGATCACCTTATACAAATATATTAATGGCCCATACAATGAACTCTCTGGTGCATTGTTCACGAATAGGTCATATCAGAGGACTCGTGGACATCCTTTAGGGTTGGAAGAAAAGAAGTTTCATCTTCAGGTTAGGAATGGCTTCTTTACTGTGAGAGTGGTGAAACTGTGGAACTGTCTTCCAGCAGATGTGGTAATGGCAAGTTCATTGAATAGCTTAAAAAAAATGGCCTGGATAAGTTTCTAAAACTAAAAAATATTGAGAATTACTTACTGGTAGTCATCTGTTAGGAAGGGTTTATAAAAAAAAAAGTGAATAGGTTGGACTTGATGGACATATGTCTTTATTTAACCTCAATTACTATGTTACTATGTAAAAGTTTTTATAATTGATCTGCGCTATGGAATTTGATTCAGCATTAATTTCTTTCACAGATAATTATAAGAAATTTGCTTTTCCCATATACTTGAAGGAGCCCCAAGATGTTTTATATTAGGAATACAGGTTATTATTGGGAAAAATTACATTAAGGCTTTCATGTGTCTATCATTTTTGCATTTTTTAAAACTGGAAATACTTTCAATATTAAAAAACGAGTCTTTTTCATTTTATATTTGACAGTAGAAAAAAAAAATCAGTTTTCCATCTTTAATAAATTTGACTACATATTTTGATTATATAAAAAATATTTCTAACATACATCTTTTTTGACTGGAAAGTTAATATAAGAAATCGTTTCCTGCAAAGAACCCTGAACTGTTGCATACTTAATATACGTGTGAATGGGACATATGCCAGTTTTGCAAATTGAACTTATATGTTGGAATGCCAAGAAATATTCAAAAGAATTCAAAGAAAACATATTGATAAAACAATGTGCAGATCTATTTAACATATTCCTACAGCCAAGGCTGATGGATGTTTGTTGTTTTGTTTTTTATTTTGATACAGCAAATGCTGAAGGATTTCTTTTTTTATTTAGCATTTTAGTTTTTTGCTATATGTAGATTATCGGATTCGTATATGCTTTTGTTCTAATTGCTGGTTCTATATTTCAAGTATTATGTCCCATGTATGTATTTATCTCATTTATAGAGCTACATTACATTTCTTTTATCCACTCACATCTGGCCTCACCCCTTAGAGCTTCCATACTTTTATATACATAAGAGTGATATTTTATAATAGGAGATGCAGTGATATATCTCTTATAAAAATCACTCAGTATCCCACTGCTCCTCCCATTCCAGTGTTCATGCCTGAAAATGATCTATTTGATTAACGGAACCTGCTTCCTGTCCCTTCATAACAAGCTTCCTGTCACTTCATAACTTCTGTCTCTCTCCTCCTCCACAAAGATTTGTTTATCGCATAGATGCTGGGCTGGGATGTTCCTTTCTACTGGGAAACAGAAAGTAGCTTGGGGGTTTACATTTAGGTGGGAAAAGGGACAAGGCCAGAATTTAAAATGTAATTGGGGGAGGTAATCATAAACATATATAATGCGCCCCTTCACATAATATTATAAGGATATTACACTTTAAGGGGTGCGAATCCCTGTCTCAGTGTGTCTAAATTATTGCGGCAAAGACCCACACAAGCACAGGGAGCACATTTGAAAAATGTTGTGATATTAGCAGATATTAAAGGAATAGTTCACTGGAAAAGTAAACTATTCTTTTATGCATTGATTAAAGAACAGGACACTAAGAAGCAATGCCTTACCTCCGCGATCCACTGCGGACGCACTGACAGGTTCAACCACTTCTTGGTTCAGTTTTACTATAGAAAGCGGTGTGGGCGTGTATGTGTGCTAATGCATATAGTAAAAAATAAGGGTTTAGTTATATATTTATGATAATAAAAATGGAAAACCATTAAACACCTTATGCACACCAAAAACAGAATAAAGAGACTTATACATTTAAGTGTGTAATTTAATTAAATGATATAATAATGTAAAATATATGTTTACAAAGGCAACAAGTCTGCTGAAAAAATAGATCATTAGAATATTTAAATAAAAAGTATGATGCCATTGTATAACAGAAATGTAGCTAAACCATTCATATGAATGAGCAGTAAATTTAGATTATTCCTGTGTTATGTTGAACAAAATTTGAAGCAAATTTAAAGAAGAAATATCTCATAAATGAAAGGTTGAAGCAATATTGGTAGAACTGTGCACTGATTACAAAATGGTAGGTAAATCAATTGTAGTTTCTGTTACAAGCTACCAGATGCTAATGAGAGGATAAAATACACCTCCATATTAGATAGCTAAGGCTGCACTAGTGGTGAAGTGGAGATGCCAGCACCTCCAAAGGCAGCAAGTTTCTAAATTTAGCATTTTCTGTAAAATATACAGTAGCAGAAGTTCCTTCCTACTAGAAAAGTTGCTTTGTTCGATCTGCTAATGTCTAGTAACCTTGAGCTCATTATTAAGTTAATTGGAATTTTAGGGATTAGTGATCATGATATATTGTCTTTTAATAATGTATATGTTAATGGATGTTGAAGCTGTTTTTTCCATTGGTGACTGGTGGATAATTCATCTCTTGGCTGCTATCATGGGTGGCAGGATGGCGTTGTGGAGGCCAGTCTGGTTGATAATGCCACTTGCATATCCAAATGTTTAGCTTCCATTTACTGCTCCTGTGACTTTGATTTATATCTTCAACACAGGAGTTATACTTGTAGGATATTAACTTTTACAACATTACATTTAGCTCTCCATGTTTCAGCCATATAATTTTTTTGTATGTCTATGTTATTTGCCTTAACATTGGTGGTAGTACTATTGCAATCTGGGTTTTGGTCTGAAATGTTTTCCAATTGTATCCAGATACTGTAGCCCCGACAGCAATATTTGTGGCATATTATTGTCATTGATTTTGTATTTAAGAACTAGGAGACTGGATTCCACTGCATAGTTGGTTTAGAACCAGCCTTTAAATTGTCAAGGAAGTGTCCACCAATTAGTGTTTGGGTTTTTTTTGCCTCTATTTGACATTTATACTGTTTAAGTGCCTTAAGGGCTTTGGGCCTCAAGTTTAACCTGGTCCCTAGTTATTCCACCCTCTGGTGCTAGGTTCTCAACCCAGGGATGTCGGTGACAAGCTGTCAAAGTCTGCTTGTTTAGCACCCTGTTCCCACAGTCCAGGACTCTTGGTCAAAGCTAGGAACAGTTCAGTATTCGGGCAGATACCGGCATTTGGGACTAACAGTCCTTGTGCTGCTTATCTACAAGAAAGATTTTTCAAATTGTTTCTTCGGTACTTGTACTGTTATTAAAATGCAGAGACCTTTTCCAATTGTCATTTGAAATCAGGAAGGATTTTTCACCCTTTAATACTATTTTTGTTTGTTTTGCCTTTCTCAGGATCAACGATAGGCCAGGATCATGCATTAGATTGGAATGTCTTTATTTAAATCTCCCATACATTGTAAGGTAAACGGGGTATGGAAGGTCCTAATTAATTAAAGGGTATGTCCACCTCCCAAACAAATTTAGTAAGTGCTAGGAAAAGGCTGTAAGCTCAGACCTTGCCAGGTTTACAGCTGCCAAAGACACTCCCAAATGTATTTACCAGCCTTTGTTGCCCCGACATCTTCTGCTTAACTTCCGTGTTTTTCCGAGCACGAATGTCAAGCAGGAGGGGCTCGACCAGCATCTGCTTCTGTGATTGGCAAAGGCATCACGCCTTACCAATGTTCCCTAGTTTAACACTATGAATGCATTTATCTGTCCGCAGTCCATCATAGTCATAGGCTTTCCCAATGACATGTATCTCAACGAGTACACCAGCGTCTATAAATGCACAGAAATGATTGCGAGAACGAATTGAGTCATTGTGTCACGTTGTATTCTCTTCTGGCATATACACCTCGCAAGATCTTGGCTGTATGACGTTCACATAGACATCCCCAGCTCATGTGATCTCGGCAATACTGAATACGTATTCATGAACTTACATCTGAGAGGTTATGTGTGTAGTTTAGAAGTTGCACAGCAGTAGATAGACCAAGCTCTCACTGGTAGGAGCGCGCTTAACCCACACTTTATATTAGTGAAAGCCTGTTATACTAATCAATTTTTTTCCATAAAAAATGCTGTTAAAGGGTTTGTCCACTCCAAATATAATTTTTTCCCAAAGTGTAGGGCACCCAGCCCACCCGCAACCACCTTATTAGTTTTGTAAAATAAGCACAAGAAACATACTTAATTCCTTCCCTCAGATCTCTGCTCCTGGCTCTCTGCTTGCCGAAGCAGCAGAGGGGGGCAGGACCGACAGCCATGTCTGTGATTGCGGTAGAGTCAGCCATTCACAGACGTAGCTGCCGGCTATGCTGACAGCTGAGGAAACGAAGGAGCATTAGTATATTTCTTGTGCTTATTTTACAAACTAATAAAGGGGTTGGGTGGGGTGGGGTGGGGTAGCTACACTACAGAAAAGTCTTTTAATGCTAGGGGATGGCAGCCATAAGTGGATCAGGAGGGTAGGAGGGAGAGCTCCACTGCACAGTGCCATTGTGTCTTCAGGGAGGACAAGGAAGAAGCAGGGACTGGATGACACACAGGCAGCTACTACTCTTCACTTTCAGGGATTTGAGCAAGCACTGCGGAGAAACCATAAGGAGCGAGATGTAAGGTAAGGATTTTTGACACTACACAGTGGGGCCAGTATGAGGTTTAAATTTTAGTTTTTGGGTGAACATGCCCTTTAGTGGCATATTTAAGTGGTGAAACTGCATAAAAACAAATCATCTTTAATCCTTGAATTTATTTCTGTAGTTTTTTGAACATGTTTTGTCAGTTGACTCGTGGACATCCTTTAAGGTTGGAAGAAAAGAAGTTTCATAGTAACATAGTAACATAGTAACATAGTAATTAAGGTTGAATAAAGACATTCGTCCATCAAGTCCAACCTATTCACTTTTTTTTTTAATTTATTATTTATTTTTTTAACCCTACCTAACAGTTGATCCAGAGGAAGGCAAAAAACCCAGCTAAAAAAGGGGGGAAAAAATTCCTTCCTGACTCCAAACGGCAATCGGAAAGTATCCCTGGATAAACCAGATCTATATGCATTAATACCAGTAATTCTCAATATTTTTTAGTTTTAGAAACTTATCCAGGCCTTTTTTAAAGTTATTCAATGAACTTGCCATTACCACCTCTGCTGGAAGACAGTTACAGTTTCACCGTTCTCACTGTAAAGAAACCTCTCCTAACTTGAAGATGAAACTTCTTTTCTCCAACCTTAAAGGATGTCCACGAGTCCTCTGATATGACCTATTAGTGAACAATGCACCAGAGAGTTCACTGTATGGGCCATTAATATATTTGTATAAGGTTATCATGTCCCCACGCAACCGCCGCTTCTCCAATGTAAACAGCCCTAACTTGTCTAATCTGCCTGCATTTTCAAGCCCCTCCATTCCCCTATAATTTAGTTGCCCTTCTTGAACTGCCTCAATTTCCAAGATGTCCCTTTTGTATATGGGATTCCAAAACTGCACCGCATATTCCAAATGTGGCCTTACCAGTGCCTTGTAAAGAGGGAGAATAATATTTTTCTCTCTTGATTCATTCCCCTCTTTATACAAGACAATATCTTGCAGCTCTAGCTGTTGTGACCTGGCATTGTTTGCTACAGTAAGTCTGTTATCTACCAGAACCCCCAAATCTTTTTCCATTTCGATGCACTTAACACAGAGTTATTTATGGGTGTAGGTGGCACAGGGATTATTAAATCCCCAAATGCATCACCTTACATTTATCAACATGAATCTCATCTGCCATTCTGCTGCCCATTTTGATAATCTATCTAGGTCTGCTTGCAGCACTTGCACATCATTGGAAGTTCCAAAGCTCTGCATAATTTAGTGTCATCAGCAAACACAGAGACCTTGCTCTCAATGCCCCTTCTAAGTCATTTTTAAAACAGATTAAACAGAAGCGGCCCCAGTACAGAACCCTGAGGAACTCCGCTTAGAACTTTAGCCCACATAGATGTAGCTCCAAACCACCACTCTCTGTTTGCGGTCCAATAACCAGTTCTCTATCATGAACAAATGTTTTCTTCAAGGCCAACAGTCCTCAGTTTATCATTAGTCGCCTATGTGGCCAGTATCAAAGGCTTTGCAAATCCAAATATACCACATCCACAGCTGTGCCTGAATCTAACTTCTTACTCACTTCTTCATAAAAACCAATTAATTTGTCTGGCATGATCTATTTCTCATAAATCCATGCTGACTACTACTAATAAGATAATCTCTGGAGACAAAGTCAGGATATGATCCCTTAACAAAGTTTCCATCCCCTCCCTACCACTGATGTTAGGCTTACAGGTCTATAGTTACCAGGCTGTGAACGATACCTTTTTTGAATATTGGTATTACATTGTTTTTTCCAATCCAGTGGCACATCCCAGACAAAAGTGAATCTGAAAAGATGAGACACAGTGGTCTTGCTAGAACTGAACTAGCTCTTTTAAAATCCTAGGATGCAATCATCTGGTCCTGGCGCTTTATTGATATTAACTTTGTCTAATTGATTCCGTCCATATCTCTGTTATCCAATGTGAAAACTCTTCATTTCCTCCCTGCACATTGTTACAATCCCTACTGTAAGGATTCTCAACAGTAAAAAACCGATGTAAAAAACGGTTTAGCAGATTAGCCTTTTCGGCATCCTTCTACACTCCATTATTTAATGGTCCCACATTCTCAGTCCTCATTTTTTACCATTTATATACTTAAAAAACATCTTGGGGGTTGGACTTTTTGTTCGGCAATCCGTGTTTCATTTTCTATTTAGCTAGTTTAATTGCTTTCTTGCACTCTTTATTACAACTTTTGAAGTCCCTGTAAGCCTGTTCTGTGCCTTCTGCTTTCAAAATTTTAAAAGCCCTTTTCTTTTTTTCATTTCCCTTTTTACCTGAGCATTAAGCCATGCAGGAGGACCTAATTTTTTTACACTTGTTTCCTAAAGGTACCGATTTGGAAATGTTATAGTTTAATATCCCTTTAAAAGTGGTCCACATCTGCTCAGTATCTTTACCTGAACAGTTCCCCCAGTCTATGAGCAGGAGCGATTCCTTAAAAACATAAAATTAGCTTTCCTAAAGTTAAAAGTTTTGTTTAAGCCAGTGCACTTAGTTTTCTGCAACCTATATTAAATGACACTATATCATGGTCAATATTCCCTAAGCTTCCATTACCTTCATCTCCAAAATGAGCTCTGGGTTATAGATATCACCAGATCCAACAACGCATTTTCTAGTAGAACTTCTACCATCTGTGAAAGAAAATGCTCATATAGGAAATTTAAGAACTTTATACCTTTTGAGGTGCTGGCAGTTCCATTACTCCAATCTATTTCAGGGTAGTTAAAATCCCCCATAACCAAGAACATGCCCATACCAGCAGCCTTCGCCAAGCATATGGAGATTCATTTCCACCTCTTCCCGGCATTTGGCGGCTTATAACACACTCCAACAATTAATTTACCTACCTTTCTTGCTTCCTGTACACAGTTCCACCCATATGTTTTCTGCCGCATCGTTTGCTCCCCATCTATTCCATCTTTTAAATTTGGCTTCAATTCTGTTTAACATACATACATACTCCTCCTCCTTTCTTATTAACTCGGTCATGTCTAAATAAGGAGTACCCTTCATATTATATGTCCAGTCGTGTGAATCATTAAGCCATGATTCTGCTATACCAATTACATCATACCTTCCTTTAACGCTATTATTTCAAGTTCGCCGGTTTTTCCAGCCAGACTCCTGCATTTGTAAACATACATTTTAGATTATCAATGATTTACTTCCATACATGGTCGTACATGCCTCTTATCCTCTATTCCCCCCTCCCTTCTCCTCCCCTCCGTTGTGTTACCAGCCCCCAGATCCCTAACTTCTCTATCTACCCCTGTGTAGTTAACTTTCCCTCCCCCCCATACCTATTTTAAAATCTCCTCCAACCCCCTAGCCATCTTCTCCCCCAAAACAGTTGCACCACCACCATTGAGGTGCAATCCGTCACTACTAAAGAGCCTGTAACAACAGAAAAGTCAGCCCAGTTCTCTAAAAACCCAAACCCCATCTCCTTACACCACTCCCTTAGCCACGCATTATACTCCTGAGCTCCCGTTGCCTCCCTAGCGTAGCACGTGGCTGCGGTAGTATTTCTGAAATCACTACCCTGGAGGTCCTTGCTTTTAACTGGCCCCTAATTCTCGGAAATCATTTTTAAGGACCTCACCTCCACCTCTAACTTTGTCTTGGCACCAATGTGAACCAAGACCGCCGGGTCACTCCCAGCCCCACCCAATAATCTGTCACCGATACCACATGTCGAACCCTAGCACCAGGCAGACAACACACTGTTCGGCATGCAGGGTCCTGGCGACAGATTTCCCTATCACCTTCTAATAATAGAATCCCCTACACTACCACCTGTCTATCCTTCCTAGCCCCAGTTCTCCCTCCTTGATTGGAGATGGCCGTCCCCTGGTGCTCAAGGGAAAGGCCCGCTCCAACATGCGCTTCCGAGCCATCGTCCTCCACATCTTCACCTAAAATGGCAAATCTGTTGGGATCGACCAGCTGGAAGAAGCCCCCTATCCTTCCGTCCCCTACTTCCCCTGGTGACCCTTACAAATCTATCTTCCTTCTCCACCTTATCTGCCCCATCTCCACCCACCAGTTTACTGGCCCCTGCCAGTACCTGCATTTCCCCCAGGTTTGCCAAGTCCTGCAATGCTGCAAGTTTACCCCTTAGATTCTGTACCTCAGATTCCAATGGGCAACCCACTCCCATCGACACATACATAGGTCCCCTGGGGCGGCTGCTCCAAGATCCCATACCTGCGGCAGGATGCACATTGCGCGGCCCCAACAAAACTGTCCATACTAAACAGCCATACACAGCAGAGACCAGCAATACACAGCAGAGAATAGTGTTGTTTCTTAAACGCTTTCTTGTTTTAAACGCTTTAGTTTTTTAACGCTGTCAATTCTCTTAAAAACAGAAAAATCTCTTTAAAACAGAAAATCGCTCATGGGAAAGGCCTTAAATGAGGGTCAAAACAACCGAAGCCAACAGGCCTCAGCCAATTTAAACCAATAGTTACACCCCCATCCAATCAGAGAGAGAGAGAAAAAAAAAAAACCCTTTCCTTTGTCTCCTACCAGCCCCGTCCACAGGTAACAGTGTTTTTTAAACACAAGTATTTGTTTTAGTAATCCAGTGCTTTGAGTTACTCAAACAATTCCTACCACTTATTCAAGCAGTAAGTAGTAAAAAAAAATAAAAATACACTAGTGATTAATTACTTACACAGGCACCCTCCTAGAAATAAATAGTTAGGTTAGTACATTTACTAGGCTGCAACCACAGTTAAAAACGCTTTAGTTTTTTAACGCTGTCAATTCTCTTAAAAACAGAAAAATCTCTTTAAAACAGGAAATCGCTCAGAGCTAATCGCTCATGGGACAGGCTTAAATGAGGTTTCATCTCAAGTTAGGAGAGGTTTCTTTAAGTGAGAACGTGTGAAACTGTGGAACTGTCTTCCAGCAGAGGTGGTAATGGCAAGTTCATTGAATAACTTTAAAAAAGGCTGGATAAGTTTCTAAAGCTAAAAAATATTGAGAATTACTGGTATTAATGCATAGATCTGGTTGATCCAGGGATACTTTCCGATTGCCGTTGGAGTCAGGAAGGAATTTTCCCCCTTTTAGCTGGGGTTTTTGCCTTCCTCGGATCAACTGTTAGGTAGGGTTAAAAAAAAAAAAAAAAAGGAATAGGTTGGACTTGATGGACGAATGTCTTTATTCAACCTTAATTACTAGTATCTGTTACTATGTTACTATGTTACCTTTAATGATACAGGACAAACATTCAATATAAATCTAATTTAAATTATTAAAAACAGTTTCATTCATTGGCCTATATATTATGCTTTCCAGTCAATGGCTTCTTCAAAGTCTTCTGATGAATACATTCTGTGCAAATGTTTATTTAACATATTCCTACAGCCAAGGCTGATGATGTGTTTGTTTTGTTTTTATTTTGATACAGCAAATGCTGAAGGATTTCTTTTTTTATACTAGCATTTTAGTTTTTTGCTATATGTAATTATCGGATTCGTGATATGCTTTTGTTCTAATTGCTGGTTCTATATTTCAAGTATTATGTCCATGTAGTATTTATTCTCATTTATAGAGTACATTACATTTCTTTTATCCACTCACATCTGGCCTCACCCCTTAGAGCTTCCAATACTTTATAATACATAAGAGTGATATTTATAATAGGAGATGCAGTGAATATATCCTTATAAAAATCACTCAGTATCCCACTGCTCCTCCCATTCCAGTGTTCATGCCTGAATAATGACTCAGTGTTTTTGCAGTGTTTAACTTCATTAACGGAACTGCTTCCTGTCACTTCATACCAAGTCCTGTCACTTCATAACTTCTGTCTCTCTCCTCCTCCACAAAGATTTGTTATAACTGCATAGATGCTGGGCTGGGATGTTCCTTTCTACTGGGAAACAAAGTAGCTTGGGGGTTTAACATTTAGGTGGGAAAAGGGACAAGGCCAGAATTTAAAATGTAATTGGGGGAGGTAATCATAAACGTATATATAATGCGCCTTCACATAATATTATAAGGATATTACACTTTAAGGGGTGCGTAACTCCTGTCTCAGTGTGTCTAAATTATTGCGGCAAAGACCCACACAAGCACAGGGAGCACATTTGAAAAATGTTGTGATATTAGACAGATTAAAGGAATAGTTCACTGGAAAAGTAAACTATTCTTTTAATGCATTGATTAAAGAACAGGACACTAAGAAGCAATGCCTTAACTCCGCGATCCACTGCGACGCACTGACAGGTTCAACCACTTCTTGGTTCAGTTTTACTATAGAAAGCGGTGTGGGCGTGTATGTGTGCTAATGCATATAGTAAAAAATAAGGGTTTAGTTATATATTATGATAATAAAAATGGAAAAAACATTAAACACCTATGCACACCAAAACAGAATAAAGAGACTTATACATTTAGTGTGTAATTTAATTAAATGATAATAATGTAAAATATATGTTACAAGGCAACAAGTCTTGCTGAAAAAATATGATCATTAGAATATATTTAAATAAAAAGTATGATGCATTGGTATAACAGAAATGTAGCTAAACCATTCATATGAATGAGCAGTAAATTTAGATTATTCCTGTGTTATGTTGAACAAAATTTGAAGCCAAATTTAAAAGAAGAATATCTCATAAATGAAAAGGTTGAAGCAATATTGGTAGAACTGTGCACTGATTACAAAATGGTAGGTAAATCAATTGTAGTTTTGTACAAGCTACCAGATGCTAATGAAGAGGATAAAATACACCTCCATATGTAGATAGCTAAGGCGCACTAGTGGTGAAGTGGAGATGCAGCACCTCCAAAGGCAGCAAGTTTCTTAAATTTGCATTTTCTGTAAAATATACAGTAGCAGAAGTTCCTTCCTACTGAAAAGTTGCTTTGTTCGATCTGCTAATGTCTAGGACCTTGAGCTCATTATTAAGTTAATTGGAATTTTAGGGATTAGTGATCATGATATATGCTTTTTAATAATGTATATGTAATGGATGTTTGAAGCTGTTTTTCCATTGGTGACTGGTGGATAATCTCATCTCTTGGCTGCTAGATCAGGGTGGCACGGATGGCGTTGTGGAGGCCAGTCTGGTTGATAATTGCCACTTGCATATCCAAAGTTTAGCTTCCATTTACTGCTCCTGTGACTTTGATTATATCTTCAACACAGGAGTTATACTTGTAGGATATTAACTTTTACAACATTACATTTAGCTTCCATGTTTCAGCCATATAATTTTTTTGTATGTCTATGTTATTTGCCTTAACATTGGTGGTAGTACTATTGCAATCTGGGTTTTGGTCTGAAATGTTTTCCAATTGTATCCAGATACTGTAGCCCGACAGCAATATTTGTGGCATATTATTGTCATTGATTTTGTATTTAAGAACTAGGAGACTGGATTCCACTGCATAGTGGTTTAGACCAGCATTTTAAATTGTCAAGGAAGTGTCCACCAATAGTGTTTTGGTTTTTTTTGCCTCTATTTTGACATTTATACTGGTAAGTGCCTTAAGGGCTTTGGGCCTCAAGTTTAACCTGGTCCTAGTTATTCCACCCTCTGGTGCTAGGTTCTCAACCCAGGGATGTCGGTGACAAGCTGTCAAAGTCTGCTTGTTTAGCACCCTGTTCCCACAGTCCAGGACTCTTGGTCAAACTAGGAACAGTTCAGTATGCGGGCAGATACCGGCATTTGGGACTAACAGTCCTTGTGCTGCCTTATCTACAAGAAAAGATTTTTCAAATTGTTTCTTCGGTATGTACTGTTATTAAAATGCAGAGACCTTTTCCAATTGTCATTTGAAATCAGGAAGGATTTTTTTCACCCTTTAATACTATTTTGTTGTTTTTGCCTTTCTCAGGATCAACTGATAGGCCAGGATATCCTTAGATTGGAATGTCTTTATTTAAATCTCCCATACATTGTAAGGTAAACGGGGTATGGAAGGTCCTAATTAATTAAAGGGTATGTCCACCTCCCAAACAAAATTTTAGTAAGTGCTAGGAAAAGGCTGTAAGCTCAGACCTTGCAGGTTTACAGCTGCCAAAGACACTCCCAAATGTATTTACCAGCCTTGTTGCCCCGACATCTTCTGCTTAACTTCCGTGTTTTTCCGAGCACGAATGTCAAGCAGGAGGGGCTCGACCAGCATCGCTTCTGTGATTGGCAAAGGCATCACGCCTTACCAATGTTCCCTAGTTTAACACTATGAATGCATTTATCTGTCCGCAGTCCATCATAGCATAGGCTTTCCAATGACATGTATTCAACGAGTACCACAGGTCTATAAATGCACAGAAATGATTGCGAGAACGAATTGAGTCATTGTGTCACGTTGTATTCTCTTCTGGCATATACACCTCGCAAGATCTTGGCTGTATGACGTTCACATAGACATCCCCAGCTCATGTGATCTCGGCAATACTGAATACGTATTCATGAACTTACATCTGAGAGGTTAGTGTGTAGTTAGAAGTTGCACAGCAGTAGATAGACCAAGCTCTCACTGGTAGGAGGCGCTTAACCAACACTTTTATTAGTGGAAAGCCTGTTATACTAATCAATTTTTTTTCCATAAAAAATGCTGTTAAAGGGTATGTCCACTCCAAATATAATTTTTCCAAAGTGTAGGGCACCCCAGCCCCCCGCAACCACCTTATTAGTTTTGTAAAATAAGCACAAGAAACATACTTAATCTCCTTCCCTCAGATCTCTGCTCCTGGCTCTCTGCTTGCCGGAAGCAGCAGAGAGGGGCAGGACCGACAGCCATGTCTGTGATTGGCTTAGAGTCAGCCATTCACAGACGTAGCTGCCGGCTATGCTGACAGCTGAGGAAACGAAGGAGCATTAGTATATTTCTTGTGCTATTTTTACAAAACTAATAAAGGGGTTGGGTGGGGTGGGGTAAGCTACACTACAGAAAAGTCTTTTAATGCTAGGGGATAGTGCAGCCATAAGTGGATCAGGAGGGTAGGAGGGAGAGCTCCACTGCACATGCCATTGTGTCTTCAGGGAGGACAAGGAAGAAGCAGGGACTGGATGACACACAGGCAGCTACTACTCTTCACTTTCAGGGATTTGAGCAAGCACTGCAGGAGAACCATAAGGAGCAGAGATGTAAGGTAAGGATTTTTGAACACTACACAGTGGGGCCAGTATGAGGTTAAATTTTAGTTTTTGGGGTGAACATGCCCTTTAGTGGCATATTTAAGTGGTGAAACTGCATAGAAACAAATCATCTTTAATCCTTGAATTTATTTTCTGTAGTTCTTTGAACATGTTTTGTCATGTTGTACCTCGTGGACATCCTTTAAGGTTGGAAGAAAAGAAGTTTCATAGTAACATAGTAACATAGTAACATAGTATTAAGGTTGAATAAAGACATTCGTCCATCAAGTCCAACCTATTCACTTTTTTTTTTAATATTTATTTATTTTTTTAACCCTACCTAACAGTTGATCCAGAGGAAGGCAAAAAACCCCAGCTAAAAAGGGGGGAAAAATTCCTTCCTGACTCCAAACGGCAATCGGAAAGTATCCCTGGATCAACCAACTATATGCATTAATACCAGTAATTCTCAATATTTTTTAGTTTTAGAAACTTATCCAGGCCTTTTTTAAAGTTATTCATGAACTTGCCATTACCACCTCGCTGGAAGACAGTTCCACAGTTTCACCGTTTCACTGTAAAGAAAACCTCTCCTAACTTGAAGATGAAACTTCTTTCTTCCAACCTTAAAGGATGTCCACGAGTCCTTGATTGACCTATTAGTGAACAATGCACCAAGAGAGTTCACTGTATGGGCCATTAATATATTTGTATAAGGTTATCATGTCCCCACGCAACCGCCGCTTCTCAATGTAAAACAGCCCTAACTTGTCTAATCTGCCTGCATTTTCAAGCCCCTCCATTCCCCTTATTAATTTAGTTGCCCTTCTTGAACTGCCTCAATTTCCAAGATGTCCTTTTGTAATGGGATTCCAAAACTGCAACGCATATTCCAAATGTGGCCTTACCAGTGCCTTGTAAAGAGGGAGAATAATATTTTCTCCTTGATTCCATTCCCCTCTTTATACAAGACAATATCTTGCTAGCTCTAGCTTTTGCTACCTGGCATGTTTTGTACAGCTAAGTCTGTTATCTACCAGAACCCCCAAATCTTTTTCCATTTCAGATGCACTTAACACAGAGTTATTTATGGGGTAGGTGGCACAGGATTATTAAATCCCAAATGCATCACCTTACATTTACAACATTGAATCTCATCTGCCATTCTGCTGCCCATTTTGATAATCTATCTAGGTGGTTGCTGCAGCACTTGCACATCATTGGAAGTTTCCAAAGCTCTGCATAATTTAGTGTCATCAGCAAACACAGAGACCTGGCTCTCAATCCCCTTCTAAGTCATTTATAAACAGATTAAACAGAAGCGGCCCCAGTACAGAACCCTGAGGAACTCCGCTTAGAACTTTAGCCCACATGATGTAGCTCCATTAACCACCACTCTCTGTTTGCGGTCCAATAACAGTTCTCTATCCAGAACAAATGTTTCTTCAAGGCCAACAGTCCTCAGTTATAACATTAGTGCGCCTATGTGGCACAGTATCAAAGGCTTTGCAAAATCCAAATATACCACATCCACAGCTGTGCCTGAATCTACTTCTTACTCACTTCTTCATAAAAACAATTAAATGTCTGGCAGATCTATTTCTAAAATCCATGCTGACTACTACTAATAAGATAATCTCTGGAGACAAAGTCAAGGATATGATCCTTAACAAAGTTTCCATCACCTTCCCTACCACTGATGTTAGGCTTACAGGTCTATAGTTACCAGGCTGTGAACGACTACCTTTTTTGAATATTGGTATTACATTGGCTTTTTTCCAATCCAGTGGCACCTCCCCAGACAAAAGTGAATCTGAAAAGATGAGACAACAGTGGTCTTGCTAGAACGAACTAAGCTCTTTTTAATCCTAGGATGCAATCCATCTGGTCCTGGCGCTTATTGATATTAACTGTGCTAATTGATTCCGTACCATATCCTCTGTTATCCAATGTGAAAACTCTTCATTCCTCCTGCCATTGTACAATCCCTACTGTAAGGATTCTAACAGTAAAAACCGATGTAAAAAAACGGTTTAGCAGATTAGCCTTTTCGGCATCCTCTACAACACCTCAGCTCCATTATAATGGTCCCACATTCTCAGTCCTCATTTTTTTACACATTTATATACTTAAAAAAATCTTGGGTTGGACTTGTTTGTTCGGCAATCCGTGTTTCATTTTCTATTTAGCTAGTTTAATTGCTTTCTGCACTCTTTATTACAACTTTTGAAGTCCTGTAAGCCTGTTCTGGCCTTCTGCTTTCAAAAATTTTAAAAGCCCTTTTCTTTTTTTCCATTTCCCTTTACCTGAGCATTAAGCCATGCAGGAGTGGACCTAATTTTTTTACACTTGTTTCTAAAGGTACCGATTTGGAAAGTTATAGTTTAATATCCCTTTAAAAGTGGTCCACATCTGCTCAGTATCTTTACTAGAAACAGTTTCCCCCAGTCTATGAGCAGGAGCGATTCCTTTAAAAGCATAAAATAGCTTTCCAAAAGTTAAAAATTTTGTTAAGCCAGTGCACTTTAGTTTCTGCAACCTATATTAAATGACACTATATCATGGTCACTATTCCCTAAGCTTCCCATTACCTTCATCTCCAAAATGAGCTCTGGGTTATTAGATATCACCAGATCCAACAACGCATTCTTTCTAGTAGGAACTTCTACATCTGTGAAAGAAAAAGCTCATATAGGAAATTAAGAACTTTATTACCTTTTGAGGTGCTGGCAGTTCCATTACTCCAATCTATTTCAGGGTAGTTAAAATCCCATAACCAGAACATGCCCCCATCAGCAGCCCCTTCGCCAACTGCATATGGAGAGATTATTCCACCTTTCCCCCGGCATTTGGCGGCTTATAACAACTCCAACAATTAATTTACCTACCTCTTGCTTCCTGTACACAGTTCCACCCATAATGTTTCTGCCGCATCGTTTGCTCCCCATTATTCCATCTTTAAAATTTGGCTTCAATTCCGTTTAACATAATACATACTCTCCTCCTTTCTTATTAACTCGGTCATGTCTAAATAAGGAGTACCCTTCATATTACTGTCCAGTCGTGTGAATCATTAAGCCATGATTCTGCTATACCAATTACATCATACCTTTCCTTTAACGCTATTATAAAGTTCGCGGTTTTTCCAGCCAGACTCCTTGCATTTGTAAACATACATTTTAGATTATTCAATTGATTTACTTCCATACATGGTCTGTAAATGCCTCCTTATCTCTATGCTCCCCCCTCCTCCTTCTCCTCCCTCCGTTTGTGTTACTAGCCCAGATCCCTAACTTCTCTATCTACCACATGTGTAGTAAAACTTCCCTCCCCCCCCATAACCTATTTTAAAATCTCCTCCAACCCCCTCAGCCATCTTCTCCCCAAAACAGTTGCACCACCACACCTGAGGTGCAATCCGTCACTACTAAGAGCCTGTAGCCAAACAGAAAAAGTCAGCCCAGTTCTCTAAAAACCCCAAAACCCCATCTCCTACACCACTCCCTAGCCACGCATTTATACTTCCTGAGCCTCCGTTGCCTCCCCTAGCGTAGACACGTGGCTGCGGAGTATTTCTGAAATCACTACCCTGGGGATCCTTGCTTTTAACCTTGGCCCCTAATTCTCGAAATCATTTTTAAGGACTCACTCCACCTCTAACTTGGCATTGGCACCAATGTGAACCAAGACCCGCGGGTCACTCCCAGCCCCACCCAATAATCTGTCTACACGATCCACCACATGTCGAACCCTAGCACCAGCAGGACAAACACACTGTCGGCATTGCAGGTCCTGCGACAGATTACCTATCTACCCTTCTAATAATAGAATCCCCTACCACTACCACCTGTCTATCCTTCCTAGCCCCAGTTCTCCCTCCCTTGTATTGAGATGGCGTCCCCTGGGTGCTCAAGGGAAAGGCCCGCTCCTACATGCTGCTTCCGAGCCATCGTCCTCCACAATCTTCACCTAAAATGGCAAATCTGTGTGGGATCGACCAGCTGGGAAGAAGCCCCCCTCCTTCGTCCCTACTTCCCCTGCTGACCCTTACAAATCTATCTTCCTTCCACCTTATTCTGCCCCATCTCCACCCACCAGTTTTACTGGCCCTGCCCGTAACCTGCATTTCCCCCAGGTTTGCCAAGTCCTGCAATGCTTGCAAGTTTACCCCTAGATTCTGTACCTCAGATTCCAGATGGCAACCCACTCAATCTGACACATACATAGGTCCTGGGGCGGCTGCTCCAAGATCCCATACATGCGGCAGGATGCACATTGCGCCGGCCCCAACAAAACTGTCCATACTAAACAGCAATACACAGCAGAGAAACGCCAATACACAGCACGAGAATAGTGTTGTTCTTAACGCTTTCTTGTTTTAAAAACGCTTAGTTTTTTAACGCTGTCAATTCTCTTTAAAAACAGAAAAATCTCTTTAAAACAGAAATCGCTCATGGAAAGGCCTTAAATGAGGTTCAAAACCACCAGAGCCAACAGCCTCAGCCAATTTAACCAATTAGTTACACCCCCATCCAATCAGAGAGAGAGAGAAAAAAAAAAAAAACCCTTTCCTTTGTCTCCTACCCGCCCCGCTCCACAGGTACAGTGTTTTTTAAAACACAAGTATTGTTTTAGTATCCAGTTTTGAGTTTACTCAAACATTCCTACCACCTTATTCAAGCAGTAAGTAGTAAAAAAATAAAAAACCCTAGTGATTAATTACTTACACAGGCACCCTCCTAGAAATAAATAGTGTTAGGTTAGTACATTTACTAGGACTGCAACCACAGTTAATAAACGCTTTAGTTTTTTAACGTGTCAATTCTCTTAAAAACAGAAAAATCTCTTTAAAACAGGAAATCGCTCAGAGCTAATCGTCATGGACAGGCCTTAATGAGGTTCATCTTCAATTAGGAGAGGTTCTTTACATGAGTGAGATGAGAGATGAGGAATCGGTGAAACTGTGGAACTGTCTTCCAGCAGAGGTGTAATGGCCAGTTCATTGAATAACTTTAAAAAAGCCTGGATATAAGTTTCTAAAAGCTAAAAATATTGAGAATTACTGGTATTAATGCATATAGATCTGGTTGATCCAGGGATACTTTCCGATGCCGTTTGGAGTCAGGAAGGAATTTTTCCCCCCTTTTTTTAGCTGGGGTTTTTTTGCCTTCCTCTGGATCAATGTTAGGTAGGGTTAAAAAAAAAAAAAAGGGAATAGGTTGGACTTGATGGACGAATGTCTTTATTCAACCTTAATTAACTATGTTACTATGTTAATATGTTACTATGTTACCTTTAATGATACAGGACAAACATTCCAATATAAATCTAATTTAATTATTAAAAACAGTTTATTCCATTGGCCTAATATATTAGCTTTCCAGTCAATGGCTTCTCAAAGTCTTTGATGAATACATTCTGGCAAATGTTTATTTAACATATTCTACAGCCAAGGCTGATGATGTTTGTTGTTTTGTTTTTTATTTTGATACAGCAAATGCTGAAGGATTTCTTTTTTTATATAAGCATTTTAGTTTTTTGCTATATGTAGATTATCGGATTCGTGATATGCTTTCTGTTCTAATTGCTGGTTCTATATTTCAAGTATTATGTCCATGTATGATTTATTCTCATTTATAGAGCTACATTACATTTCTTTATCCACTCACATCTGGCCTCACCCCTTAGAGCTTCCAAACTTTTATAATACATAAGAGTGAATATTTTAAATAGGAGATGCCGTGATATATATCTTATAAAAATCCCTCAGTATCCCACTGCTCCTCCCATTCCAGTGTTCAGCCTGAATAATGACTCAGTAGTGTTTTTTGCAGTGTTTAACTTCATAACGGAACCTGCTTCCTGTCACTCATAACCAAGGCTTCCTGTCACTTCATAACTTCTGTCTCTCTCCTCCTCCACAAAGATTTGTTATACTGCATAGATGCTGGGCTGGATGTTCCTTTCTACTGGGAAACATAAGTAGCTGGGGGTTTAACATTTTGGTGGGGAAAAGGGACAAGGCCGAATTTAAAATGTAATTGGGGGAGGGGTAATCATAAACGTATATATAATGCGCCCCTCACATAATATTATAAGGATATTACACTTAAGGGGTGCGTAACTCCTGTCTCAGTGTGGTCTAAATTATTGCGGCAAAGACCCACACAAGCACAGGGAGCACATTTGAAAAATGTTGTTATATAGCAGATATTAAAGGAATAGTTCACTGGAAAAGTAAACTATTCTTTTAATGCATTGATTAAAGAACAGGACACTAAGGCAATGCCTTACCTCCGCGATCCACTGCGACGCACTGACAGGTTCAACCACTTCTTGGTTCAGTTTTACTATAGAAAGCGGTGTGGGCGTGTATGTGTGCTATGCATATAGTAAAAATAAGGTTTAGTTATATATTTATGATAATAAAAAATGGAAAACCATTCAACATCTTCTGCACACCAAAAAAAGAATAAAGAGACTTATACATTAAGTGTGTAATTTAATTAAATGATAATAATGTAAAATATATGTTTACAAAGGCAACAAGCTTGCTGAAAAAATATGGATCATTAGAATATATTTAAATAAAAAGTATGATGTCATTGGTATAACAGAAATGTAGCCTCAAACCCTTCATATGACTGAGCAGAAATTTAGTTATTCCTGTGTTTTTGAACAAAAATTGAAGCAAATTTAAAAGAAGAAATATCTCATAAATGAAAAGGTTGAAGCAATATTGGTAGAACTGTGCACTGATTACAAAATGGTAGGTTAAATCAATTGTAGTTTTTGTACAAAGCTACAGATGATCTAATGAGAGGATAAAATACACCTCCATATGTAGATAGCTAAGGCTGCACCTAGTGGTGAAGTGGAGATGCCAGCACCTCCAAAGGCAGCAAGTTCTAAATTTTGCATTTTTCTGTAAAATATCAGTAGCAGAAGTTCCTTCCTACTAGAAAAGTTGCTTTGTTCGATCTGCTTATGTCTAGTAACCTTGAGCTCATTATTAAGTTAATTGGAATTTTAGGATTAGTGATCATGATATATTGTCTTAATAATGTATATGTTAATGGCTGTTTGAAGCTGTTTTTCCATTGTGTGACTGGTGGATAATCTCATCTCTTGGCTTCTAGATCACGGTGGCAACGGATGGCGTTGTGGGAGGCCAGTCTGGTGATAATTGCCACTTGCATATCCAATGTTTAGCTTCCATTTACTTGTCCTGTGACTTTGATTTATATCGTCAACCAGGAGTTATACTTGTAGGATATTAACTATTTACAACATAACATTTAGACTATCCATGTTTCAGCCATATAATTTTTTTTTGTATGTCTATGTTATTTGCCTTAACATGGTGGTAGTACTATTGCAATCTGTGGTTTTGGTCTGAAATGTTTTTCCAACTGTATCCAGATACTGTAGCCCCGACAGCAATATTTGTGGCATATTATTGTCAATTGATTTTGTATTAAGAACTAGGAACTGGATTCCACTGCATAGTTGGTTTTCAAGACCAGCATTTTTAAATTGTCAAGGAGATGTCCACCAATTAGTGTTTTTGGGGGTTTTTTGCCTCTATTTTGACATTTATACTGTTAAGTTGCCTAAGAGGCTTTGGGCCTCAAGTTTAAAACGGTCCCCCTAGTTATTCCACCCTCTGGTGCTAAGTTCTCAACCCAGGGATGTCGGTGACAAGCTGTCAAAGTCTGCTTGTTTAGCATCCCTGTTCCCACAGTCCAGGACTCTTGTCAATCTAGAACAGTTCAGTATGCGGGCAGATACCGGCATTTGGACTTAACAGTACTTGTGTCTGCCTTATCTACAAGAAAAAGATTTTTCAATTGTTTTTCCGGTTCTTGTACTGTTATTAAATTGCAGAGACCTTTTCCAATTGTCATTTGAAATAAGAGGAAGGATTTTTTTCCCCCTTTAATACTATTTTTGTTTGTTTTTGCCTTCTCAGGATCAACGATAGCCAGGATCATGCATTAGATTGGAATGTTTATTTAAATCTCCCATACATTGTAAGGTAACGGTGGTATGGAAGGTCCTAATTAATTAAGGGTTATGTCCACCACCCCAAACAAAATTTTAGTAAGTGCTAGGAAAAGGCTGTAAGCTCAGACCTTGCCAGGTTTACAGCTGCCAAGACACTCCCAAATGTTATTATCCAGCCTGTTGTTGCCCCGACACCTTCTGCTTAACTTCCGTGTTTTTCCGAGCACGGATGTCAAGCAGGAGGGGCTCGACCAGCATCCGCTTCTGTGTTGGCAAAGGCATCACGCCTTACTTGTTCCCTAGTTTAACACTATGAATGCTTATCTGTCTGCAGTCCATCATAGTCATAGGCTTTCCCAATGACATGTATCTCAACGAGTACACCAGCGTCTATAAATGCACAGAAATGATGCGAGAACGAATTGAGCCATTGTGTCACGTGTATTCTCTTCTGGCATATACACCTCGCAAGATCTTGGCGTATGACGTTCACATAGACATCCCCAGCTACGTGATCTCGGCATACTGAATACGTATTATGAACTTACATCTGAGAGGTTATTTGTTATTTTAGAAGTTTGACCGCAGTAGAGAACCAAGTCTCACTGGTAGAGCGCGCTTAACCCAACACTTATATTAAGTTTCACTATATTCAGTTTACTCCTAAAGACAGTTTGAGGGGAGAGTGAAGCGCCTGTTATATAATCAATTTTTTTTTTTTTTCCAAAAAAAATGCTGTGTTAAAACGGGTATGTCCACCATCCAAATATAATTTTTTTTTCCCAAAGTGTAAGAAGGCACACCCCAGCCCCCACCCTCCCCGCAACCACCTTATTAGTTTTTTGTAAAACTAAAGCACAAGAAACATACTTTTAATCCCCCCCTCCTCTCTCCCTGACAGATGTCTGCTCCTGGCTCTCGGTCGTCTTGCCGGAAAGTCAGCAGAGAGAGGGCAGGACCCGACCAGCCATGGTCTGTGATGGCTTAGAGTCAGCCATTCAAGACGTAGCTGCCGGCTATGCTGAAGCTGAGAGGAAAGAACGGAGCAAGTATATTTCTTTGTGCGTTATTTTACAAAACTATAAAGGGGTTGGGGTGGGGGGGGGAAAGCTACACACAGAAAAAGTCCCTTTAAATTCTATAGGGGATAGTGCCAGCTCCATAGTGGACAGGGGGTAGAGGGAGAGGCTCCACTGAGCATGACCGTGTGTCTTCAGGGAGGACAAGAAGAACCAGGGACTGGATGACACACAGGCAGGTATACTACTTTTCACTAGATATGTCCGAGAAACTTAAACTTTTTATCGAAAATTAAAATCCCGGTCCCGCGCGAGGATCCTAGATTTTCGAAAAAATCCGAAATCAATCTAAATCGCGAGCGGGGACCCGTTTAAACACAATATTAAAATGAGAAGTTCGGCAAAATCCGCATTAAAAGTGGTCTAAATAGCCTTGGTAACGTACACTTAACCACTCAGGGACCTGGGTAATGGCCTTAGAAGCACGTATAAATGCCAACAATACCTAAAAAGTACAGTCCGCTAGCGTGACTTTAAAAAAACGGTATTTTTCGAAAATACGAGGATTCCCGTAAAAACGAAGATTTCCGTAAAAAAACGAGGCTTTCTGTAACTATGATAGCTGCCATTGGCTAATTTGGATCATGTGGCTTGCTCCGTCTTGAAAATTTACACGAATTACTCGTTTTTACTCGTTTTTACGTGAATCCTCGTAATTACGAGGATCTTCGGTTTTTCCGTATCCCGAAAGTATCGTAGATCCTCGTAATTACGGAGATACTCGTATTTTCGAAAATTTTCGGAAAAAAAAAAATCCGCAGTTCGGAAGTTCGGAAGTCCGGAAAGTCCGGAATAATCCGCCGTTCGCGGACGGGAGAAATCCACGCCGGATCCGGGTTCGGGTCCGCGAACCGGCCATCTCTACTCTTCACTTTCAGGGATTTGAGCAAGCACTGCAGGAGAACCATAGACGCCACGGTTGGGTTGCGAATGCAGGCCGTGTGTGAAAGTCAGGTCCATGGGCAGGCCTACACTCGGTAGATCAGGCATAGAAAAGAGGGTGGTGTCAAATGGCTGGGATTGCGGTTGCCGTTGGGTTCTGCAGTGAAGCTCGTGTGGGGAGCGGGGGGGTGATAGGGATTACGGGTGCAAGAAGAGACCTGGCCAATGTCATGAAATCAGGAAGGATTTTTTTCACCCTTAATACTATTTTGTTGGTTTGCCTTCTCAGGACACTGATAGGCCAGGATCATGCATTAGATTGGAATGTCTTTATTAAATCTCCCATACATTGTAAGGTAAACAGGGTATGGAAGGTCCTAATTAATTAAAGGGTATGTCCACCTCCCAAACAAAATTTTAGTAAGTGCTAGGAAAGCTGTAAGCTCAGACCTTGCCAGGTTTACAGCTGCCAAAGACGCTCCCAAATGTATTTACCAGCCTTTGTTGCCCGCACACTTCTGCTTAACTTCCGTGTTTTTCCGAGCACGGAAGTCAAGCAGGAGGGGCTCGACCAGCATCCGCTTCTGTGATTGGCAAAGGCATCACGCCTTACCAATGTTCCCTAGTTTACACTATGAATGCATTTATCTGTCTGCAGTCCATCATAGTCCAGGCTTTCCCAATGACATGTATCTCAACGAGTACACCAGCATCTATAAATGCACAGAAATGATTGCGAGAACGAATTGAGTCATTTTGTCAGTTGTACTTCTATTCTCTCTGGCATATACACCTCGCAAGATCTTGGCTGTATGACGTTCACATAGACATCCCCAGCTCACGTGATCTCGGCAATACTGAATACGTATTCATGAACTTACATCTGAGAGGTTATGTGTGTAGTTTAGAAGTGCACAGCAGTAGATAGACCAAGCTCTCACTGGTAGGAGCGCGCTTAACCCAACACTTATATTAGTTCACTATATTAGTTTACTTCCTAAAGACAGTTTGAGGGGAAGTGAAAGCCTGTTATACTAATCAATTTTTTTTCCGTAAAAATGCTGTTAAAGGGTATGTCCACTCCAAATATAATTTTTTCCCAAAGTGTAGGGCACCCCAGCCCACCCACAACCACCTTATTAGTTTTGTAAAATAAGCACAAGAAACATACTTAATCTCTTCCTCAGATGTCTGCTCCTGGCTCTCTGCTTGCCGGAAGCAGCAGAGAGGGCAGGACCGACAGCCATGTCTGTGATTGGCTTAGAGTCAGCCATTCACAGACGTAGCTGCCGGCTATGCTGACAGCTGAGGAAACGAAGGAGCATAAGTATATTTCTTGTGCTTATTTTACAAAACTAATAAAGGGGTTGGGGTGGGGTGGGGTAAGCTACACTACAGAAAAGTCTTTTAATGCTAGGGATAGTGCAGCCATAAGGTGATCAGGAGGGTAGGAGGGAGAGCTCCACTGCACATGCCAGTGTGTCTTCAGGGAGACAAGGAAGAAGCAGGGACTGGATGAACACAGGCAGCTACTACTCACTACTCTTCACTTTCAGGGATTTGAGCAAGCACTGCAGGAGAACCATAAGGAGCAGAGATGTAAGGTAAGGATTTTTGAACACTACACAGTGGGGCCAGTATGAGGTTAAATTTTAGTGGCATATTTAAGTGGTGAAACTGCATAGAAACAAATCATCTTTAATCCTTGAATTTATTTTCTGTAGTTTCTTTGAACATGTTTTGTCATGTTGTACCTTTTAATGATACAGGACAAACATTCCAATATACATCTAATTTAAATTGTTAAAAACAGTTTCATTCCATTGGCCTATATATTATGCTTTCCAGTCATCTCTTTCTGAATTGGCATTTGCTCTGTAAAGAATAAGGACACTAAGAAGCAAATGCCTTACCTCTACCGCGATCCACTGCGAACGCACTGACTGTTCACAAACCCACTTCTTTGGTTCAGTTTTTACTATAGAAAGGCGTGTTGTGGGGGTCGTGTATGTGTGGCTAATGCATATAGTAAAATGATAAGGGTTTATAGTTATATATTTTATGAAATAAAAAATGGAAAAATTACACCTTATGCAACAACCAACAACAGGATATAAAGAAGACTTATACATTTAATGTGTGTAATTTTAACTTAAATGATAATAATGTAAAATAATATGTTACAAAGCAACAAGTCTTGTTCTTGAAAAAATATGATCATTTAAGATATTTAAATAAAAAGTATAGATGTCATTGGTTATAACACAATGTACTAACCTTCATATGACTGAGCAGTAAATTTAGATTATTCCTGTGTTATGTTACAAAATTTGAAGCCAATTCTCTAAAACGAAGAAATTATCTCATAAATGAAACTGTTTGAAGCAATATTGGATAAGCTGTGCACTGATTTACACAAGTGGTAGGTAATCAATGTAGCTTCTGTTACAAAGATACCAGATGCTAACTAGAAGAGGATAAAATACCCTCACTATGTAGCTATCAGGCGTGCACTAGTGGTGAAAGTGGAGATGCCAGCACCTCCAAAGGCACGGCAAAGTTTCTAATTTTGCATTTTCTGTAAATAATACAGTAGCAGAAGTTTCCTATCCCTACTAGAAAAGTTGCTTTGGTTCGAGTCTGCAATTGTCTAGTAACCTTGATCTCTTATTTAAATTAATTGGAATTTTTTAGGATTGGTGATCATATATCATTGTGCTTTAATTATGTATATGTTTTAATGGCTGTTTTGAAGCTGTTTTTTCCAATTGGTGACTGGTGGATAATCGCTACCTCCTTTGGCTGGCAGATCAAGGGGGGTGGCAAACAGATGGCGTTGTGGAGGCTAGTGTGTGTTTGATATTTCCCACTTTGCATATCCAAATGTTAACTTCCATTTACCTCTCCTGTGACTCTTTAGGATTTATATCTTCACACACGGAGTTATACTTGTAGGATATTAACGTTTATCAACATACATTTAGCTTCTCCTGTTTCAGCCATATATATTTTCGTAGTGTCTATTTTATTTGTTGCTAACATTGGTGGTAGTACTATTGAATCTGGGTTTTGGTCTGAAATGGTTTTTCCACTGTATCCAGATACTGTACGCCCGCCACATCAATATTTGTGGCTATTTATTGTTCAATTGCAGATTTTGTAATTTTTAAGAACTAGGAGTACTGGTCCATGCATAGTTGGTTTTAAGACCAGCATTTTAAATTGTCACGTGAAGTGTCCACCAATTATGTTTTGGGTTTTTTTTTGCCTCGTATTATTGACATTGTATACTGTTTTGTACGTGCCTGTAAGTGGCTTTTGGGCCTCAGTTTTACCTGGTCCCTAGTTAGTTAAATTTTCACAAACACCTCTGGTGCTAGGTTCTCAAACCCGGATGTCGGTTGACAGCCATCCTGCTTGTTCACCACTGGTCCCACAGCGACTCTCTTGGTCACAATCTAGGACAGTTCGTAGTCGGTTCCAGATCCCGCGCAATTTGGGACTTTAACAGTTCCTTGATGCTGCCTTTCTACAAAGAAAAGATTTTTTCCAATTGGGTTTCTTCTCGGTACTTGTACTGTTATTAATTAAAATGCAGAGACCTTTTTCCCAGTTGTCATTTGAAATCGAGAAGTTTTTTTTTTCATCCCCTGTTTAATACTATTTTTGTTTGTTTTTTTTTTTTCTTCCTTTCTCAGGATCGCAACTGATAGGCCAGGACATGCATTAGATTGGAATGTCTTTATTTAAATCTCCCATACATTGTAAAGGTAAACAGGGTATGGTAAGGTCCTAATTAATTAAAGGGCTATGTCCACCTCTCCAAACAAAAATTTTAGTAAGTTGCCTAGGCAAAAGGCTGTAAGCCTCAGACCTTGCCAGGTTTTACTCGACCGCCAAGACGCTCCCAAATGTATTTTACCAGGCCGTTCTTGTTCTGCCCCACATCCTATCTGCTCGAACTATCTATGTGTTTCTTTTTTTTCCGAGTCACGGAAGTCCAGCGCAGGCATGGGTGTGCTTGCCAGCTCTCTCACCATTCGCATGTCTCTCGGTTTCCCTATGGTCCGCTTCTGTGATTGGCAAGGCATCACGCCTTACCAATGTTCCCTAGTTTTATCACTATGAATGCATTTATCTGTCTGCAGTCCATCATAGTCCACAGGCTTTCCCAATGACATGTATCTCAACGAGTACACCAGCACCTATAAATGCACAAAATGATTGCGAGAACGAATTGAGTCATTTTGTCACGTTCTATTCCTTCTGGCATATACACCTCGCAAGATCTTGCTGTATGACGTTCACATAGACATCCCCACTCCGTGATCTCGGCAATACTGAAACGTATTCATGAACTTCAATCTGAGAGGTTATTGTGTAGTTTAGAAGTTGCACAGCAGTAGATAGACCAAGCTCTCCCTGGTAGGAGCGCGCTTAACAACCCAACACTTTTATTAGTTCACTATATTAGTTTACTTCCTAAAGACCAGTTTGAGGGGAAGTGAAAGCCCTGTTATACTAATCAATTTTTTTTCCATAAAAATGCTGTTAAAGGGTATGTCCACTCCCAAATATAATTTTTTTCCCAAGTGTAGGGCACCCCAGCCCACCGCGCAACCACCTTATTAGTTTGGTAAAAATAAGCACAATAAACATACTTAATCTCCTTCCTCAGATGTCTTGCTCCTGGCTCTCTGCTTGCCGGAAGCAGCAGAGAGGGGCAGGACGACAGCCATGTCTGTGATTGGCTTAGAGTCAGCCTTCACAGACGTAGCTGCCGCTATGCTGACAGCTGAGGAAACGAAGGAGCATAAGTAATTTCTTGTGCTTATTTTCCAAAACAATAAAGGGGTTGGGGTGGGGTGGGTAAGCTACACTACAGAAAGTTCTTTAATGCTAGGGGATAGTGCAGCCATAGTGGATCAGGAGGGTAGAGGGAGAGTCTCACTGCACTATCCAGTGTGTCTTCCAGGAGGACAAGGAAGAAGCGGGATATGGATGACACACAGCAGCTACACTCTTCCTAGAGATGTCCGAACTTCAAAAAAATCCGGTCCGCGCGAGGAGCCCGGATTTTCGAAAAAATCCGAAAAATTCAAAAATCCGCGAGCAGACCCGTTAAAAAACGTTATTTAAAATGAAAGTTCGGCAAAATCCGCATTAAAGTGGTCTAAATAGTCCTTGGTACGTACACTTAACCACTCAGGGCCTGGGTAATGGCCTTAGAAGCGCGTATAATGCCAACAATACCTAAAAAGTACAGTCGCAAGCGTGACTTTAAAAAAACGGTATTTTTTCGAAAATACGAGGATTTGTACGGATTCTGTAACGATTTCTTTCTTTCTAAAAACAAGATTTCCGATAAAAAACGAGGCTTTCTGTAACTATGTAGCTGCCATTGGCTAATTTTGACAGTTGGCTTGCTCCGTCTTGACAATTTACACGAATTACTCGTTTTTACTCGTTTTTACGTGAATCCTCGTATTACGAGGATCTTCGTTTTTTCCGTTCATCCCGAAAGTATGAGATCCCGTAATTACGGATATACTCGTATTTTCGAAAATTTTCGGAAAAAAAAAAATCGCGCAGTTCGGAAGTTCGGAAGTCCGGAAAGTCCCGGAATAATCCGCCGTTCGCGGACGGGAGAAATCCACGCCGGATCCGTGTCGGGTCCGCGAACCGTCCATACTCTATACTCTTCACTTTCAGGGATTTGAGGCAAGCACTGCATGAGGAAACCATGAAGAGCAAGATGTAAGGTAAGGATTTTTTGAACACTACACAGTGGGGCCAGTATGAGGTTAAATTTTAGTGCATATTTAAGTGGTTGAAACTGCATAGAAACAAATCATCTTTAATCCTTGAATTGATTTTCTGTAGTTTCTTCTTTGAACACAGTTTTGTCATGTTGTACCGTCGTGGACATCCTTTAAGGTTGGAGAAAGAAGTTATCATCTTCAAGTTAGGAGAGGTTTTCTTAACATGAGACGGTGAAACTGTGAACTGTCCTTCCAGCAGAGGTGGTAATGGCAACAACACCTTCTGCTTAACTTCCGTGTTTTCCGACACGGATGTCAAGCAGGAGGGGCTCGACAGCATCCGCTTCTTCTGATTGGCAAAGGCATCATCACGCCTTACCAATGTTCCCTAGTTTTAACACTATGAATGCATTATCTGTCCGCATCCATCATAGTCATAGGCTTTCCCAATGACATGTATCTCAGGTACACCAGCGTCTATAATGCACAGAAATGATTGCGAGAACGAATTGAGTCATTGTGTCACGTTGAATTCTCTTCTGCATATAACACCTCGCAAGATCTTGGCTGTATGACGTTCACATAGCAATCCCCAGCTCACGTGATCTCGGCAATACTGAATACGTATTCATGAACTTACATCTGAGAGGTTATGTGGTGTAGTTTAGAAGTTGCAGCAGATAGATAGACCAAGCTCTCACTGGTAGGAGCGTGCTTAACCCAAACACTTTATATTAGTTCACTATATTAGTTTACTTCCTAAAAGACAGTTTGAGGGGAAGTGAAAGCCTGTTATACTAATCAATTTTTTTTCCATAAAAAATCTGTTAAAGGGTATTCCACTCCAAATATAATTTTTTCCCAAAGTGTAGGCACCCCCAGCCCACCCGCAACCCACCTTATTAGTTTTGTAAAATAAGCACAAGAAACATCTTAATCTCCTTCCCTCAGATGTCTGCTCCTGGCTCTCTCTGCTTGCCGAAGCAGCAGAGGGGCAGGACCGACAGCCATGTCTGTGATTGGCTTAGAGTCAGCCATCACAGACGTAGCTGCCCGTATATGGCTGACAGCTGAGGAAACGAAGGAGCATAAGTATATTTCTTGTGCTTATTTACAAAACTAATAAAGGGGTTGGGGTGGGGTGGGGTAAGCTACACTACAGAAAGTCTTTTAATGCTAGGGAGTGCAGCCATAATGGTAGATAGGAGGGCTAGGAGGGAGATGCAGTCCACTCTACAGATGGATCGCAGTGATCGTTCAGTGGTCAGGCATGTTCGCAACAGGAGTCACTCACTACCGTCTGTGGCAGGAGGACGATATCCTCCGGTGATAAGACATGCGCGAAGCAGATCTATATGTTCGAATATCCGCGATATACTAAGAGAACCATAACGCCAGCCTGTACTATTCTGTCTCCTCTCCTTCCCGTGCTTAGTAACTCCTCGCTTGACATGTGCTACACATTACGGCAAAGCGTCGACAGAAGCGAGGATCCCGTAAAAACAAGATTTCCGTAAAAAAACGAGGCTTCTGTAACTATGATAGCTGCCATTGGCTAATGGATCATGTGGCTTGCTCCGTCTTGAAAATTTACACGAATTACTCGTTTTTTACTCGTTTTTACGTGAATCCCGTAATTACGAGGATCTTCGGTTGTTCCGTATCCCGAAAGTATCGTAATCCTCGTAATTACGGAGATACTCGTATTTTCGAAAATTTTCGAAAAAAAAAATCCGCAGTCGGAAGTTCGGAAGTCCGAAAGTCCGGAATAATCCGCCGTTCGCGGACGGGAGAAATCCACGCCGGATCCGGGTTCGGGTCCGCGAACCGGCCATCTCTACTCTTCACTTTCAGGGATTTGAGCAACGCACTGCAGGAGAACCATAGGAGCAGAGATGTAAGGTAAGGATTTTGAACACTACACAGTGGGGCCAGTATGAGGTTTTTTAAATTTTAGTGGCATATTTAAGTGGTGAAACTGCATAGAAACAAACAATCATCTTAATCCTTGAATTTATTTTCTGTAGTTTCTTTGAACATGTTTTGTCATGTTGTACCTCGTGGACATCCTTTAAGGTTGGAAGAAAAGAAGTTTCATCTTCAAGTTAGAGAGGTTTCTTTACAGTGAGAACGGTGAAACTGTGGAACTGTCTTCCAGCAGAGGTGGTAATGGCAAGTTCATTGAATAACTTTAAAAAAGGCCTGGATAAGTTTCTAAACTAAACTAAAAAATATTGAGAATTACTGGTATTAATGCATATAGATCTGGTTGATCCAGGGATACTTTCCGATTGCCGTTTGGAGTCGGAAGGAATTCCCCCCCCTTTTTTTAGCTGGGGTTTTTTGCCTTCCTCTGGATCAACTGTTAGGTAGGGTTAAAAAAAAAAAAAAAAAAAGGGAATAGGTTGGACTTGATGACGAATGTCTTTATTCAACCTTAATTACTATGTACTATGTTACTATGTTACTAGTTACCTTTTAATGATACAGGACAAACATTCCAATATAAATCTAATTTAAATTATTAAAAACAGTTTCATTCCATGGCCTATATATTATGCTTTCCAGTCAATGGCTTCTTCAAAGTCTTCTGATGAATACATTCTGTGCAAATGTTTATTTAACATATTCCTACAGCCAAGGCTGATGGATGTTTGTTGTTTTGTTTTTTATTTTGATACAGCAAATGCTGAAGGATTTCTTTTTTTATACTTAGCATTTTAGTTTTTTGCTATATGTAGATTATCGGATTGTGATATGCTTTCTGTCTAATGCTGGTTCTATATTTCAAGTATTATGCCATGAATGTATTTATTCTCATTTATAGAGCACATTACATTTCTTTTATCCACTCACATCTGGCCTCACCCCTTAGAGCTTCCAATACTTTAAATAATAAGAGTGATATTTTATAATAGGAGATGCAGTGATATATATCCTTATAAAAAATCATCAGTATCCCACTGCTCCTCCCATTCCAGTGTTCATGCCTGAATAATGACTCAGTGTTTTTTGCAGTGTTTAACTTCATTACGGAACCTTTCCTGTCCTTCATAACCAAGGCTTCCTGTCACTTCATAACTTCTGTCTCTCTCCTCCTCCACAAAGATTTGTTATACGCATAGATGCTGGGCTGGGATGTTCCTTTCTACTGGGAAACAGAAAGTAGCTTGGGGTTTACATTTAGGTGGGAAAAGGGACAAGGCCAGAATTTAAAATGTAATTGGGGGAGGTAATCATAAACGTATATAATAATGCGCCCCTTCACATAATATTATAGGATTTACACTTTAAGGGGTGCGTAACTCCTGTCTCAGTGTGTCTAAATATTGCGGCAAAGACCCACAAGCACAGGGAGCACATTTGAAAAATGTTGTGATATTAGCAGATATTAAAGGAATAGTTCACTGGAAAAGTAAACTATTCTTTTAATGCATTGATTAAAGAACAGGACACTAAGAAGCAATGCCTTACCTCCCGATCCACTGCGGACGCACTGACAGGTTCAACCACTTCTTGGTTCAGTTTTACTATAGAAAGCGGTGTGGGCGTGTATGTGTGCTAATGCATATATAAAAAAAATAAGGGTTTAGTTATATATATGATATAAAATGGAAAACCATTAAACACTTCATGCACACCAAAAACAGAATAAAGACTTATACATTTAAGTGTGTAATTTAATTAAATGATAATAATGTAAAATATATGTTTACAAAGCAACAAGTCTTGCTGAAAAAATATGATCATTAAATATATTAAATAAAAAGTATGATGTCATTGGTATAACAGAAATGTAGCTAAACCATTCATATGAACTGAGCAGTAAATTTGATTATTCCTGTGTTATGTTGAACAAAATTTGAAGCCAAATTTAAAGAAGAAATATCTCATAAATGAAAAGGTTTGAAGCAATATTGGTAGAACTGTGCACTGATTACAAAATGGTAGGTAAATCAATTGTAGTTTCTGTTACAACTACCAATGCTAATGAAGATAAATACACCTCCATATGTAGATAGCTAAGGCTGCACTAGTGGTGAAGTGGAGATGCCAGCACCTCCAAAGGCAGCAAGTTTAAATTTTGCATTTCTGTAAAATATACAGTAGCAGAAGTTCCTTCCTACTAGAAAAGTTGCTTGTTCGATCTCTAATGTCTAGTAACTTGAGCTCATTATTAAGTTAATTGGAATTTAGGGATTAGTGATCATGATATATTGTCTTTTAATATGTATATGTTAATGGCTGTTTGAAGCTGTTTTTTCCATTGGTGACTGGTGGATAATCTCACCTCTTGGCTGCTAGATCAGGGTGGCACAGATGGCGTTGTGGAGGCTAGTGTGGTTGATAATTGCCACTTGCATATCCAAATGTTAAGCTTCCATTTACTGCTCCTGTGACTTTGATTTATATCTTCAACACAGGAGTTATACTTGTAGGATTTAACTTTACAACATTACATTTCTCTCCATGTTTCAGCCATATATATTTTCGTATGTCATGTTATTTGCCTTAACATTGGTGGTAGTACTATTGCAATCTGGGTTTTGGTCTGAAATGTTTTCCAACTGTATCCAGATACTGTAGCCCCGACAGCAATATTTGTGGCATATTATTGTCATTGATTTTGTATTTAAGAACTAGGAGACTGGATTCCACTGCATAGTTGGTTTTAGACCAGCATTTTAAAGTCAAGGAAGTGTCCACCAATTAGTGTTTTGGGTTTTTTTTGCCTCTATTTTGAATTTATACTGTTTAAGTGCCTTAAGGGCTTTGGGCCTCAAGTTTAACCTGGTCCCTAGTTATTTCACCCTCTGGTGCTAGGTTCTCAACCCAGGATGTCGGTGACAAGCTGTCAATGTCTGCTTGTTTAGCACCCTGTTCCCACAGTCCAGGACTCTTGGTCAAATCTAGGAACAGTTCAGTATGCGGGCAGATACCGGCATTTGGGACTTAACAGTCCTTGTGCTGCCTTATCTACAAGAAAAGATTTTTAAATTGTTTTTCTTCGGTACTTGTACTGTTATTAAAATGCAGAGACCTTTTCCAATTGTCATTTGAAATCAGGAAGGATTTTTTTCACCCTTTAATACTATTTTTGTTTGTGTTTTGCCTTTCTCAGGATCAACTGATAGGCCAGGATCATGCATTAGATTGGAATGTCTTTATTTAAATCTCCCATACTTGTAAGGTAAACAGGGTATGGAGGTCCTAATTAATTAAAGGGTATGTCCACCTCCCAAACAAAATTTTAGTAAGTGCTAGGAAAAGGCTGTAAGCTCAGACCTTGCCAGGTTTACAGCTGCCAAAGACGCTCCCAAATGTATTTACCAGCCTTTGTTGCCCCGACACCTTCTGCTTAACTTCCGTTGTTTTCCGAGCACGGAAGTCAAGCAGGAGGGGCTCGACCAGCATCCGCTTCTGTGATTGGCAAAGGCATCACGCCTTACCAATGTTCCCTAGTTTACACTATGAATGCATTTATCTGTCTGCAGTCCATCATAGTCACAGGCTTTCCCAATGACATGTATCTCAACAGTCAACCAGCATCTATAAATGCACAGAAATGATTGCGAGAACGAATTGAGTCATTGTTGTCACGTTTCTATCTCTTCTGGCATATACACCTCGCAAGATCTTGGCTGTATGACGTTCACATAGACATCCCCAGCTCACGTGATCTCGGCAATACTGAATACGTTTCATGAACTTACATCTGAGAGGTTATGTGTTAGTTTAGAAGTAGCACAGCAGTAGATAAACCAAGCTCTCACTGGTAGGAGCGCGCTTAACCCAACACTTTATATTAGTTCACTATATTAGTTTACTTCCTAAAAGACATTTGAGGGGAAGTGAAAGCCTGTATACTAATCAATATTTTTTTCCGTAAAAAATGCTGTTAAAGGGTATGTCCACTCCAAATATAATTTTTTCCCAAAGTTAGGGCACCCCAGCCCCCCCAACCACCTTATTAGTTTTGTAAAATAAGCACAAGAAACATACTTATCTTCTTCCTCAGATGTCTGCTCCTGGCTCTCTGCTTGCCGGAAGCAGCAGAAGGGGCAGGACCGACAGCCATGTTGGTGATTGGCTTAGAGTCAGCCATTCACAGACGTAGCTCCGGCTATGCTGACAGCTGAGGAAACGAAGGAGCATAAGTATATTTCTTGTGCTTATTTTACAAAACTAATAAAGGGGTTGGGGTGGGGTGGGGTAAGCTACACTACAGAAAAGTCTTTTAATGCTAGGGGATAGTGCAGCCATAAGTGGATCAGGAGGGTAGGAGGGAGAGCTCCACTGCACATGCCATTGTGTCTTCAGGGAGGACAAGGAAGAAGCAGGGACTGGATGACACACAGGCAGCTACTACTCTTCACTTTCAGGGATTTGAGCAAGCACTGCAGGAGAACCATAAGGAGCAGAGATGTAAGGTAAGGATTTTTGAACACTACACAGTGGGGCCAGTATGAGGTTAAATTTTAGTTTTTGGGGTGAACATGCCCTTTAGTGGCATATTTAAGTGGTGAAACTGCATAGAAACAAATCATCTAAATCCTTGAATTTATTTTCTGTAGTTACTTTGAACATGTTTTGTCATGTTGTACTTTTAATGATACAGGACAAACATTCCAATATACATTCGTAATTTTTAAATTGGTGATTGGCTTAGAGTCAGCCATTCACAGACGTAGCTGCCGGCTATGCTGACAGCTGAGGAAACGAAGGAGCATAAGTATATTTCTTGTGCTTATTTTACAAAACTAATAAAGGGGTTGGGGTGGGGTGGGGTAAGCTACACTACAGAAAAGTCTTTTAATGCTAGGGGATAGTGCAGCCATAAGTGGATCAGGAGGGTAGGAGGGAGAGCTCCACTGCACATGCCAGTGTGTCTTCAGGGAGGACAAGGAAGAAGCAGGGACTGGATGACACACAGGCAGCTACTACTCTTCACTTTCAGGGATTTGAGCAAGCACTGCAGGAGAACCATAGTATCAGAGAGTTACAGGTAATGATGTTTGAACATATACCCAGTGGGGAGACAGTTATGAGGTTAAATTTTTTTTTGGGTGAACATGCCCTTTAGTGGCATATTTAAGTGGTTGAAACTGCATAGAACAAATCATCTTTAATCCTTGAATTTATTTTCTGTAGTTTCTTTGAACATGTTTTTGCATGTTTACCTCTGGACATCCTTAAGGTTGGAAGAAAAGAAGTTTCATAGTAACATATAACTAGTAACATAGTAATAAGGTTGAATAAAGACATTCGTCCATCAAGTCCACCTATTCACTTTTTTTTTTTTTTTTTTTTATTTTTTTAACCCTACCTCAGTTGATCCGAGGAGGCAAAAAACCCCAGCTAAAAAAGGGGGAAAAATTCCTTCCTGACTCCAAACGGCAAATCGGAAAGTATCCCTGGATCAACCATCTAATAGCATTAATACCAGTAATTCTCAATATTTTTTAGTTTTAGAAACTTATCCAGGCCTTTTTTAGTTATTCAATGAACTTGCCATTACCACCCTCTGCTGGAAGACATTTTCCACGTTTTCACCGTTCTCACTGTAAAGAACCTCTCCTAACTTGAAGATGAAACTTCTTTCTTCCAACCTTAAAGATGTCCACGAGTCCTCTGATATGACCTTTGTGAACAATGCACCAGAGAGTTCACTGTATGGGCCATTATATTTTGTATAAGGTTATCATGTCCCCACGCAACCGCCGCTTCTCCAATGTAAACAGCCCTAACTTGTCTAATCTGCCTGCATTTTCAAGCCCCCTCCCCATTCCACCTTATTAATTAGTGCCCTTCTCTGAACTGCCTAATTTCCAAGATGTCCCTTTTGTATATGGGATTCCAAAACTGCCCCGCATATTCCAAATGTGGCCTACCAGTGCCTTGTAAAGAGGGAGAATAATATTTTGCTCTCTGATTCCATTCCCCCTTTATACAAGACATTCTTGCTAGCTCTAAGCTGTTGCTACCTGGCATTGTTTTGCTACAGCTAAGTCTGTTATCTACCAGAACCCCAATCTTTTTCCATTTCAGAATGCACTTAAACAGAGTTATTTATGGTGTAGGTGGCACAGGGATTATTAAATCCAAAATGCATCACCTTCATTTATCAACATTGAATCTCATCTGCCATTCTGCTGCCCATTTTGATAATCTATCTAGGTCTGCTTGCAGCACTTGCACATCATTGGAAGTTTCCAAAGCTCTGCATAATTTAGTGTCATCAGCAAACACAGAGACCTTGCTCTCATGCCCCTTCTAGTCATTTTAAACAGTATTAAACAGAAGCTGCCCAGTACAGAACCCGAGGAACTCCGCTTAGAACTTTAGCCCACATAGATGTAGCTCCATTAACCACCACTCTCTGTTTGCGGTCCATAACCAGTTCCTCTATCCATGAACAAATGTTTTCTAAGGCCAACAGTCCTCAGTTTATACATTAGTCGCCTATGTGCACAGTATCAAAGGCTTTTGCAAAATCCAAATATACCCAATCCACAGCTGTGCCTAATCTAACGTCTTACTACTACTTCACTATCTCATAAACAATTAAATTTGTCTGGCATGATCTATTTCTCATAAATCCATGCTGACTACTACTAATAAGATAATCTCTGGAGACAAAGTCAAGGATATGATCCCTTAACAAAGTTTCCATCACCTTCCCTACCACTTTTTTATTGTTTGTTTAAAAACAGTTTCATTCCATTGGCCTATATATTATGCTTTCCAGTCAATGGCTTCTTCAAAGTCTTCTGATGAATACATTCTGTGCAAATGTTATCTGATTAAAATAAGTGGGAATTTTGTACACAATTTCAGTGCCTATTTAAACTTGCTTAAGATATTAATCTCACTAACCTATACACAGTTGCCAAATCTGTAGAATTGAAAGGAACTCTCGTGCTGATTATTTCCAGACACAAACTTATCTGTTTAATACTTCACCTGCTGACTTTTTAAGATAAGATTAATGGAGGAGCAGAGAAAGTATGCAATTCTAATCAAGTTCTGAAATACATTACTGTCTGACCATCTAAATCACACTGCCACATGTAAATTCTACTCTACACATACTGTATTATTAAAAAAAAACTGTATTCCTGGTAATATTACAATATATACATACTATATGTATGTATGTATACTATATACTCTCTCTCTATATAAACTTTTTGCAACATTTAAGATTGTTATCAATCAAAGTTCTCCAAGATCCTTTAATTAGATTCACTTAGCACAGCCCCATTTATTGTAAAATATACTTTAAACATAGTTAAGGGTTAGTCTTGCTTTGTTTGGCTATCCAAACTCCATTATTTGTTTTAGTTAGTTAATTGATTTGTCTTGAAAGTTATGTGCGGATTTACAGACTTTTTGCGCATAGACTTTAAAGCACATGTGTTGCAGACCAAATCAACACCTGCCTCTTGGTTACATCCACTCTGTGCAAACCTAATCAGTTCTGATTAGCTGCCTTTTGATTTGATTCACCTGTGAGCAAACGTAATCAGCTCTTATTAGCTGCCTCCTTTACCTGTGAGCAAACCTTATTAGCACAGATTACTGTAGCTGCCTCTTGGGTTGATTCACCCATGAGCAGACCTAATCAGCACTGATTGGCTGCCTTTTTTCACCTGTGAGCAGACCTAATAAGTGCTAATTAACTTCATCTTGATTGAACTCAGTTTTCAGCAGCGTTGATTACATCAACAATCATGTAGCAAATTTATTTGTCACAATGTGTACTTTAACAAGAAACTGTAACAGAAGTTTGTTAAATTTTTGGAATTTGCAAAACCTTTTATTTGTAGAAAAATTATTACTCAAAAATCTTAATTTTTCTAAAATCTCTGATTCTCCAGATTAATGGTACCCCACATTTCCTGAAACTAAAACAGCACCAAATTTAAATATAAAGCCCTTTTAATAGTTAACTACCAAATTAACTAAAATGTCCCCACAAGTAAGATGTTTTTTTGAAGCTTCATACCCTCAGATCTATTCATCAAAGTGGATTTTTTTTCATATTTTTCTTTTAATATAAAATCACAAAAGTCAAAGGTGATTTTCACAGAACTGTATATACCAACACAAATATGAAAACTCTACACCATATGCATTGGAGGACACTGAGACATGGCCACCAACTAGCTCCAAATGGAACCAATGCATGGAATTAAAATTTGTAAGTATGATTTTCAACTTTTCAATCTCGATTTTTGAATTTTCAACCATGTCTATCAACTATGCAATACTAGCCTAAACCAAGTTCTAGTTCCTCTTTAATACAGCTTTACTTAAACGGTCTGTGTGTGTGTGTGGGTATGTGTGTGTGTGGGGGGTGTTACCCTCTTTCCATTTAATAACAGAGGTTTTGGTTTCTTCTACACATTGCATTTACCTTCTGCATTTACCCAATGAATTGTTTTGGATTGATTTCATATTTAGATGGAATGTCCTTAACCCACTACAGTTTGCTTGCATAAAATATTACTTCTTTATATCTTTGTAAAATATGTTAAAAGATTATTTATTTAATGAATTGAGTTATTATTTGGGGTTCACTCCTTTCTCATTTTTTCAAATATTAAATAAAAAGGCAAGTTAAATTAGGGGGGGTCATTAAGAGTTTATAGGCTGCCAAAGTTAAGCGCTAAATTAAAAGTGTTATAGAATCAAAAAGGGGCTAAAACTGAATGTCAGAATAATGTATATGGAACACATTATATTGCAACATTGTAAAAATAATGATAGATTAGAGTTCTGGGTACATATATTTCAAATGACATAAATGTGAGCAGGCTACATAGCTGGACTATAGGTAAAAATGAATAAACTACTGGAGTGTCCATTTGGAAGAAAGAGATTGGGATTTAAATGTTACAAACCTACGGTCAAGCCACAGTATCTGTGCTTCTCTGAAGACTAATTACATTGCAAATAAATGTTACGAGTTGTATGTAATCCCAGATTATAGTGACCTCTATGTTGCTAAATGGATTAACTAATTATTTGTTGAAACTCTTTAAGTATTATATTGTTTTGATTGTTCGTATTGTTAAATGGTTGGCTTACTTAAGGTAAAGGGGAGATCTGGGTGTACTGGACCCCAGATCTATCGTAAAATCCTTCTTCTTATTCGTGTAACATACACACTTGTATATAGACGTCTTTAAACAATACTTCTAGTTCAGACATTAACATTTTCCATAGATCAGGACTCACCCGTTCGACTTGGTGGTACGGGTGCAGGACTGCCCCGGACGCTTCGCTTGGTCTGACTGCTTACAAAGTATCCAGCTCCTCCGTTAGTGGTTGGCCAGTCCGCACTCCTTGATCCGGAAAGAACTCCAGGGTCACCCAATTTATAAAAACTTATAAACTTTATTATTCTGAGAGTATAAGGTAGCTCCCTATTGGGAACAGAACAGGGGAGTGGTTCCAATAGGTTTTACAATATAAATTACAATCACTGGTGAGAAAGAGAACAGCCTATGAGTAAGAGCGGATAGTGCCGCTCGAAACGCGTCAGGCAACTAATAGATCGTGTGATGGATTTTAAAATGTTATAATAAAGTTTATAAGTTTTTATAAATTGGGTGACCCTGGAGTTCTTTCCGGATCAAGGAGTGCGGACTGGCCAACCACTAACGGAGGAGCCGGATACTTCTCTGAAGACCCCATCTACCACATTGTTATTTTAATATGTGTTGTGCCCGCAGAATCATTTCATTCTGTTTCTGTTTATTATATTGACAGTATGCTTACCGAATTAGATTGAAGTTAATACAAATTATTTCTTGAAAAGCAGAGTAAAGAGAACAATTCATAGAATGCAAAAAAACAAAGGTGTCAAAGCAAAATAATTTTATTATCTCCAAAAAGCTATTAATCAGAATGTTAAGCATGTGTCAAAATTCCGAGAAGGTGCAATCCATCTGCTGGATATGCAGTGCTCCCTGATGCATTTGAATGAGAAACAGAAAATACTTAAAATAAGCAATTTTGCAAAAAAAAGGCAAAATCTTAATTCTACCATTAAACAACTTCAGTTTACCAGAACACAAGTGTTTGTAATATGCGGTAATTGCAACAGATTAACATTTAACTTCTGCACCGGGTCTAAAATCCCGCAGTGTAGTTTTCAGTGCAACACACTGGGGGTTCTCTATGAATATAAACAGGCAGCGCGTTGTTAGGCTAAAATGGTATTTTCCTCTTTAGAATAAAAAGCAAATCCAGTAATCATCATGAAGATTAACAGCTTCTTGCTTTATTGCCAGACACAATTGAAATGTTTATGAATTCAAATACTATTACATAATTACTAACTGATTATTTCTTGCTGTGTATTGATGGACCCCAGAAAGTTGGGACATAATCCTTTAATAATGTGTTAAATTAGTTGAAAATGTTTCTTTGCATTGCTCCAAAATATAATATGTTTAGCAGTTGCTAAGAGTTCCACGTTTTAATATCAGTTGAGTTAGGGCTAGGCCACACTTACACGTGTTTTGCGCGTTTGCGTACGTGATATTTAATATATAATATTTAATATATTTAATTGCATGCGTAATCACACCAAAATCACACCGGAATCACACACACAGTGTGGCCTTGCCCTAAGTGGTATTAAAAATGTGATTCACAATGGTTCCACTTTTGCCATATGCGAATGTACAGTCACTGGGTAAATATGTCAGATATTATGAACACATTTGTTTTTCTTGCATATTTATAAAAAATTTACAATTAGTACTCTGCCTTTAATAGGAAAACTACAGGTATCTTTACCATTATATAATGAAATATATATTCCTGTGTAAGGTAGTAGAAAGTACTCATGGAAGAATGTGTGCTGCTACACAATCATCATCATGATCTTTGACAGCTTCCAGCTGGCTTCACGGGTAAAAACTGGAGGTAGGAAAATCTTTTGCCCCCATTATATACAGTACTGTAGATTTAGCATACTCAATTTCTAATTTGATCTCCTGTCCTTCTTTTACTATATATATAAATATAATATTTGAAATATATTAGAGCACTCCAAGGACTTGCAAAAGAGTGGGTATATTAAAGGGTATCTCCACTGCTAAAATCACTTTTTTCAATTCAGTTTTATTGAAGAACGGGAGGTAAAGGGGCTGTGTCTTACCTCCCGTTCTTGAATAAAACGTTCATGAGCCTGTAACAAAGTTACAGAACTTACCCGATCTCTTGCTCCTCCACCGTGTTCTCTGACAGGTCCTGACGGACTTTATGCGCATAGCGTACTAAGTCCGTCGGGACCTCTCAGAGGACGTGTCAGAGGAGTAAGAAACCGGGTAAGTTGTGCAACTTTGTTCCAGGCTGCTGAATATTTAGTGAAGAATGGGAGGTAAGACACAGCTCATTTACCTCCCGTTCTTCAATAAAACTGTATTGAAAAAACTGATTTTAGCAGTTGAGATATCCTTTAACATAACATAAGTGGCACCAAAGTGCGTCCCATTTACTAACATATGGGCTGTTTAAAAACTCATCACGGTTATCTAGAAATTTCCTACCTCTACGGAGGTAATCCCTACCCGCCCACAATCAAAGACCAAAGATCTCTAAATTTATTTAACCCCTTATCATTCTGTGTAAAAGTGCTGCCCAATTTAGGGGAAATATCGCCTTCCAAAGTGCTAGTGCAAATAAATATCAGGTTTATCTACCTGAAGGGTACATAAACCCTCCACCTACAGTATATGCGCCACTAAAATAGAGTTATGGGGTATATACCTGCGCAGTTAATTATATAACAAACCCATTACATATACATATAGCAGGGTTAGAATGAAAAAAGGACACCTGAGTTCACAGATTAAGCAATCAAAAATAAAAAATAGAATAGAGAATAGAGACAGTCACTAAAAAGCAAGATGAAACTATTTATTTTGGAATCCCTGGAAATGATACTAACAAAAAATGATGTTTCCTTTAGAAATTTCTTTCTTCAACTTCCTGGGACTATGAAGGGGTCAAATGTCACTCTGGCCTATGCTAATGCCTTAATAATGGGCTTTAAGAATGAGCATCTCTCTCATGATGATCGTTAGTCTGCCTGGTGAAGATACATTGATGATACCTTCAGATGCATCTGTCATAAGATTGTAACCTTTGATCTTAAAGTGATTGAGAAATATATTCACTTTTTAAGATTTTTGGATATATTAGTCTCTAAGGGGAATGGTAAATCCATCCATAGTTATGCACAAAGCTTACTTATTCCTTTCATATAAAGAAGTCCATCTCATACTGCCAGTTCTGTCAGGTTAATAGACTTGTTTTAAAGCCTAAAACGAGGAAAGAACAGCTACTTATGATACAGGAGAAATTTGAATTTAGGGGACATGGTTGGCATTTGTATCTCAATTGAATATAAATAGTGTAAAGGTTGCAAAAGCATTGGAGTATTCTAAAGAGGTCGTAGATTAAAATTGAAGAATTCACATCACCCCATCAATTGTTAAATTAAAGAGGTAGGACACATAAGATATCCCAGTACAAGTGCTCTATTAATTTAAATCAGGCAGTTTCCTTGATATTTTGTTGAAAAGGGACACAAGGTAAATGGACAGTTTTAGAGGTTGTGCTGGGGGAGAAACATACTCACAGGTAGTTGTATCTTTTTTGTGACTGTCTATTCTCTGGTTCTACTCTCTCTATTTTTTTTTTGTTATTTTGTTTGATTAGTCTGTGAATTCAGGTGTCCTATTTTCTCTAGAAAGAATTCTAACTCTGATATATGTATTTATAATAGGTTTGTGATATAATGTCCTGCACGGGTATTTAAGGGTCAAATGAAATCTCCACCCTTAAAAGAAAAAAAAAATCACTTGTAATTTAAATGCCCCCAAACCCATTACTAATCAGATATTTAAGGATTATTATTGCCCCATTCTGGCAAAGTAAGCTGTCTCCTCCCTCAAGAGTGTGACTGCTGACATCACAGCCATTAAAGTAACTGCAGTTTCCCTTGCTGCCTCCTCTGCACACACTCAAGCTCCTTGAGCAAAAGGAGGAAGCAGGAACCTTTTTTAAGTATGGAAGAGAACTTATATCTGGTTACTTATAGCTGGTAGAAATAGAAGTTGGGTTGCAGTTTGTTTTTAAGTTAGACATGCCTTTTAAACCTGAATGTTTTTTCATAGCTTAATAAAGAGACTGCAACAATCTCAAAATGTTGTATATGATGTGAGCCTGTGAGCATTAATATTAATGTTAATAAAGCCTTTGAAAGTCTTAGGGCTAGGCCCCACTAGTGTGTTTCCCATTGCATTGGAGCAGCCACACTACATGCTCTTCTATGCTTTTACCATTTTTGGTCTGTATCATATACTCGATGTGTTAAATTCCTGGAAATGCATGTGCACAATCGCGCAACATTTCTATTGTGCATTCTTCCATGCTGCTAAAGGGGCTGTGACCTTGTGGACTTTTCTTTATCTTTCCCTTAAGAAACACTTTAGTGCATATTGCTCATTCAACCCTATTGGTTTGGCCTGGGTAACTGGGGTCCAAAAATTACTCTAGGTGAATTGACAGGAATTGCTTTCCTGAGTATTTTTGCAATTTAATTTCATTGTTTATTTTACATAGTTTTGAAGATATTTACATTTTTATGTGTGATTTGTTAGCAGCATCACCAGACCCGCTGCACTTCCTGGTTCCTGCACTGAAACCATGTGGCTTCTCCCCTCCATTAAATTAAGATCACCCCCCTGCTGTGGGCTGTGCTGTTATTCCCCCCCCTTCACTTTAATATGTGAAATGCACTTTAGCGTGATGGCATGTTGAGCACTGTAAATGTATTGTATGCACTTAAGCCAGTGCATTAATATAATGAAAAGTTGAGCACTGAAGCTGGATTTTTAAAACTCACATATATAGCCCTTTTATTATTATTATTACATTGTGTGGAGGGAGGTACACTGTGTATTCTGTTTATGGCTTGATAAAGGTCTTAGGAGCTGACCAAAAAGTTGCTGATTGCACTTGCACCAAATAAAAAAGACAAGACGCCCAAAGAGTGTGCACCTGTATTCTTGGTTTACTTATGGTGGATTTGGATGTAGGGGTAGCTTAAGGGCAATGAACATTCAAGGAGTGTGTGCCCATTATTACTATTTGTCTGTATATATATACTGTATATAATTTTCTTTATGGAATATAAGAAGAAACCCACATGTTTTTAAACGTAAAGAAATTCTTTTAACCTTAAAGCACTGTGTAATTGAACATACAATGGTTTTGACATTAGAAGTAATTTTTCCAGCTCTAAGACTTACAGCTCAAAAAAAAACCATTTTGAAAACACCATCAACCAAAACATTTGACAGTTTGTCTAATAGCAGATTCTGCTTTATAGTGCTTCCAGAGATGGATTACGCCTGAATGGAAAATAGCAAATATTGTTATACAAAATGTCTAAGCTGAAGCCCCTTTCATAAGGCATAGCTTCCTGTCCTTTGTACTTAAGTACAATATTATACTATTGAGAACCTGTACATTATTTAAACAGACGCAGGGTTCACAGAGGATGACTAAACCAAACTACATTATGTAGTAGTAGGATTTCGCAGTTTTAGTTTTAATGGTTTTATTTTATTTTGTTTAGAGGAAAGTTACAGACCCCTACGTACCCACCTTCCTTTCCATTCTGTGACTGGCACCCAGGGTGAGCGTTAAACTATCAAACATAAATATAGGCCCTCACCCCTAGGTTTTTAATATATCAGTAAAAATACCTAAACTTGTGATCTCTTGTGAACTCCCCCAATCTCAGGGAGGATCATGGTAGACCGGACCTAGTAATTGTGTGTTTAGGAAAATATTTGTACCATTCTATTGATATCCCAGGGTAAGGACCTTGTGGGCCAGAGATATATAAAGGTTCCACTAGTGCAGCCTGTATTGCTGCTCAGGTTGACACCCCCCCCCAATCAAAATTACTGTTTCATTGCAGGTTGGCATCCTGTAATCCATGCTAATCTAAATCTAAAAGCTAAAACTAGTGCTAATGGCTAATGAGTTTTGATCAGATAGATGCAAGCTCTAAGCTTCTTTAGCTGCACCAAACTAATTAGACTGTTAGTTGCTGTGTCTTACTTAGCTGGACTACCTTGTAAATAAATTTAAAAAGTCTTCCTCTTATTTCTGTTATTTCTTTTATTCTTTAGAGGCTACAGTAGGTGTGTAAACTCAACACTAATTCCCGAATCCAAACATCTCATGTTGGGCAAATCAAGCAAATTTGTATAGTGTGACATATTCTCTGTGAAAAATAGTTATCTATGGATTGATCTATTACCAGCCTCGCAGCACAAATGGGAACAACACATATATACCTGTCTATTTTTCTGCTTATAACCACAAATTGCTACAGCCCCGAATGACTTTGCATAGTGATTTCTGTGGAGATGTACTTGAATTCATTTATTGGAAGGCTTAATTTGCATAAAAATTACTTTTTGTTTATTCCTTTTCAATTTCTCATTCTACATGTTTATGAGAATGAATTTGTTCTTGTTCTGTTTGTTCCCAGATTGCAAATCAGATAATGTGCAGGAACAGTAATTATTGAATCCTGTCATTTATACAAAAAAAATCCACATAGATCAGAACTTTGTCAGTTGTGCAATATGAAGTATTTGTATAAAATAATTTCAAATAAAGCCCCCGGGAAATATTTTCTCTGTGAATATTTTAAAGCACAGAATGTATTTTGAATATTGGCAGTTTTTTTGTTTCTATTGTTTACTTTACAAATGGACTACTTTATTGCTTTTTTAAAATATATATATATATATTTTTTTTTTTTTAAGGGAACTCATATTTTTAAAACACAAAACTGAATATTATGATAATTTACCCATGGACATAACAGAGAAGGATATGGAAAAACTTTGCTTATGGTGCCGCTCCCCCCTGCCAGCGCTCCTGGACATGATGACAAAATATCCCGCCACAGAGATACTGGTAATGTTTTTTTATGACAATACCTCTCTTTTAGGAATATATCCCTTAATGATGAAAGGGGTTTACTTTACTTGGCTCTTAATTCCCAGTGTAATTTGGTGGTTGGACCAAAATAAATGTAGTGAATACCTTTGCAAATCTGCAGCAATGTGTGTGTCCCTTTGCTAATATTTCTTTACTGGAGATATGGGCAGACAACATCACCAAAGACAGTATGTTTGCACTGCTAAGTACATAAGATAAAAGGTCCATGTTTGCATTAATAAATTGTCACTTACAGCACATTTTCAATGCAGCTTCTTAAACCAAGGCAGAAAATGAAATTACCCCAACATATTAAACTGTATTTTAAAGGAAAACATTGGTATAATAACTGGGGAAACAGCCCCCATGTTTCTGCAAGGGATTTAAGGGTCACATACTGGGCTCTACCCAGTATAGAGTTTGGAGAGGAAATAACTAAATTAACCAGGTTAGAGTGCACTGTTTTTATCCCAAACATGGCTGTGTTACCCTTATATTTAGAGTGGTGCTAGGGATTTTAAAAAGTTAACTTGTATAACAATAAAAGTGGACATAGACATCCTTCTTCAAAAGAATCCCTTATAAGCACTTAAAGAAAACTACAATCCTCCTCTGCTGCAAAAGAAGACAGATATTTATTCATCTTAAATTACCCCCACCATAGTTTTGAGAGGTGGGCATGGCAAAGTGAAAGGGCCTTATGATGTATAGTTATGCTGCCGAAAAGAAAGTTATCTTTGTGACTTTTCATAAGCCATTGTACATTTAACAGTATTAAACCAAATTACTTTAGTTATTAACTAAATTCTGTTAGATACTGTTTGGCATGGCATTCCAGGAGAGATGGACAAAACGGTTTGGCTTTGTTTTTCCATCATTTCATGAACTTTAAGTGAGTTTCATGAAATGGGGGAGCGACTGTGTACAAATTGCAAGTAAAACAGGGAAATTGCATGGTGAGTACGCACTAATGGTGAAATTGTTTATAAAACCATTTATGAGTACTGTCTAAGGGAAACAGTATGGCAGCTCACACATATATGTACAAATACAAATTTCTAGAGAGAGATTAGCAATTTGGCTTGTGAACTCGCTGTCTGACTGGCTGTTGGAATTAATTTTTTTGTGGTATTGAAAAATGTTGCACCAGAGAAACCTGTGATGTTTTGACTATACAAAATCACAAATCTCACAATACCAAATTCATTGCAAAACTGAGTAAATTTCTGTATCATTTTACAGTATTTTGGTAATTTTGTCATGCAGCAAACTAAGAAACTTGCAGGACAATGTAAAACATACTGTCACCTCTTTTCTTACCTTCTCCATTCTTGTTACTCGGTAATCAACTGTCACTGCCTTACCATGTATTGCCAATATTACATTTTCACTAAGATTTTTTCGGTTTTGTGGTGTTTTCAGATTTGCAAATTGTCACAACCCCCCAGTAACTTCTGTCTGCCCACTTATCAGTTATCAGAAAATGCACCCCAATTAACCAAAAAGTTAAACACACCAGAACAGAATAAGAGGCGTAGTGAATATAAATACTAACATATATCTAATATTTATACAATAGGCTGCCACCACATTCCAAGACAGCAGGATGCCTGCTAAATATATCCATCTTTAACAATCCTGTAAGAAAAAGGTTATCCACACCTATAACTTCTATACACAGTTATATACATATCTAAACAATACTTGTTATACGGTAGCATAGTTTTTATTTTGGAATATACTCAGAATAGGGAAATTAGTCTTAAAATTATTGTATATCATTGATTAAAAGATAAAAAAAGAGTGCATAAAAAGGTACAGAAAAATGCGAGGGTAACTTAATGAACATAAAAAGAAGCGCACAGTTAAGGGTACAGGGAATAGAGGATGCTTAAGGTAAATGGCATCTGATAAGCAAAGTCCAGGAAAACTTGGTTAATCCAATATGGGAAAATAAATGGCAAAGTCCAATATGATATTTCAAGATGGAAGTCAATATATAGTAGGTTCAATTGGCTTTGATATTCCTTGATTTGATGTTATGACAAATTGTTGAACGGAGTCCATACTGTGTCTTTTTATGAATCTGGGAGGGTTTTGATCCCAAGGGGGTGTGTGTTTCTGCCCTGAAAAGTACTCTATTTTCCCTCTAGTTTATACTGCAAGTATATCACATTCAAAATATTACCGCATTTATGATTGGCTACAATCCAAAGATACCAAACATGATATTATGAGTTTGTATGACTAAGAAGTACAATATCTCAAGTTCCCTTTTTGGATCTAATGCAAGGTACGGGCAGATAAGTTTTGATTTCAGCATTAGCTGACATTATTTGTGAAAATATTACATAATTCTTTACCCTGAATTATTACGAACTATGAATTGACTTTAAACTGACAGGTTTTAGCTTTGTTGTAAAGCAGCAGACCACCTGTGGTTCTCCTGCTGAAAGGTCTGTCTTTTGCTACTTGCTTCAGTTAAATTTCACACCTATTGCCTTTTGAATCTCAAAAACCTGCTGGGTTGAACAAATAAAAGAAAACTCAGTCTTTTACAATTGGTCAGGCAGAGGCTTGGTTAACCTTTGACTACCTGACAATTGGACCATGTGGGAGTTGCCATACTGATTAACATTGCTATCGAGGTGGGATAAATTGAAAATTACCGCTGCGATTATAAACATTACCAATGGGAGTTAATATCACACTCACATTCGTGACACACAAATGTTATTATTTATACTGTTGAAAGACTTATTATGTATCTGTTACTGCCATCTATTTTTCTTGTATAACTTTGTCCCTGAAAGTTTTCATTCATCTCTCTTCAGCTGAGTTGACACTACTTGATAACATAAGCATAAAAAGTCATGAGAGGGCCACTCTTCTTTGAATATACGTTTCTTTATTGGATCACAATAACACAACGTTTTCAGGGACACACTGTCCCTTTCATCAGGTGTAACCCACATCCCACATGCACACCTTTTTAAAGACAATCCTGTGATAGACCACACCCCTTTAGCCAAGGGGGAGGGGCCTGTGCCAAACATGTCATACCACATGTATTAGTACATACATATACACATATCAAAAAATATATATCAAAAAATAGTCCAAAGTGCTCAATAGTCCATATTGTCCATATTATAACATGATGAATTTTTCCGTATGTACGTGTTGGGATGAAAACCTATGAAGTGATAAAACATTTGAACAATGTTCTAATGTTTTATCACTTCATAGGTTTTCATCCCAACACGTACATACAGAAAAATTCATCATGTTATAATGATGAATATAATAATAAATACATTAACGGGCCATACAATAAACTATCTGGGGCATTGTTCACCAATAGAACATGTCAGAGGACATGTGGCCATCCCTTAAGACTTGAAGAAAAAAGGTTTAGGCTTCAAGCTCGGAAAGGGTTTTTCACTTTAAGAACGGTAAAGCTATGGAACTGTCTTCCAGTGGACGTTGTTATGCCAGGTTCATTCGTCAGTTTCAAAAAAAGCTGGATGAGTTTCTGCAAACAAGGAATATTGCAAGTTACTGGTATTAATACATAAAGTAGAGTTGATCCATGTCTTTATTCAACCTTAAATACTATACTATACTATACCCTATTGTCTACAGAAACTCACATTTACAGCCTTGAGATTGAGTCAGAATAGTGCAAGCCCTGCACAAACAGTGCAAAACCAATGCTAACTGTCAGAAACTGTCAGTAACTGATCCACTTTACCTTTACTCTGTTCTCACATTGCTCCATCTGCTTCTTTGTCCTTGTGAGGCTCTTGTGGTTCATTTTGGCTTACTTTGTTTAAGTGCACGCTTGGTGGCTTGTGTCCTTTTTACTGCAGCTATTGGTCCATTTTGTTAATGGCAGCAAATTCAAATCTTGTCTTCTTGGTTTCCCTTTATCTCCCTCCTTATTGGACTGCTCTGCCTTTTTTAGTTTCTGTATGCCATTGCTCCAGTGGCTAGATTGTGGTTTCCCTAGCTTGTGGTGTCATTTTGTTTTCTGATTTACCAAATCCTGACTTCTGCTATCCCTTCATTTATTACCGTTTGCCACCTGTCCTAACCTCTGCCCGCCCCTTGATTAAACTTTTTCTTCATCCCTTGGTACTTTGCTCCGTTAATTGATTTCCTGTGTTCTGACCCATGGCACTGTCTCTGATTACTTATTGCCTATCTCTCCTGTATTACACTTTTCTTTCCAGTTGGCCAGTGCCCATTCTGTGCTTCAGTGTTCTTGGGTGTCCTCAGCCTCAGCCCAGATACCTTGCACTCTAAGTCCCAGGGACAAACGTGGGCGGTGAGGCGCATGAAGTCTCCCAGCAAATAGGGGTTTGACTAAAGGTCAAGAGAGGGGTTGTAGATCTGGATATCTGTGCTAAAAGCATACTCTGGGATTCCGGAGCATTACACTAACCATATGTGACACTGGTTTAGTTCTCAAGACCTTGCAGTCTGAATTGAATGCCATGTCTCTCCCTTTTTTGTTAACATAATATAATCTGTAGCAAAGACATACGATCCTTGCCTTTTTACTGCCTTTACAACATATTTCCTAAAAAGTTTCATATTTATTATTGATTCATACAAATTTCCTTTTATATTCGGTTTATAATCATGAAGACGTCCAATATTTTCTAATTCAGTTCCCCTATCCTTTCTAAGAATAGTTTGGATTAGGAAGAATATCCAGGCAGTTTTTTACATTATTTAATTAGTTAATATATTTCTACCATTCAGCCTCCATGGATTTGCAGCGTTTGATGGCAGTGGTACACACCATCCCTTGCTGCCCTCTACCTATACCACACTCTATATCCGACTTCACATATAGGGCATAACACATATAGTGTCGCACAACACAACTTTTTCATATTGTGTCATTGAAGCAGTCACTATGATATTGGTTTTAATTTATTGACAATTATTTAACAGTTGTAGAGAACTGTAATATGAAATTAAAACTTTCAGGAATAAAAATCATACTTTTTATTGACTAACTCAAATGAAACGAAATAGAAAATGCAAGCTTCTGTAACACTTAAGCTGGGTACACACATTAAATCTGCTAAAGATTTGTCATTTTTTACAGATCCCTCTTCACACAGTCCCAAGCATTTTCCCTATGTAAAAGCATTCTCCCTATGTAAAGCATAGGGAGAACGCTTAGGACTGCAAATTTCCCTCTGCAGCGGATGACTCCCTAAAAAACAGGCAGAGAGAAATTTTCGAGAGCTCGTCACCTTTAGGGCACTCAGAAATGCGCTACACACACCAAAGATAAAGGGATGATACGGCCGGATCTGAGGTATCGCCCCTTTATTATTAGTGTGTGTACTCATCTTTAGATTTTATTTTTCTATTTCCAGCAACATGTTTTCAGACTAAAAATTGGGGTTTAGTTTTCCTTTAAGACATTACAGTCTGAATTACTTGTGGGGTTTTCCCTTCTTATTATTTTAAACACAAACTGTACCATGTAAAATGTTTTGAATGGCAGGCCTTTATGGGGCACTAATAAACACAATGTCCTCATGACTATATATAAAGGTATAAAAGTGCATATTTATAAAAGTGTGTTATTACAAAATAGCAATAATGTCCCTTTACAATGTTCAAAATTACCAATACAGCCTAGTGTTTTACGATCGGATTAAGTTTGCTTTGTAAAATGTTGTAAAATATAATAGCACAAAGTATTTTACTACTACATGAATACAGGCAGAAAAGGCCAATCATCTTATAAACCCTGTAGTCAACAAAATAAAAAATTAGGTTAGGAGTTTCCAAAAGTCCCATAGATAACAAAATTCATCGTAAAACCACAATAAGTGTAAGCGTAGCATATGTGAGATTATGTTTTAGAAAAGATAATTATATTCACATCATTGTTGAGTGATAGTTCTTGGAATTCCACGTGAGGAATATAATTCAACTGGAACAAGTATGTTAGTTTGGTCAAACCTCAACAGTGGTGTTTTAAAGGGCATCTCCACTCCTTAAACAAAATTTTGCTGTCCTGCAGGAAATTGCTATAAACTTTGACCTCGAATGGTTTATAGCACTTACTGCTGTCTTTAAATGTACTTACCAGCCCTCGCCTCCCTGCTGCCTTCTGCTTAACTTCTGTGCAAGGGGGCTCAACCGGCATCCGCTCCTGTGATTGGCTAAGGCACGAACCAACTTCCTTCCTATACTCAGTCTCATCCCCATTACTACAGGGTATTATAATCTGCAATAGTTAATAATTTAAAAAATTTAAAATTTAAAAATTTTAAATTTATGCCTAGCAACACAATCATAAATTAGAAATGCACACAATGATTGGAATTAGATGTTCCAATCATTGTTAGATTTGAATGTATTAGAAGTTTGACTATTTGTTTTGTTAATGAAATACTGTCCAATAATTAATTATAATTAAATATGGTAATATATAATCAGTATGCAGAGTATTGCAAGGCAGATGGAATATATATATAATTGAGTGGCATTTCATTGCTGTTGTAAATAGTGTATGACCCAAAGTCAGTGGTGGACAATAACAAAGTAATGTAATTCTTTTCTGTATTTAAGTAGATTTTTTTTGTATCTCTACTTACAGTATTTCCTTCGGGGAGACCTTATACTTTAACTACAGTTAAAAGTTAAATACCTTCCTTTTTACTCCAACATTTTATGCTACTGTACATTGGTTATTTCTTTTTATTTTGAATAGAATAGATAAAAAGTAGCAGGCCCAAACTAAGGACTAGAGATGGCCTAGAACTAGAGTTCGGTCCGTTTTCAAACTTTCGAACTTCAGTAAAAGTTCGAAAGTTCGAATTCGGACCCATTAAATTCAATGGGGGGGTGATAGAAAAGTCAATGGGGGAGTGGTAGTAAAGTCTGGATGATTTACAGCTAAACTAACAATGGTAACTTACTGTAAATGACTGTGGCACATGGGAAATTGTCAGGGGAACTTGTCACTATCACCAAAACCTGTTTAAACACATCTTAAACACGAGCGGGCAATCGTTGGGTTTTGCGCAAGCTAAGCGAGGGTTATGGCCGATTCGATAGTTTCAATGGTTACTGAAAATAGAACCATAAATTCAAGGGTTACCAAAATCGAACGATAAATTTTCGAGGATTAGCAAAAATGAATAATACTTTAGAGGGTTAGCAAAAGATACATTCAAGGGTTAGCTGTAAATTTGATAATTCTCAAAACCGCAACGACGAACGTTCGATAATTATCAAACATCCGGAAAGATCGAAAGTCCAAGAAATCTGGGTCCGGGATAGTTCGAGAAGTCTGAGTCTGTTCTTACTTGTTAAGTTCGACTCGAACTCAGGTTCAAGTTCTAGTCCATCTCTACTAAGGACCAGAGGCAATAAGAAGTGAAATGTTTTTCCTGAGAAAATCAGCAGCAACCAATCAGAAGTTATCTACTGCAACTGCACAAACCCAGTAAAAAGGTAGCACCTTATTGGTTGCTGCAAATTAATACCACAGATAGCATTTTTGAGATAAACTAATAGGATATTAGAGCTATAATAATTCACTGTACATTTAATTTTTGATACTTAAAGGACAATTATACTCACCTTCCCTCCGCTCCTCTTCTTTGTGCATTAGCTTTTACCCAGGGTGAGGACCTGAACCGCTAGGTTACGCGAAACCCCTGGGTTCGCGTAACTTACTGCAGAGTCTCAGAGCAATGCTGCTCTGGTAGGCTCCGCCTCCTCCTCCCCGTCGGCGACAAGGCCAATAGGAAGGCATGCTCTGCAACAAGAAGGTGAGTATAAATGTCCTTTAATTACAGTACATTTAAATGCTACTTTGTTATTTTAATGTAGTGGGTGTTTAAAAGCAGGACTTCTACTTTTATTGTAGTAATACTTTATCATTAATATCTTTACTTTAAAGGGGAATTATAGTGTTCATGCTGTATTCCTCACATTAATTGCACTTAAGCTGTAATTAGTAGGGATCGCCGGTTCGCGGATCCAAACCCGGATCCGCCGCAGATTTATCCCGTTCGCGAACGGTGGATTTTTCCGGATTTTCCGCCTTCCGAACCACAGATTTCTCGTAATTTCGAAAATTTTCGAAAATACAAGAAATCCACGTATTTTCAAAAATTTCGAAATTAAGAGGAATTCTCGTATTTTAGAAAATATGTATTTTCGAAAATTTTCGAAATTACAAGGATTACTCGTATTTTCGAAAATACGTATTTCCGAAAATCCCAAAAGAAAAATATCCTCGAAATTACGAGATTTCTCGTATTTTCGAAAATACGAGAAATCTCGTAATTTCGAGGATATTTTTCATTTTATTGGGTCCGCTCGCGGACTTTCGAATTTTCAATTTTTTTCGAAAATTCGCGGATCCTGGAGTGGACCGGATTTTGCAAAGTTCGGACATCTCTAGTAATTAGCAGGTAGACGGGAGACTCCTACCTCCTTTTTCCCACCTTAGCCCCCTAGTCAGCTGTCAAAAAGGCACCCATGCTGCTGACAGCTCCACTGTTCCTGTTCTGGAGCTATGGTTGTACGATCAATCCTTGGAGGCCCGGGATGTGGCCAGGTGGGGCCCTGGTCACTTCTCTGCTGACTCTCAAGGGCCATCATGGAGGCACGGCAGATTTCTGTTATATTCCTGGTGTTGAGAGGGGACTTCTTTGACAAAAAACTTGTCATATACTTTGTTTATATAGTTAAAATAAACGCAGGGTCCTAAGGTTAGGGGCCCTGCCTTTTGTCAAATGTCCAGAGTTGGTGTCATTCTTGTAGTACTACAGTAGGGCTTATTGCACTTAAAGGGAATGCCCACCCTAATATAACATAGATACCCCCTGCCCAATCCCCTAACTGCCATGTTATTTTGTTATTTCATAAAAAAACAAAAAGAACAGTACATACAGCCCCTTCCTGCAGCGCAATGATCCGACTCCCTGCTTGCCAGAAGCAGGGGGCCGGACCTGCAGCCGCATCTGTGATTGGCTGAAACACGGCCAATGTCAGTGGAGTGCCGCGGGAACTTGGCGGGGGGTATCTATCTTATACTTAAAGGATTTTACGCAAGGTAAAAAGGAGAAGGAAGGATGGATGCGGATGGTGGGAGGGGGGGCACGTCACAAATATGGAGTTCCTGTTAAGCTGCTCTAAGGGCTAGGTCACACTATCGTGTTTTTCTTGCGTTTGCGTATGCATTTTTTACGATCATTGGATTCACGGCAACGTACCGAAAACATGCATTTTTGGGTGCGATGTGATTGCGCTTGCGATTTGCGTTCCACATTTTTAATCACAATCATGCGTTTTTCTATATCTAATGAAAAAACGCATGCACAAACGCAACAAAATCGCACATGAAATTGCAAGCGATTCCGTGTGCGATTGTGTTTGCGTTGCAGTGTGGCCATGCCCTAAGGGAGGATAAAGGCTGTGTGGGAACAGATAAGATGTGGGTGACATAAGAGAGCTTGGATTTACATTTGCAAAGAGAAGGTAGTAAAAATGTAATTTAAAATTGGCTGAACGGATTTTAATGATTTTTGGCTTGTTTTAAAGCTAGAATAATGGACAATAATATTTTTAAATTACTGTTTTGGGGATGGACATTCCCTTTACCTCCTACCTTTTTTCCCCTTAGCCCTCTGGTAAACTGTCAAAAAGGCTGACCACTGCCTGCCTGTTTAATTCCCCTCCCCTCTTTAACAGTCACACATGCACACATCACAAAGAAAAAGGGAGAGCTGTTAGCAGTACAGCTGTCAAGCACTGCACAAGCACCTTTTTGACAGAGAACAGCAAGGCTTAGGAGGCAAAATATGCAACATCTACTTTCCTGCTAGTGTTATTTATATTTAAAACTACATTTTGCAGGGAGCTAGTTATATAAGTATATTATCAATAATTCTAGGGTTTTAACACTTTGGGATTATAAAATACTATAAACCTCTATATTTGTTTCTTTGTACTTTGCTTCAAAAATGAGCAAAAGCAAAGTACACTTTGTGCAATGGTAGGCAAAGTACAAAAACCATGTACTTGAAATGAAATAATAGATCTCCTATAGAGAAGAAAACAGAAACATAAAATGTGAAAAGTAATGATTGGTCCGTTTGTCTGTCAATTATAGCTTGTAAATATGATGAGTACCTCGGTGGAGGTATTTTATTAGGGGGATTATTTGTTTCCAAACCATTGCTTTCCATTTTATGGTGAAAAAGTGTTTTTCCTGCTTAATTTAGAAAATGAAACATTTTCTAAAATCAAACCTGACAAATCCATATAACAGAGTAAACATGTCTATAAAATGTGTGATGACTGTGTGATCAAACGATTTATAATGAATTGTATTTACACAGCTACTGTTCTCTGTGTCCAAATGTTACTTTGCAGTTAGATTGCTCTGTAAACAGATATATTGCTCATATTTGTCTGTGTCCAGTAATATTGCCCTGACTATATATTTTAATTTTCCAATGTATAGCTGTCAGATACACTGCTCGGTCCCTAGAAATATTGGCCAGATTACTCAACCTCCAGCCCTGTGCTCAATAAGTTTCACTGTACCACAATATGGCTATATACAGTACTTATTCACTTTGCTTAAAGCTTTGGGTGTTAAAGATTACTGAACCCTATCTACACTTAAGTTGTTATTTTTGTATTGTGCCTAAAGGGGCCCTTACATGCACCAATACCAATTATATGATCGCGGCATGCACTCTCTGAAAATCACACAATGTCCAAATATCCTACTGTTAGTAGTATAGTATTTGAGGTTGAATAAAGACATATGTCCATCCAGTCCAACCCATCTAGCAATATCCTCATTTCCTGCCTAACTGTTGATCCAGAGGAAGGCAAAAAAACCCACCAAATTTATGAAGGGGAAAAAAATTCCTTCCTGACTCCAAGTGGCAATCGGAAATTTCACTGGATCAACTCTACTTTATGTATCAATACCAGTAACTACTAATGTACTACTGGGATTGGCGAGTGTATGGGCCCCTTCTATTAAAATGGCTGATTAATCATTGTCCTGTTCAGCCCTACTTACAGGGCTATGTACCGAGTGCAGTTATTGGCTATTTGTGTCTTAATCACGTAACCAATGTACCAAGCGTGACTTTAAGACACAACTAACGGCAGTTGCGACTTTAAGCGAAATTTGTGTTGCGCAAGTGCCGCAACCAATGTACTGAGTTGTTAACTGCTCTTAAAGACGTAATCTCTAACACCAGCAGATGGCTGGTGTTAAATATTCGCAAAAGGCAAACTCCAGTCAAAATGCACTGAGAGCCACTATCAGTTGTGGCTGTGCATTGCCTAAAGGGGGAAATAGACAGCGATAGCGACTCTCAGCACTGTTAGTATTTAGTAAATGCTCATGCTGCAGACATTCCTTCTTTTAGTGATAGCTTAAAGGGCATGTCCACCCTCAACTAACATTTGCCCCACTGTTGGCTCCACTGTGTAGTCTTAAAGGATCCCTACCTTTCTTTTCTGCTCCTTATTGATGTCCTGCAGGGCCTGATGAAACTCCAGGAAACTGGAGCAGAGTAGCAGCCTGTAGGTATGTTATCCGTATCGGCCACATACTGCTCCTCTGAAATTCTGGCATGCTCAGTGGAGCTCTACCCCCTTCCTCCCCCTTCCCTCTCTCTTCACAAATTGCATTGCTCTTCTAAAAAAAAAAATAATTCAGATACGATAAGCAGATCCCCCTAAACCCCTAAACGCTATGTTTAAAACTCCTAAACCAGCCCCTAAATGTTGCTACCCGCCCTTGTTCCCTCAGCTCCCTCTGCTGCTCTTTTGGCAGAAAGCAGCGGAGGGGGCCGGACCGGCAGTCGCATCAGTGATTGGCTGAGTCTCAGCCAATCACAGGCGCAACTGCCGGTCCAATCCTTTCTGCTATTCCGTACATAGAAGCAACAGAAGAGGCCGTGAATGAGGGAATGAAGTCTGGTAAGTATGTAAAGGGGCTGATTTAGGTGTTTTGAACCTAGCGAGGTCTAGGTTGGGGGGATTCCCTACCCGATTTGAAGTTTTTGTTTTGTGAGTGGAGATACCCTCTAATTTAGTTCACATACCTTAACATGAAGAAACAACCCACAGAATAACAGTAAGATAAAAGTGTGTGTGTGTGTGTATATATATATAAATATACATATTTAAAACAAATAAATCGATAAAAAAATTTCAATCAAAATTCTCACTAATTGCTAAGTTTCTGCTGACAAATTGCCATTTATGAGCATTTAATGTTCATCTGTTTAAATATATTTCAAAGCATAGATGACTTTCAAGGGCTAGAAAGCTTGGGTTGCTTTGTCCTTTAAAAACTTTCTATCCATATGGAAACCAATTACATTATATCCACCTGGTGTTGTTAATGTCTAATAAGAATTGTGAATCACCTTTAAAATACAGAGCATCTGTGAGGCGACAAAGAGAAATCTAATCAAATATTTATATTGGTCTCTTGATTCATCTGATTTAAAGTTCACCACAAAAATAAAAACATGAAAAAAGTGTTTTTACAGCAGCTAGAAACTCCAAGTGCCCTTAACTTTTCCTTCTTTCCGCTTAATTTGGGTGAATATGTTTTTAATGTTCATGTATTATTTTTTTATTTTGTGAGATACTTTCATGCAAACATGTAATGTAAGATATATGGAAAATGATTTCTTTGTGAATGAAAATTCCAGATGAGTGTTTAGTTCCCTAGTACAATGTGTCTGTGCCAAATAACTCCATAGTGCAATGTGGTGGTTGTAATCAGGGTGCTTAATGATCAATAATCTGCCAAGAAATGGAGGACAGATTTCATTCTGATACTCGTGCAACTAATAATTGTTCTTACATAACATTAAATTATATAAAACTGAATTAAATTACTCTAAACACAAACTAGGCAAATACAGTACCAGGTATCCCATCTCTCCCAGAAGTCGTGGGAGTCTCCCGGTTTTTTGGTGTGGTATCGCCCCCAATTTACCTGGACATCATGTCCCTGAAATTCTGTTACACCACTAAAATGCCCTGTTACTCCACTAATTCCGCCTCCGCCCACCCCCTAGATGAAGTCACTTCTGCTGCTCATGCCAGGGTGGAATGTCTGCAGTACAAATATAGTGCAGCATTATAATGGTTAACATTAAATCCTTGTGCAGGAAGAACTTCCATGTGGAATCTGCCATGTGGTTTTCCATTAGCTCACCTCCCTGAGTTATTTAGGCTTTTCTGTAGAAATGTTATATTTATCTAATCCTCTGTAAAAAAAGAAGAGAGAGATGCTTCACAAATAGATAAATAGACACAGATAGAGATATAATTATATATAACACAATAACAATTTCCCTTCCCACATACAGTGCAGCAGGAATGCAGGGAAAGCATGCCCTACTAGCACAATATCTGCAATATATTACCTGAGACACTGTAATTAATTTTGTTTGAAAGAGCCAAATAACTGCATTTGTACTATGTGTACTGCGGGACAATAGGAGAACTGTGCTATCATCTAGGCTAAGGAATCTGTGAAATAGTTACCACGTTATAGGCGAAGGACATTTTTTGCTATAGACTTTAATGGACATGTGTCACAGGCACTATCATCACCTGCCTCTTGATTGCCTATGTCACATTCGCAGGTTTTAAATGGGAAGTTCAGTGCAAATACATGTGCTTTTAAGAATAAAAGAGAAGTATTTTCCCATCCTAATGACCTTAACGGGCATGTCCACACCCAAACTAAAATTGGCCTCACTGTGAAGTTTAAAAAAATCCTTACCTTACATTTAAACTTTGAATTTTCAAATTTTGAAAAATGCTATAACATAATTGGGATTTGCAATGGAAAATATTCATAAAATTGTTTATAGGCGTGTGGGTGTCACTTTACTTATATTTTCTTCTATGGGATTTGACAGTGGAGTGCCTCCTAACCGTGGATTAGAAGTATAGTGGCCATTTTTTTCGCCCGTCTAAAAGCTTATCCATTTTGGAATTTTAGAAAGGCACAGTTTTGATAAACAATAATAACTCGCTGATAACATTTTCAGTCACCTAACTTACTAAATAAATAGTGTTGCTATCCCTTTGTAGTTTCTACAGTAGTACACAACTACTTATATGTAATAATTCTAGATTAAGATGGGGCAGCCAAAGTCATTGTTTCAGTATACATACCATTAAATCTAACAATAAATCTAACAGATTGCTGCATTTTGCTAGCAGATGCAAAATGTTGCACCTTTTATTTAATAAGCCTCTTTTATAAATGTTGTATAAAGTCTCTAAGTGATATATTTGTTTTCTGATGAATCGGAGATGCCACTAATTACATTTTGTTTGTTAAACTCTTTTTAATTAATTAATTAAAAATAAACATTTTTCTTTAAAAAAATAAAAGATGATTTAGATTGATTAAACAACCAAACCAAGTTGACCTAACAAAGTGTACGGCCAGCATAAGAAATGATACAAATATATATTTGAACATATATGAAGTCTTTCATTTCTTGTGTTACTGGTACTTACAGAATATCTAGCCAATCACAAATCCACTACATTACTTTTAGTATGCTTTTTATGGGAATTATTTTAATCTCTGGTGCATTTTCTGGATTTTCTTCTAATCCCAGTGCCCATAATGAGAGCAGTATCTATGCCATCCTAGCATATTACAACAAACTGTTGCTGCCATAATTGTTTTAATAGTAACAATTGAATTGGTGAATATATTAAAGATATCATATCCTAATAACTTTTTGAATTTCAATTTAAAGTTAAATCTACAGTATTAGTATCTGGTTATGTCAAATGAGCGCAAGAGAGCAATTGAGCACTTAGTGGAATCATTTATCATCCAGTCATATCACTGTGGGGTTTTGTTCTTCAATTTTGGTCAGTATGATAAAGTGTGAAGAATAGGGTAGATTAAATGAAATACACGTGGAGGCACTGACTTGCTTTGCAGACTATAAAGCATGGTTCTTTTTATAGCATGCATCTTACAGAATAAGGCACATACAATGGTGCTTTCAGTACATTATTAACTACAAAAGCCTGCTGCTTTGATTACTGTAATACCAACAGAATTGCTAGTTAAATATACCCTACTCTTGGTAATGATATTTGCCTTGGCAAATTTCTGCAAGAGTGTATTATTGAGACTACATTAGAATACATGTTTCACTGCATATGTGTTTCTAAACTATATCATGTACAGCAATTAACCTAATTATAATATGTGTAAGGAGCATTCCTGATATTTCATATCTCTATGTTGGTGCTATTTCCTATTTACTTATTTACAGTATAAGTACATATTGATTGTTAGATGTATGTTTAAACTTCACAAAATCTGCTGTTTATTACAACATGTCCTTAATTTGTAAACCTATGAAAAATGAAAAAACCCTATTCCCAAATTAATACTGCATTTCCTTATAGTATATGTGCCTTGAGGCAGTTTTCATTCACATTGAATAATGGTATAAATCATGATACGGAAATAGGGAAGTATTTCACATTTTATGGTAATACAACCACAAATAATTAAAATGGACTTGATTTAGATTTTAACCCTTTCATTTACACAACTAACTAAAGTGTTTGTAGAAATTCAAATAAAGAAATCAGTTTGATTATTTGTATTAAACTTACTTAAACAGTTAGGTCCTCACCCCCGTGTTTATCTTATTTTGCTGTCAATATATATATAATTTCTGGTAGACTACTTGTGCGCTTCACCTCTTCTCAATTGCCCGGGTGCCAAAGTGGAACAAAACAAATATCCATACCAGACCCAGGGCACTCATAGGACCTGACTCAACTTCAAATATGCTGGATATAGCTGGATGTGTGTGTGTGGGTGTGTTTGTGTGTGTGCTTTTGGTTCTGTCTTTTGGTGAATTAAGTTCAGATAATAAATTGTTTTCAGCAAATACATAAGTTTAAAGTAATAGTATTAGAGCCCCACTAACTAGACATGAGTCCTGGTTTTGAAACAAACCTGGTTTAATTTTTTAACTGACAGTTTCGAAAATCCATGGATCCAGCGGAAATTTTAGAAATGTATAGATGTATTAATACCAGTAATTTTCAATTTTTTGGAACTTTAGAAACCCTGAGGCACCCCATTTAGTACTTTAGCCAACCAAGATGTAGCTCCATTAAACACTTCCCTCTGTATGTGATACAACAACAATTCTCTATCTATGTACAAATTTGTTTTTCAAGTACAACTGACTTCAGTTTAAACATGTATGTATATACACGTCGCATGTGTGGCACAGTATCAGAAACTTTAGCAAAATCCAACTATACTACATCCACTGCTATGCAGGGGTTTTGCTACGGTTTTTGGCACCTAAAAAAACTTTTGAATGGTGCCTATAAGCAGACAGGGCACCGCAGTAAAGTGGGCATGGCCTCATTGGGAAAGTGAGTGTGGCTGTGGTAAATTGGAGGGCTGGTGAACTGGTAAATATGCCCGCAATACAGACTGATATATATTACGCATACAGACAGGCACAAACAGGCATAGATACAGACATACACAGATACATACACCGATACACACAGACACACACACAGAGATACAGAAACACGCAGATACAAACACACATGCATAATGAGGAGTAACTAAACTAAACAAATGTCTCCCCTGACTACAGTTCTCATCATTCTCCATTCCTACTCTATAATCTAGGGCCTAGGCTCATAAAACGGGCTCAACCCAGCCCCCCAGGCAGTCTATCAGCACCATGTGTTCAGCCCCAACCACGAGGAAGTGTGTTGAGTCCCACCCACCGCCAATGAGGAGATAGTGTGAGTGGAATTCTGTCCCCTGTACAATATTCTTTCTATTATTAGTTGCAACTACAACTTACTGTCTTTTCTGCTCCATTCCCAGGTGCAGGCACTGTAAGGAGAAACACATGCCCCCTTTCTCTTCTCCTTGTATGTACTGAACTACTATGTTGTAGTATTGCAGGAAGGAGGATTTTTTTTAACTGCCGCTTTTCTGGGTGACCACAGGGGGATGCAATGAGCAAATATTTCCTTTGCTTTATGGTAGGGGCGCCCCTGCTCTCCGTAAATTGCCCCCAGTCTTGTACACCTTTCTTTTAATAACGTAAAAGGTTTGTTTATCTACACTCCATGTATTCTGTATAAAGGCTCAAATAAATCATAGTAATGTTCAGGGGCGTAACTACAGGGGAGCAGGGGGAGCAACCGCTTGTAATGTAAACTTACAAACTCACTTTCAGACTTTCAGGTAAATGAATATTAGAAAATGTTGCCATAAAAATGATGCAATACATAAAAACACACATTTGTACCACTAAATAACTTGTTAAGTCTTAACTTGAATATTTGACACAAACTCAAATGTAATACCTCTTGCATGTGGTATTGCAGGAAGGTTTTTTTTTTAAACTTCCGCCATTCTAAGTTATCACTGGAGGGACGCCATGAGCAAATGTTACAGTTTGCTTCATGGCAGGGGCGCCTCTGCTGCTATGCCAGAATATAAATTCTTACTCACATCTTCATAAAAACCAAGCAAGTTTGTTTTACATAAACAATTTCTTAGAAATCCATGCTGATTACTATTTATAAGATCAGTTCTGGAGACAAAAAGGGAGATTCCTGCAAAGCCACAGGCACTCTGGTCAAACTCCCATAGCGGATTTACAAGGGGCTCCGTGACTCTCCGTGAATCTCACCCGCACATAAGTTCAATACTTACGTGCATACAGCCGCACAGCCTCTGGTAAATAGGCTTGAGACGGATAGACAAATGCCTCTTCTGGTACTCACGCAGCCAGTGCAAACTGTGGCTTAAAGTCATGCTAACCAATCGTAAAACAGGCGAAAAGGGTGGTACAGCCACCAGCGATCCCAGGTAAATTAACCCAAATATCCAGAATATGATTCCGTAACGAAGTTTCTTGTATCTTCCCTATAGTTACCAGGTTGTAAACAATTACCTTTTGTGAGTATTGGTATTACATTTCCTTTATTTTTCAATCTATCGGCCCATCACCAGACAAAGGTGAATCTAAAAAGATAAACCATGGTCTAGATAAAACTGGACCTTTTCTGGGAAAGAAAAACTTTAACTTTATACAAAATTTTAGCCAGGGGTCGTTGGAAACTTCAGTTCCATTTATTTTCCTTAGTGTATCTGAGACAAACAATGATTTTGTATATCTGTGAGAGTAGATTAATGAATGGAAAAGGTGATAGTTATTGACTATAGCATTCTTTAACAATATCCTGAACAAACTATTTCAATATTAGGCTCAAACATCCCACCTGTAAAGCTATTTACAGTCTGACAATCTATCCATCTATCTAATCACTACACACAGCAAACAGTCAATTTCTGTTTCTTGATTATTCAATATATATACAGTCATATCTTTCAAACTGCTTTTCCCTAAGGAGTCTGTTTTAAATGCTCTAATTAAGACCATTGTGTAACGTTATAAATACATATTGACTCCATATGTTTCTCAAATGCAACAGAATGTTTTTATCTTCCCTCTAATATATCCTACTGGTTTCCATGTGTAATAAAACTTTATGATGTGTACCTATCAAATGCATATGGAAAAAGAGCAAAAATAATAAAACATTAATTTGGGATGTAAACAGGTGCATTATCTTTTTTTAATTGCTTGTTCCATCTCAATGAGCACTGTTTACTATTGAGAGAAAATTACTATCTGTCTTTACAGTTATTATTTCAAGCAGACTCACAACATCTGCACAATACAATCAGTTTACATTGAGAAGAACAAAAAATATTAAGCAACAAACTAATTTAGTTTATCTGCTAATACTTTTGCATTCCATATGCACAGTGTTAGCAGTGTGTCAAATCATCAAGCTGCTACACTAATCTTTCTATTGCTAGATTGTTCTAGAAATTCAATTTCAAAATATTTGCAAAATGAAGCCGATCACCCACATGGCCAGATCTGATTAAATTCACTGATTCTGATGAATGGCCTGAAAATAAAATAATTAAATGTAGCATATAACCTGGCCTAAACATTACCCTCTTACTACTACTTACTACTTTCTGGAAATTGGCGAGTTTGAGAAATAATAAATATGTGATTCCGAATATGTGAACCTGTGATTCTGAATATGGGAGAAATAACTAATATGCTAGCCCTCGATTTAGAATATTATTGAATCTTCAATGTGGAAACTGGAAAATAGCTCACGCGTGATGAAACTAATGTTATTAGGTAAGGAAATGTTGGTTATTTACTCAATTAGGGCCATATTTATAAAGCTATAATAAATCTACGATAAGGAATGTAAATGTCCGATAACAATCATAAATCGACGATCATAATCGTAGATTTACAATCCCCCATAGAATTCCATTGCAGTATTGTACTACCACATGGTAGTACAATACTCTCTCAACCCTCTCCCCCTCCCGATATGTAAACTGCTGCTATGTGTAATTTATGGGCAGCACAGTAGCAGAGGAGGCAGCCTCGTGAATGGCTATCAAGCATGCCAGCTTTCATTTACGGATGATACTGGGAATCTGCAAAAGTGAGGAGAGAGCTGCGTGTAAGTAATGTTAGAAGCACCTTTGTATGTTGAGTGGGTTTGGGAGTCTACTTGTGTACATTGTGTGTGTACATTTTCTTTCAGTGTACATGCCCTTTAGTTTGCCAGATTGACCCCCTTATACAATTTGATGGCTGATTATTATCACATTGATGCAAACACAGTCAACATCATAGATGTAAAATCTAAAAAAACTGTTTGGTTACATTGTCCCATTTATATGAAAATAAATATAGAATGTCTCTTCTGCATAATGAAAAAAAAAATATGTTTTTCTATTTAAAATACAATTCTGACAGAATGCCTTAGGTGTAAGTCAAAGGGCACTAAGTATGATAGTTTATCACAAAGGCCAAGACTCATTTTCCTGGAGAAACCATTAACAGCAACAATTCATCACTGTGGTTTCTCCAGGAATATGTGTGACAGAGAAGATGTGTCAATGGCTTTAAGCACAGAAACTGAAACATCCTTTTCAAATAATTTTAGCTGCAAAGTTGCACATAACATTATTTGAACTTTGGATTACTTGCACTACCCATGTATGTAACATGTATGTTTTCCTCATACAGTGTATATATATATATATCTTAATGCAACTGTAAAGTGCAACGGAAAAAAATGGCACTATAAATCCATAATAATAATAATAATAATAATGAAATAATTACCTACATTTTCTATCTAAATAAATAGCAAATGAGCAATCTACAATGCGAATATTATTTCACAATGTTGTTCTTAAAGTGGCCTTACACTCAACAATCCTGATTGTACGATAATGGTGTATGACCACTATGACTTAATGGACTTAATGTCAGAGAGTTTGGCTGTTCCTAACCCAGTTTTAAGCCTCCTACACAGCTGTTTGTTTTTTAGTTAATTACTGTGGTTCAACCTACATATGAAAATGATGATCATGAGCAACTGTTTGGTATAACTGGTCAACCATACACCTGCCTATAATCCTACAAAATCTGTGACTTTGTGCAGGTTTATCCACTGTATAAGAAGGGAAATTGTAGATACACCAAACATTGTGTTAAGCAGAGTTATAAGCAATAAATACCTCAGTAATAACACATATATCATAGTTTTCAACCCAATGTTATAACAAAAGTGAGTTCTGGAGGGATGAAAAAAAGTTAAATTATACTCCTTTATATATATTATTATTTAAGCCTATTATATATATATATATATATATATATATATATATTTATATTTATTTATTTAAAGTTGAATCTTTTATGGGAAACAAACACAAAAAATGAAAAAAATTATATATATATTATTTCATTGTGAGTTTTCTGGCAAATAGAGATATTTTTAATACAGTACATCACACATCACACCAGAAAAGCACCTAAAATTTAACTATCGTATTAATATTTACAATGTTAGAGCACATACTCACCCCTTCACAAACTTTAAAGGGCATGTCCACCCCCAAAACTATAATCCCCCCCAGTAATGACCCCATCATGTAGTGTAATAAAATGCTTACCTCACATCCCAGCTCCATATGGTTCTCCTGTAGTCCCCCCCAAAGTCCCAAAAACTGCCCACCAGGAGGATAGCAGAGTCCATATAGGACTCTGCCTCCTATCTGGCCTCCAGGAGAAGTTTGGCATGCGCACTGCAGCCCTTCTCCCCCTCCCTCCCCCTCCCGTTTTGCCATCCCTCCCCCTACCATAAAAACCCTTGTACATTTAATAGTATTTCTTCCCCCAGCCCCAACCGCTAAAAAATAATTTTAAGAAAGTCCCCCGAATTCTACTTACCTTCCCTCTCTCCCCCAGCATTCTGAGAAGCCGGCAGCCGCATCCGTGATTGGCTGCCTCTCAGCCAATCATGCATGCGGCTGTCGGTCCTACCCCCTGATTGCAGTGTCTTGCAAGCAGAAGGCCGGGCGGGCGTCGGAGGAGAGAGGGAAGGTAAGTAAAGATCTGGGCACTTTCTTAAAATTATTTTATAGCGGTTGGGGCTGGGGGATGGCATTCTATTATAGGGCAAAAGTTTATTTTAAGGGTGGACATGCCCTTTAACACATACACTGAGCCCCCCCCCCCGCCCACACACCCCACATCCCCAGATGTACTCAGGAGCAATAAGGAGACAGATAGCACTTTTCAAAATGAGGCTTTTAACAGTGCTCAATGTATATGTAAAAATTTGAAAAGGGGGTGCACCACAGAGAAAGGTAAGTCATGAAAATGGGGTTTTGGGGTGCTTAATATTGTAAAAGTTTGTGAAATGGGTGAACATTAGTGAAGGTCTTGAACTTGAACCGAGTTTAACCCGACCTTAAATACTTCGAACAAAGCCAACTATCTGAACTTTCCAAACTTCCAAAATTTTTTAAATTGTTAACCCTTGACATTGGCGCTCCTTAACCCTAGAATGTTGAATTTGGTAACCCGCGAATTCAGCAACAACCCTCGAAAGTGGCGATAACTCTTGACTTTAGCGCTTCATAACCCACGAATGCGCCGTTCGGTAACCCTTTGAATTAGGCTATAACCCTCGAATGTGGTGTTCGATTTTGGTAGCTCTTAAAAAATTAAATGCGGAAGCTCGAAAATAGCTTGATTGTGGGGAAAGTTAGTATTTAAGAAGTTTTGGTGATATGTAAGCTTGTCTGTTAAAACTTCCCTCCATTCTATCTAATGACACATTTGAAGTGGTTTATTTTATATGTCCTAACATGTCCTAACACTCTGCTTAAAGCTTTTGAATATCTTAAACTATATTTAACAATTTCTGCTGCTCCTGCATATTGGTATGACCCTATTTTGCAAACATACAGACTGGATATTTGGTGAAACATGTGCATAAAGTTCACTGTGTTACATTTACGTGTTCCTCAGACCATTTCCCAGGTCCCAGAGCCATTTTCAGTAAGTAACCATTGCTATTTTAACAGTATTTAAGCCTAACTTTTCGGTCATCTCTATTGAACTTGCTCTTTAAGTGTATAGTGAAATTATGGTGGAAAATCACAATTTTGTCTATTATTTATACCTATTATTTATTTCCTAGGGAGTTTTAAGTACTAATTTTAAAATCTCTATTTTTTAAGATCTACACCCTCAGCCAGATTATACTTACCCAACCTGCAACCCTCCTTCCATATACTCAACCATTACAACTGATTAGAACTATAACTGAAACAATATGCTTTTACAATTTTCCCACCAAATCAAACACTTTTTGGTCTACCCCGACCCAATGCAGGGTGCTAGCATAAATACTGAAATGCTTGGCAGATAAGCTACATTCCATATCATTTGACTTCACATTTACTGGGTTTACTGATTTTTTTCACTTCAAAATCAGCTCCTAAATGTACTTACCAGCTTTCGTTCCCAGCCCCACCTGCTGCTTCTGTGCATTGAGCATTCGGTAACCCTTAAATTGCACAAACCTTTCAATTGCGGGGAAATAAGTGTTTAAACAGGTTTTGGTGATAGGAGCATGTTTCCCATACCATTTTCCAGGTACCACAGCCATTTACAGTAAGTTACTATTGCTATTTTAACTGTTGATTCAAACTATTAGCTCCTAATTGACTTTAATTGGTTAGTTTCCGAACTTTTACTAATGTTCAGAAGATCAGAAACTAACCAAACTTCAGTAAGTTCGGCCATCTCTACCCTATAGTGGTACAGGTTTTTTTTGTTTTAACATAACATACAAACCTTTATACTACTGAATCTGATAACAATGAAAACGCCACTAAGGAGGGAGAGTCAGCAAAGGGCCAGACACAAGAAAAGAGGGAGACTTAGCAGCATTACCAGCAGCAAAATCAGCATTAACAGCTATAGACCCAACTGCTGAACCACCAGAGGACCTATGGCAGTGATGGGGAACCTTTTAGAGGCTGAGTGCCAAACTGCAACCCAAAACCCCACTTTTTATTGCATAGTGCCAACATTATAATTTAACCTGAATACAGAGTTTTTAATTTAGAAAAAAACAACTCAAATAGACACAGACCAATACAGTAGATAGAATCGATTATAGATTACCTATAAACATCTACATTACCACACAGGAGTTCGAGATCTAAAACAGTGACCATTAGACAGGAGTTTGAGATCCAAAACAGGGACACAAGCAGAGCTGAATGTTATATCATGTGACCTCTCTCTGCTGCAGACAGCCACTACACTTTCTCTCTGGCTTACTGGTAACAAACTCTGGTGAACTCTGCTGTGCATGAGTGCCCACAAAGAGGGCTCCGATTGCCACCTCTGGCACGCGTGCCATAGGTTTGCCACCACTGACCTTTAGGAATGTTATGAAGGACTTATAGAGGATGTCTTTATGAACAAACAGGGTTATTCAATAAAAGTTCTTATCGTTTAAAATGGTGCTAATTTTTTCCCAACCAATCAGATGTTAGCTTTCAAATATTAAATAGGATCTGATTGGTTGGGGCAAAATTAGCACCATTTTAAACGATAAGAATTTTTATTGAATAACCCTGAAAAAGTTTAACGTAAAAATGAACAGAATTGGAAAAAAAATAATAAGGGATATTATTTTATTTACAGTTTTACATATTCTTTATGTTTTGTAATACCAATGCTATGATTTCTTTTTTTTAGTTTAATTGTGTTTATGTAAAGTAAAACATTTGGCAAAGACAAAAAATATTTATTTTCTGATTATTATTTATTTTTGAATAAATAAAAATGCTTGTATTTTGGAATGTATAGTTTAATAGATCAAATATATGATAAATAAAATGCACAGATGCTACAGAACTTAGAAATATGTTATATAATAATTTAGTCTGTGTTCTCCCTAATGTGCTTTTTAATGCCCCCGCCTGGAAAACATTCCCGAGTGGCTGTATTTTCAATAATTATCGAAAATTTGTTAATTGTCGAATTTACAAGCCATTCGCTAAGCCTAGACTATAATGTTCGATTTTCGGTAACCCTAGTATTTAGAAATATGCTTGTGAAGGTTCTCATTCATCCAGGTCATGGTATATCTGTTGTATTCAATTAGATCAACTGGACTTGAAATGTAGTTCTTGAAGACGTTTCGCTAGTTTTAACACCTTACTCTGGGCGTTCCTATAACACCTCTTAGCCACTATCTAATCACACCTTTAACACCTGGCTGTGATATGCTAATTGGGATTTTCCAGGGTACATAATTGCCACAGATTCTTGTACAAGTCATTCTGAATTGAGAAAGCCAGTCGGATGACTAGCGAAACGTCTTCAAGAACTACATTTCAAGTCCAGTTGATCTAATTGAATACAACAGATACCTAGTATTTAGAGTTAATTTCCGGTAACCCTCAAATGCAACATTCATTTTCGGTAACCCTCGAATGTAGCTGGCGGTTTTCGGTGAGCCTTGAATGTATTGATTGGTAGCCCTCGAATGTAGTGTTCGTTTTTAGTAAAACTCGAATTTAGCGTTTGGTTTCGGTAACCCTCGAATGTAGCTGCCAATTTCAGTAACCCTCGAATGTAGCGTTTGGTAACCCTCGAATTGGCTGTAACCCTCGAATATATCTTGCGAAAAACCCGACAGTCACCCGATTGTGGGGAAGGAAGTGTTTACACAAGTTTTAACTGTTATTCATCCAAACTTTCAAAACTATTATCTCCCATAGACTATAATGGGTTTGTCTCCGAACTACCGAACTTTTTGTGAAGTTCGGTAGTTGGGAAATGAACCGAACTTCACTAAGTTTGGACATTTCTATTTATAACCCTTGCAAGATAATGTAAGCATGCATTAACTCTCGCAAGATGCCAAGAGCAACAAAAGGGTGGCACGGCAAACCTGCTGTGCGTTCTTTTTGTTGGTCACATGTGCTTGCACTGCCATGTTTTGTTTTTGGGTGCACTGAAGGAAATAGCAATCAGAAAGGATCCCTAGATCAGCCAAAATATATGAATTAATACCAGTAATTCTCAATATTTTTTAGTTTTACTATTCCACAGTTTCATCATTCTCACGTTTAAAGAAACCTTTCCTAACCTAAAGATGAAACTTCTTTTCTTTTAATCTTAAAGGCTGTCCACAAGTCTTCAGAAATGACTTGTTGGTAAACAATGCACTTGAGAGTTTATTATATGGCACATTAATATATTTAAATAAAGTGCAGTCACCACTTCTCCATTATAAACAGCCCTAACTTCTCTAAACTGTCTGCAAAATCAACCCTCTCCATTCCCCTTATTAATTTAGATGCCCTTCTCTGAACTCCTTCCATTTCCAAAATGTCCCTTTTGTATATGGGATTCCAAAACTGCACTGCATATTCCAAACGAGGCTTTACCAGATTTTTTTTTTATAGAGGGAGAATGAAATGTTTCTCCCTTGAATCTACTCCCCTCTTTATACAAGACAATATATTGCTAGTTCTAACAGTTGCTATATGGCACTGCTTGTTATCTACCAGAATCCCCAAATCATTTTCACATTTACAGATTCACAGAGCTTATTATGTTTTAGGTGGCACAAGGATTGTTAAACCCCAAATGCATCACCTTACATTTATCAACTTTGAATTTCATTTGCCACTCTGCTGCCCATTTTGATAATGCTTGCAGCAATTGCACATCCAAAGCTCTGCAGTTTTGTGTCATCAGCAAACACAGAGACACTTCTAAGTCATTTATATACAGATTAAACCCTGAGGCACTCTACTTATAACTTCAGCCCACATAGATGTAGCTCAATTACCGATACTCACTGTGATCCAACAACCAATTCGCATTGTCTTTCTGTGATCCCACAATTTAATTTCATATGTAATTCCATGTACTCCCAGTATTGCATTGCAGGGTTGTGGAAAGGTAATATGAGAGTATTTGTGATCTTATGAAATCCAAACATTCTATATACAGTGGTCTGGCTACTAGTGAGCTTATCTCCTTTAGAATTCTAGGGATGAATACCATCTTGACTTCAGACCTAAAAAGGTCTTATCACTTTTGCATTTCTTACTGAATCAGACAATCTTCTGTTTTTATTAAGCTAGAAGTGGATCCACTTTAAAGCCTACACCTATTTACTGGTGCTCATAAGTGTAAATAGAAACATAGGAGGAGTTTAAAGGGGAAGTTCAGTGCAAATACATATGCTTTTCAGAAAAAAGAGCAGTATTTTTTCATCCCAATGACCCAATTCAGCACTGTGTATAAATAAATACAACCAAAATACTGACTTCCTGTTTGCAGGACCCCTAGTAGAGATCTTTATGGTCTTGCCCTTGACCCAGTACCTGGGTTGATTCAGTTGCTCAGTAGAGATCTGAGCATCTTTGACCCATCCAACAGCCAATCAGTAGAAATTACTGTTAGGAACATTCAATGGATGTGGTGCATCCTGGGAAGAAGAAGGACCGTTAGAACCTGCTGAAAGCAAGGGACCATCCCATTTTTTTAAATTATTAATACATTTAACAAATAATTTGAGATCTGTCCTGGCCATAAACATATGTCCTATATCCCTGAACTCCCACGTAGGTTCCTCCATCTACCTCTCACTTATTAGTAACATTATGTAATAAGATATCTGGGTCATGCCCAGCCCCTTCCAATAATTTGTCTCCTAATCCACCACACGCCAAACTCTGCCCCCAGGAAAACTGAAAGCTGTTTGATTTTCATAATAATAGAGTCCTTATGACTAAAATCTGCCTAGGTTTGTCCTTGTTCATAACTCACTAACAGGGGTTGGTAATTCACAACAATAATGCTTCTTTATAAATTCTATCTATACTGTAATCATTGAAATGTAGAGCTAGGCTATACTGGCACATTTCTCAATTTGTGATCCGTTAGCACATTAGAATCACAAACCAGTGCATTATTATGGGTGGCTACATTGTATTTGATGCGATAACATATGCATTAACATATGCATATTATGATACTATATGGCCGAAAATGTTCATTCATCATCTTTTTTATTTTTCAATATTTATACACAGGTTAAATAGAAATAGGTAACTAGAAACAAAAGAATAAAATAATCTTGATCACAAAAACATGCAAGCTAAAGGTAAAAAGGTGTTTAACTTAGTTCTGAATGTATGATGTTAGCAAGCTAATTGGTGATGCTTTTATGGACCACATCTTTTAAATGAGGTGGAGAAGACAGATAAGGCCTTAAGCTTCATGAATTTTAATTATCCAGAAAACGTCAATAGTGGTAAAACTCAACACAGAAAAAGAAAGCAAAATTGTAAATGCTACAATAAATGTTAAGGGGGGTACATAAAATACCATGTTCAGTGTAAAGATAATGTAGCAAAGCAAATAAACTAAGGATCATCCAGTTGTAAGAAAAGTATAAATTAAAGGAATAGTTAACTGCAAAAGTGAAATATTCCTTTAATGCATTGATTGAAAACCGAGAGCATAAGGAGCTATGGCTTACCTTTCATTCTTCAATCAATGCATGTGGAGCAAACTTACCTTTTACGCAATCCTCTGTAGCAGCACTGAAAGTCCATACCACTTTCTGTTTCTGTTTAACTATAGCGCACATTTTTTCGCATGCGCGCTATAGTTAATCAGAACCAGGAAGCTTGTCAGTGCTGCTGCAGTGGATCGTGTGAAAGTTAAGTCTTTGTTCCTGGCTCCACATGCACTGATTGAAGCTCCTTATGCTCTCAGTTTTCAATCAATGCATTAAAGGAATATTTCACTTTTGCAGTTAACTATCAATTTAAGTATAGAAAAGCTAATGTATTAACATTACTTTAAAAAGGTGCATATTTTAATTAATTATAGACCTGCATGGAGGTTAGACTGATGAGTATGTATCTATAACTTTTGACAGTCTGCAGCACTCCTGCATGTAGATTTTAAGATAGAGTGAGGTGCCAGTGTTCAATCAACAACAACTCCAGTGAGGCTTAAAAATAGAAAAGAGGATATACCACCATATTCTATTTGCTTGATGATATGTATTGCTCCAATTGCTCAGTAACAGCAAAGTTTTGGGAGTCTAGAAATACTTTAACAAGCAGAGCAGTAACATAAATAATTAAAAAAAACCACATCTAACATATTCTACCTTGATGCATACTGTATGAATAGTGTGAGGCATAGATATGCACTGCAATACAATACACAGCATATTAGACATGGGAGGTGGACAGGGGACTTTATATTACAGCTAAACGTAGTTACAAGGTGTAAAATGTTGGACTAAATGTACTTTAAACATGTGAATAAAAGGTGGGTAGAAAGAGAATGTTCTTAAAGCAACAGGTAGAGGACTATAAAAGACTGCACATCCTTAGGAAAGAAGTATAAGAGAAACGAGGACCCGTTAAGTCTATTATTCTAATTATTCTACAACATACTAAAAAGTACTAAAAGGAAAAACATGGTTCTGAATCAGATCTGATGTATCCAAAGTTTCAAAAGAATTTTTGGATTTTTGTTAATTTACGAAAATTCAAAAATTTTCAAAATCAAAAGTAAGCGGAAATTCTACATTTTTACATTTTCAGAAATGATCCAGCCAAGGGACCTAAAACCACAGCAGTGCCAACCCCCTAAGTATAAGCGTTGTGCGTTACCATCTGTGATATGCACAAGTTTCCCTAATCAGAGCGTATGCGATTTGCAAAACAAATGCCGATGGCATGCGCTCTGAAAACAGATTGCTGCACAGTGTATGCAATGTTGACATGCATCGCTCTAACAGGGTTATTCAATAAAAGTTCTTATTGTTTAAAATGGTGCTAATTTTGCCCCAACCAATCAGATGTTAGCTTTCAAATGTTACATCATTTCTGATTGGTTGGGGCAAAATTAGCACCATTTTAAACAATAAGAACTTTTATTGAATCTCCCTGTAAGATTCTTACTAGCTGTTGTAATCGTTAGCATATGATGAGAAAAAGGCAACAGTGGGGCCTAACCCTCATTATGATAGTCATGCGATCAACGGATCAACATTCTTCCAAAAATCATACAAACATTTTCCATATCGGGAGATTTGTAAACAAATTTTATCACCAAATACGATTGTATGATCTGTGGATTGCACAGCTATGATTGTAGCATCTATGGCCACCATTACACAATGGGATAGAACAGGAAATAGTAATCAAGATCCAATTTTGTGATCCCTCGAATACGAATTTGTGAACCCTTGAACAGGATCGGTTTTAGGTAAAATGGCACCTTAGGCAAAAGTGCACGTGGGGCCCAATACATTTTAATAACATTCTTACAGTCTCTCTCACTCAAATATTCTCAGTCACGCAGACACATTCTCAGTCACAAAGACATGCTCTCAGTCACGCAAACACTCAGTCATGTAGACACTTTCATTCATGCAGACACCCTTAGTCACAAAAGGCACTTAGTCACACAGACGTTGCCATGCAGACATTCTATAATGCAGACCATCTCACTCACGCAGACACTGTCCCAAAGACATACTCAGTCATGCAGACACATTAGCAGAAACGTACAGCAATATGAGCAATATTTTCACGTGCGTTGCTGTCTGATACAGTGTGGCCTCAGCCCCATGATTTCTCACATGCTTGCGCTTGCTATCCATTACAGTGTGAATCGCAGAGCAGTGAAAGTCAATTGGGAGGGCCAAATTTCCTGTGATGTGATCAGTAAAATGGCTACGTTTAAGCAAACCTTTATATATCACAAAAAACAGTAATATTGTTTCCCTAAATGCAGTTCTCCCAAAGCTATGAAGATACTGTCCAAAAAATAACAAAATATTGCACCTGAACATTTCATTGGATAGTATCTTTTACACAATGGATGTCAAACCTACAGATCTTTACACTGAACAAATGGTTTTGTTTGCATCCAGTCACACATTTCAAAACACAATAGTGCAGTTGAGGGATACTGTATAACAGTAAAGCTAATTTTACATTTGTTCCTTTGGATAATGCAGCAATTTTTTTACTAGGTTCTAAAAGAAAACAGGGTTATTCAATAAAAGTTCTTATCGTTTAAAATGGTGCTAATTTTGCCCCAACCAATCAGATCTTAGCTTTCAAATGTTAAACAAGATCTTATTGGTTGGGGCAAAATTAGCACCATTTTAAGCGATAAGAACTTTTATTGAATCTCCCTGATAGAGTAGTTATTGCTATAATCTCGAGGTAAAGTTAGAACTTGAAGTTTGTTCATTGTTACGTAATTTCATTCAATAGTCCATTTATACAAAATGGTGCATCTAATCAAAAAGGGATTTGGTGCAACTCAGAAAAAAATGTAAGTTTAGCAGTTAGTGAACAAGTTACATAATGTAGCTCTCAAGGCTGAGGCAGTAAAAAGAAAAATGCTAGAAAACTGTAAAAGAGCTATATAAGTAATACTGATCCCTAAACACCCATGTTCTTCAGAAAAAAATCAGGTATTTTAGAGCTCAAAACTTGGATGTGTCTGTTAAAAAAGGAAACTGGATGATGATTCCTATGAGAGTCAAAGCTTATGGTATTTCAACAGAATATTTTTTCATAAAAGGCACTGTAAATAAGGTAAGTTATTATATTCTCTTTTTAAACAGCCCACTTCAGAATATCCACTAGGGAATCACTGTTAAGAAAACAACTAAAAAGGCCCAAGTTTGAGATTAGTCTTGTTATGAGTCTCACTTTCTCAAAAAGCAAGGAATCTTTTAAAAGAACTTGTATAAGACGAATGTAGCAGCAGGAAAAACAGGAAAATGAACTAAAAAAAGTTAAAAAAAACTTTTTTAAAGAATTCTTTTGATTGAATGATCTGTCTTCCAGTTAATGCAAGGCTTAATAAAAGAGCAGAGAATGTCTGTATTACTCGAGAGAGAATTACTTATCACTCCATCTTGGCTATAAATGTTAGGCTATTCCTCCATGGTTTATTTTATATCAAATGATAGATCAAGAATTCTCAAAGTAAATAAAGTTCAACTGGAAATGAGTAATAAATCTACCGTAAATGTTAGCAGGAAAATATGGGCAGATTTTCCTTCATGTAATCAGACATTTTGTACATGGGGAATACAATCTGTGATAGGGGAGGGCACTGGCAACTTTTTCCCTTTGCAAAGGCTGTGCCAAGAAACATTAGTATTTAGAAAGGAAACAAATTGTCTATCTATTTACTAACCACCATTATTTAACATTACCGTTTAAAATATATAGTTCTTTGTTATACATATTCTTAGAGGTATACAATGCTTAAAACATATAAGGATTTATTTTCAAGCATTTGCTACATACAGAACACAACATTGTGTCAATAGAAGAACAACAATGAAAAAGAGACAGACTAGGCAAATAACACAACCTGTTTAAACAAACATTACATGGTTAATTCTATAATGGAAATTTCAAATGAGACTTCATTTTTAAGTGTAAATTAGGTTGACTTTACACATATTCTCAGGTTAGGAAAACACATATTACAACCCTGGTGATTTTCTGATTATCTTTTTCTGTTCCTAGTTTTAAGTCCACTTAGTCCACTATGCACACATTATTCAGTATTATCTACGCTTTCAAATTCTAGTTTGTTACGCTATGTATAATGACACAACACTTACAGAAAATGTCTGTAATGTGTCACCACACATTACTTTTAAATATTTGACATTATAGTTAATCATAAGTGACTCACCAGAAATCACTATATATACCGTCAGCTTTAATTCAGAAAGGAAAAACTACTTCCAAATTAAGTAGCATACTAACTGTTGCTAATCTGCATATTGCTGGTACTCTACTTTTAGTGATTTTCAGCACTTTCTTAATTATATTGTCCTCCCCCTCCATTCACCTTACCAGTAAAAGTACCTAAAGTGAGAACTTTGGAAAAATACAATAACAAGAACTGTATTCAACATGGGGGGTTGATTAAACATTAAAACAACCTTAGCTTAAAGATTTTTCCCCATAATATGAGTTTGAATTGCCACATTTAGTGCTTTAAAATGCTTGCACTTTATTAAATCAAGATTTACTCCTATGAAGTTAAACAACCTTCCTGGCACCAGTCCCCCATCTTTTGCAGTGGAGGATCAACAGAAAGAAAATTAATAAAAAACAACGGTTATGTTGTGAGTTAGATCCTCCCATTATCAGCTAAACTAGGTTGTATTACATATTTAATTAAATGTTTAATGACAAAAACAGGATGAGATTATGTTTACACAGATTATTGTTTTTACATCAGCACTAAAGCCAATGTGATATTTTATCCAACTTGCTACCATTAAATCTACAATTATTAAAATCCACATTTTTAGTGAGTGTGTTTTCAAATCCAGATAATCTTTCCATAATGTTATTTTGATTTGAAATAACATATTGTTTGACATGTACAGGTGATTTCATTTTAGATCACATGCTTAATAAAGATTACTAAATAAAAGAATCCGGGTATTTTGTGGCTGAAACAGTTATAAAATGTATAATTTTCCTGTTTTGTTTTGCAGTATATCTAGAATGAGCATCTGACAGCACTGCCAACAAATTCTTTACTGTATGAACAGAACAGAACACCATAAATTAGAGAAAAGATTTAACAAATTGTCCACAATTATATAAACCTTAACGTGGATTAGAAATCTTTTCTCTTTGACAATCAGTAGTCCCAGTGGTACTGAACTATGCATTTTTGTTCTCTTCAGATTATTTTGTACAAAATATTCCACCCAAGGCACAAATAAACAGGGGGTAGGACTTAATGTTCCAGGAGCTCAGTACATATTTGCTCTTTTAACAAATGCAAACAGATATACCATGATTTTATCTTAGAAATGAAATGAAAGTTATTCTGCTTGGCAAATCATTGTTTGTTCCAGTTAATTCTCACATTATTTAATGAAAGGTATAAAAAGTTCTTTAGGTATGATTGCCAGCTAATTCTCGTTAAAACCTATTGAACATAACATTTATTTTATTTTATTATGAAAATTATCTTTCGTTTGGGTTTAGCAAAAAATGTAAGAATACAGAAGGGATTAAAGCAGAATGCACTAAAAAAAACTAAGGAAAAAAGGAAAGCAAAAAGTTTCTTAATTGGAGTTTCTATACCTCCCCAACCCAAATGATGGTGTTGCCTCTTTCAACTTCAGTGATCTCACAGTTTAATTTGTTGAGTCGTCCATCTAAGATAAACAGTGATTCCTTGGAAGGAGTCATCAGATATTGTCCAAACAGTCCGCTCTCTTGGATAATTCGATTTTTAGTGCTCCAAGGCCATTCCTCTAATTTTACTGGCTCTTTAAGGCTCTTAATCATTTTAACTTTTCCTGTTGACAACTCCACATAGAGAACATCTGTTTGGGTGCTGGAGCTTGCATAGACATTGTATTGATGAGCTTCTATAAATGATGACTGAAAGGTCACATCAGATATATGCAAATTAGTGTGAATGTCAAATAGATCCTGAATTTCTCCTTGAATTGTAATTAGTTGAATTCGCATAAGTCCTTTAATATCATCAATACTGACAAGGTAATGGCCATCTGGAGAGATGTAAGGTGTACCAGTCACATCCTTGTTGTATCCAATCACAGAATCCGTGACACTATCCACTATTACCTGAGGTAGAATAGCTCCAGTCGTATCCGGTTTACAGTGAATAAAGTAGTATCCTCCTAGAGGGGTGTAGGCAAGTGTCTGAGGAATGCAGTTATAATCCTTTAAGCTAAGTGTCTTGATGTATGACATTGTTTCCAAATCAATTTTTAAAAGGGCTGGCTCATCTCTATGGAGAATAAATCCAAACCTAAAATGTAAATAACATACATTTTAGAAAACAAATTAGATAATTGAGTTCAAAAAGTTACTAGTGTCCACAAGAAAAATATGCAAAATATGTTATTGGAATATAAATTTGAGTGTTCGTAATATGTAACTAGAAAGGGTGAGTTTAAGTATAAATTTACCTCAAATTCGGCAATATGTCATGGCTGCACAAACCTTTATTAATGTAAGTTTCTGCACGTGCTTTAAGTTTTAAAACCTCTGTGAGGAAAGATAGTATGTCAATTCAAACTTTGCTCCGGGAAAAAATTGATTTTAAATATGGTTCTTTTATTTTGGACTTTTATTTTAAAATTGTATGTGTGTGTGTCAGAGAAACAGTGTTAAGTTAAAGGGAAACTATAGTGCGTATAAAGTTTTTTTTAAAACAGTTAAAATAAAAAGTACCTGAGGCAGGGAGGTAGGATTGGTGCGTTTTACCTCCCAATATCATTTCTATGAGGAGCGGCAGCACAAAGAAAACTGCTTCTGCTAGTCTTCCTGTATGCTTCAGCACTATCTTTAATATAGAATGGCCCAGGACAATAACCTGGCAGATGAAAATTGTATGTGCAGTAGCTCCTCAAAGAAACAATATTGGGAGGTGGGAATAATCAATCCTATCTCCTTGCCCCAGGTCCTTTTCATTTTTAAAAAGTTAATTTTTACAGTATAGTTGTCCTTTAAAGGTGGTACATATGTACAATTTTGCTAGTTACTGGCAAAGAACGAGCGCCCATACCAGACGATAATCGTATATACAGTATATATATGGCTGCTCAGTTTGTTGATCCTCTGAGTTGGACCACCAATGATGCTCAACTGAAAGGCCATACATGTATGATTATCGCGTGTTACGGGCGTTCATCTGGCCGCTTTCCGGACACAAGCAAAATCACATGCCTGTTCCAGCCTTAATTTACACTGTATCTCTTACATACACATACAATATAAAAATCCAAGTCCTAACATAACAAAATAAAAGATTTAGAATACCCTCTGATCAGCTGTATCCATGTTAATTACCCCTACAACCCTGAAAGGTGAATGTAATCAAGAGACGGGTAATCAACGTTAATAAGGTCTATGACACAGCTGAATGCAATCAATAGACAGGTAATCATTGTTGATTACTCCAGCGCCACATGTTTATGAAATAAATACTTTCATTAACTCCTTAGCTAGATAACAGCACACTTTTCCTATGTGTTCTGCACGTCTGTACTGAATTTTTTATCTCTAACTAGAAAAAGGGGAAAAAAAGAAACAGTAATTTGTCACTTTCAAGCCAAATGAATCTTGGTCAATTGTTATTATTCTGATTTCAATTTTTATTAAAAGAAAATCACATTTTTGCCTTTATATGCAACCAAAAAGTTAAAACACTTAACTTAATATATAAAAAGCCAATTGCTGATTTGTAATTCAATATAGAAACCAGTCATGCTAGTTACTGTTCTGTTTGTGCTTTAAAGGGCAAGTCCAGCCCTAAAATGAAAACTTACATACAGGTAAATCACCCCCTAAAACCCTAATGGTAATAGTTTGAAATCTGAAATATATAAGTTTAACCTGAAATCCTGCACAATGTCCTGTTGCCCCTGTTTCTGCTTCCAGGTTCTTCCAGTTAGTAACTGTCAGTTATGGAATTGACAGTTGGCATCACAGCCAATGGCTGAATGTTAATCCCCTATCTGCCACTTCTGAGCATGCCCAGGCTCAGTAAAGGCTCAGAACAGATTTCTAAATTGCTCAGTTTCCATGAAGCATCCAGAAGCATAGCAGGCATACATTAATGAATTCATAGGACAAACTATGATATATCAACATATTTTAAAGAGGCCATTCTTTCTAAAAGATGTTCTTATGAGGGTGGAGTTGTCCTTTAATGTGCACTGTATAGTAGACAGCATATCATTGAAACATGCTTGTGAAGGTTCTCATTCATCCAGGTCATGGTATATCTGTTGTATTCAATTAGATCAACTGGACTTGAAATGTAGTTCTTGAAGACGTTTCGCTAGTCATCCGACTGGCTTTCTCAATTCAGAATGACTTGTACAAGAATCTGTGGCAATTATGTACCCTGGAAAATCCCAATTAGCATATCACAGCCAGGTGTTAAGGGTGTGATTGGAGGGTGGTTAGAGGTGGGGGGGTTCGACACCAACTGTCTGCCATGTACAATGCTGTTTTAACACCTTACTCTGGGCGTTCCTATAACACCTCTTAGCCACTATCCAATCCCACCCTTAACACCTGGCTGTGATTTGCTAATTGGGTTTTTCCAGGGTACATAATTGCCACAGATTCTTGTACAAGTCATTCTGAATTGAGAAAGCCAGTCGGATGACTAGCGAAACGTCTTCAAGAACTACATTTCAAGTCCAGTTGATCTAATTGAATACAACAGATATATCATTGAAACAGTATTAAAGACTTGTAAATTTAGCAGAAAATATAAATTTATTATCTATCACATGCACTCCCCTATACAAAGCACATTTACGTTGTGTTCAAGGTTACAATTCATTTAACAAGGCCATTACATACAAAGATACAGGAAAGATAGTTACAGTATGTTTACATCAAACAGAAAGTAATCCTTAAATCTAAGGCAAATGTCTGGACAGTCAAATTATATGTGCACACATTTTATCCAACTAAGAAGAATAAATTTTTTTTTATGGTTTATAAATCTGTTATGCAATTTACTTTATTTTTAGAGCTAAGATAGGCAATCTTGTGATTGAAAAATGATCAGTTAAAAACAATACAAATATAAGCCAAACAATGGTTTACAATCAGGGCAGCAACACCCTGAGTGAACTTAATACTGTATATTAACAGTAAAGTAGGATACATGATGCTGATAAAGTAGGAAGATAAACGATAAATCTTTGGTAAGTAATTTAAGTTACAATATATTAAATGTTTACATTTACAGGGAAATAGAACAGGTAATTCCTACCCTCCAACATTGTTTCTGTGAGGAGAACCAGCCCAAAGAAAACTGATTCTGCCAGTCTTCCCCCTGGCTTCAGCACTATCTTAAATTCAGGACTAACCTGGCAAATAAAAACTGTACGTGCTGTAGCTCAACGAAATGATACTTTGAGGTAGGAATAATCAATCCTACCTCCCTGCCCCAGGTACTTTCCATTTTTAAAAAGTTAGTAGTTATCCTTTATATGGACATCTGAAAACCTCCATGTATTTGTTGTTTTATTTTTAATATAATTAGCATCTTACTTTTATGTTTTTATGTAATACAAAAGCATTCCCATTTATATCACAGTCTTCCATATTGGCTTGGATACATCATTCTACAAATGATTTGCTGGTAAGTCAATAGGTGTACACGCTCACAAGGCTGTTTAAAGACTGCATTGACTGGAAGATATACTGGCATTAGCAAGGCAGCCTTTTTAGCTTCAGAATCTAATTCTCACATGTACTTACATTCAACTTACTGGAGTAGTATCTTTCAAAGCATGGGTGTTTGGTGGATAAAGGCTTTCAGATTTAGGATACAAATTGGGGTTGTTTTCCTGTCAGGGCTTCTTTTACTTCATTTACAGCATATCTAAACTCTTCCCATTACAGAAGTAACTAACATGTGGATAATGTAATGAATTTTCCCATTGGCTCTTTTGGGCATGGTGTGAATGTAATTTTTACAATACTCTATGAAGTTACCATCAAGAAACAAATTGAAAAGGCAAAATTGAAAATATAGATAACATATTGGAACCAAAAACTGAAAATATAAAGATATCATATTATAATTTAATACAAATGTCACAATTTTGTTAGCAAGCAAAATTGGGAATATCATAAAAGGTCTGTTACTGAAAAAAGGACTTCAAAAGAGAAACTTTAAGAGCAAAAACATGTAAGCTGATAAAATCTGTTGAATGGCTCAATAGAAAAGACCAAACTTGATCACAAAGCAGAAAAAACATTATTCAGAGAAAAGGTTATTTCGGATAAAGTACCATTAAAAACAATGCTAAATTTTAGAAAAATTAAATAGGTTTGTAGTATATTCCTGGATACTCGAAAGAAAATATATCATGGAATTCGAGGTACAGTATAGGACTACTCAGTGCAAAATTGTGAAAGGCCAATATAAAATTTAGACCAAGAGTGCTTAAAAATATTATTACCTGACATGACTAATAATAAGTGTTGTATCCGGAATGAAAAAATCATCAACTCTATCAAACTGCTTTCCAACTGGCTGAGTATGGATAGTATGATGTGTAACACTTCCACTGGCTTGGGTAATAACCTAAAAAGAAATAAAATAATATGGTGAATATATAGAGCTATTATTTTGGTTTAAAATACAAACTTTGAGGTCTCAATACTAACTAAGCAATTTCTGCAGAATATTTGTATTGTTTGGGCATTATCAATCAATGAAAAATTTGGCTGCAAAACAAATGAAAGGAGTCATATAAATTTAAAATTAATTTGCAATAAATAACATAATTTAGCTAAATCTTCAAACTATTTTTTTTATAGAATATATACAAAAATGCTTAAAGTGTATGTATACACTCATCTTGCCTCATCTTTATCTATAATTAGACAATATTGTTTAGAAAAAAAAAATATTAATACTGTAAGTTGCATGAATTTTACCAATCTCATGCTCAAAATTTAATTTCAGAATTTACAGATCAGTATCAGGACAGATTAGAATTAGAGAAGTTTTTAACATTTAGGGATAGCCCACACTAATACGCTTTAAAGCGCATTTAAAGCACACGCTAGTGTAAAGCGACACATTAGTGCGTTGCTTTTGGGAGCGCATGCAATCACCATTTTTTGCACAATTGCATGTGCTTCCATAGCCTAAAATTGGTAAATTGCAGCTCTTAACATTGCACCGGGAGAGTGTGCATGTGCGTTCTGGTGCACTGTAGTGTGGCCTCACCATTGTTAACAGTTCCTTCTTAACTTGCAGACTGACCTATGAAAATGAAACTAGATTCCTGTTCCTGAACAGTGTATCAAGGAGGAGGCTGTTAAAGGATAGGGTTCACTCAAAAAAACTTTTTTAATTGAAGAACGGTAAGTAAAGATTCAATTAATCTAACAGGATAAAGGAACAAAATGAGTATACTTACCTGCGAGGGCGATCCACTGCTGGTTCCTCTGACAGGTTTCCAGCTTTACCTAAACTATAGTGCACATGCACGCTAGTTACTATGTTTGTTCCTAGCTCCTGTTACATTAATTGAAAAATGAAAGGTAAGATATAGCTCATTTACCTCCTGTTCTTCAACTAATGCAAAAAGGGAATAGTTTGCTTTCTGACTGAACCATTTCTCTAAAGGGTATCGCTACTCTTAAAGTCAACCTTGTCTCAAATGAATCCTATACATAAGAGTAGGCTGTACAGTACTTCCAATATTATTGCTTTCTGTGCAGTCTTGTGCAAAATAGTGATTTTCCAATATCACAAACGTTTTGCTGGCTGTAGCTTCGCCCATTTCCATGCCCGCCTGCTTGCATGGATGTGTCTGGAAAGCCTGACTCGCTTCTAACTGGGAGGTACTGGGTACTGGGAGGGTTGGAAAATTATTTACTATCAAACCAAACAAAAAAACCCTGATTTTTCATAAATGAAGATACCCTTTAAAGATTGTTTATATAGAGAGATTTTTTGTGTGTCTAGCAAAAAAGATCACACTAAAAGAAGGTTAAAAGCCTATTTGTAACAGCTCTTAGCACCCTTGCTTGAGGAGCTCATTTTAGGATAAAATATAATTTAAAATGCTGTCCAAATGTATTCATTGTTCACCCGTTCAACAATTAGGAGTTAGACCTCCTACTGGTGATCTCAAATCAGCCATATCAATATATAAAGATTAAGAATAACTAAGAATAACGCAGAATAAATATCTAGGAACAAATATTCCACTTGAAGGATACAAGCTTTTCTGTGTGAGGCTCTCTTAAAAAATAAAGCGAATTGACCTTTACTACAGAAATAAAGTGGTTTCTGAAAGAACCTTTGTTGGCCCATGTGTAAAAAAAGCATGTAAATGCTTAAATGCATTCAGTGTTTAAAAAGAATAGATACCTTTTCTAGATAATAATGCAGATTAGATCTTGTAGGAAAAGTTAACACATTCAACCGAAATAAAGATGTGGCACTGACCAAAATATTCAGTATAATTTTAAAAATTCTATTATTTTAAAATAATTTATTGCTTTATCAACTCTCCTTTTATCCTGGTTATTGATAAATGTGAAGTGGGTTTAAGTTGGCAGAGGAATATGTCTGCTAAAAAGCTAATGAAACGGATAAGAGCTTTTAGGTTGCGCTGAGTCTCCAAAGGTGCATCTACAAGTGGGTTTATGCTACCCAGACCAGAACCAAAATTTAAAAGATGCATTTCAATTGTGGAACATATAACCGTATGGGAAAATTGCATCTTGCTTAAAATGCTATTATTTGCTTCTATGGGCTCTAAAGGCTTGCATTTTTTATGCCTGGTGGGTCTCTTAATTTGTATGTTTAAAAATGTGATACATTCTTATAAAAAAATAACTTATAATACAATTCTGATTGTACAGCCTGATGTGAAAATATACATGTAATTGCAAAGCGCTAAAGATGTTGGTGCTATATAAATTCGCAATAATAATAATAATAATTCCAACATAGTACCATTTTAAAAAAAACTCTTTGGAACTCTGTAAAAAGAAAAGATCACAGTACAAAAACCTGAAATGTGGATAGAAAAAAAATCTGGAACCATAACATTTTAGAAAAGAGATGTTCTGTTCGGAGTACGGATTTTTGGATTTTCAAAAAATATCCAAAAATACGAAAACAGACCCATGGAAGTCAATGGGCAATAAAAATCCAAAAGTTATGATTAAATTTAAAGGGTATGTCCACCATTTTTTAAAGTAAATTTTATTCAGTTTCACTGAAGAATGGGAGGTAAATGAGCTATGTCTTACCTCCTGTTCTTCAGTAAAACCTGCAGGAGAGAAGAAGAAACTTAACACGGATCACTCCAGTGGAGGTTTCTTACTGACAGGTCCTGACGCATCTGTGCTCCCTTGAACTGTGTGTGCATGAGCGCACAATGCAAAGGACTGTTTCTGTCGGATAATGTCATTGGCATTGGAGACTGTCAGCAGTGATGGAGCAAGCTGGAGTAAGTTTCTTAGAATGGGAGGTAAGACATAGCACATTTAACTCCCACACTTAAATTAAACTGAATAAAACATACTTTAAAAATTGGTGGACATATCCTTTAAGGTCTACTGTAAATAGCAACAGTAAGTTATTGTAAATGGCTCCCAGGATTTGGAAATGATCTGGGGAACACGTTCATATAACCAGAATTTATTTTTTAAGAAACTTAACTTTCTTCATGTGCAGCCTTTTTTTTGCATTTCCGCATCCCATATTACCCTATATATAACATTAAATATTCAAATTTGAGGGATCGCATATTCACCATTTCTCCAATATTCAGAATTAAGGGTTTATGTTTTTAAAAATCAAGAGTTCACAAATTTGATACTTCTCAGAATGGACTTGTAGTCCATTCGTAAACATTTGATAAAAAAATTATGAAAGGTCTGGGATCAATCTAAAAAATAGTTGAGAGAGTTTTGCCATAGTCAAACTTCACAGAAAGCACCGTAAATATATCTCCATATTTAATCCATTGGAATGGTCAGTTCTTTTTTGGTACAAATTACATGCTCTCTTTTTTTGAGTTTTTTAGTTTCCTTGCAACCCTTTAAATCTATTGCCTTCCATATAAACAGTACATTGTATTAGATATATCACATTTGTACTAATGCAAATTATATACTTCTGAATCTCTTTTTGCAATTCCTTCATATGGTATTTTTGTTAGTTCTTCTGTCTGCTCTTCATATTTATTACTGATTGTGTGGGGTATAATTCAAAAACTGACATTGTACATGAGTTTGCATACATTCTATTTTGTGTATGGCGTGTGAGAAGCGTTTGTGATTTTGTTAATGTTATTCCACTTGATGAATTTTTCAAATTCAAGTTGAAATAATTAAAAAAAAATCTCTAAAGCATTTTCATATAAACAGATTAACTTTACAAATATTAATATTAATAACAACTGTATTGTCTTCCAATACAGACATAAAAAGATAGTGTGCATTTTCCCCCCATAGCTGTACCCTGTACTTGCAAATAAAATTTACTCTGGAATAAAAAGTAATTGTGAATTAAAATAAATGCTATACTTTTTTGTAAAAAGTTATTTTTAACTTTTAGTAGTAAAATCACATAGTCATTTAAAACTTTCATTTTTGCAGATATTCCCATCTGCTGTAATATTCATATAGTGTGAGGAGTCTGGGGGAAAATCCATGGTGCGGAACAGGTAGTTCTTTTTTCATTCTATATCTTTAAGTGTGTTTATGATGTCCATTCAGTCCCTTGAATGAATTTGTTATAATTTTTAAAGTGCTAAAAAACAATATTACAATTACTCTTTTTTTGTCTCCTTTTATTAAAGGATGTGTACACTGGGATATGTTTTTTTTAAATTGTCCATTACTGGAAACTATCACTGTACCGTTTTTTTGTTGGTCTGTCACCTATTTCTTTAGATATCCAGTTTAAAACATCTTAGATTTCAGCTGTCAATCAAGTGCCTTAGTATCATAACCCCCCCTTTTTTTTACTTAAAAAAGTAGTGGTATCAAAATATAAAAGCAAATTATACATTCAGACCAAGTCTTAACCTTTTTTTAAAATTCATTAAGTCATCACATATTCCTTAGTTTAAATTTAGATAGGTAGGTATCATAAATAGCATAAAAGTATGTATTTTTTTATTCAACCTTGAGAACTATGTTACCCCTTTTTACAAATAGGTCACATTGCATATTAAAATGCATACACGTCGGGTTAAATAATACATTACATTTTTGTTTCATATTTGTAATAGTAGTAATTGCATGAGTACCAATTATGCATTTTCGATTTGGATTTGCCAGATTTGAAAATCTGTGAAATGCTAAAAAAAAATTCTGAATGAAAATTTTAAAATTGCAGTTGAATATTCAAAAAATTCTATCAATAATTGGAAAAATTTTGAATATTAGTATTACATCGGATTTTTTTATGATCCAGAGACACATCACCAGACAAAAGTGAATTTAAATAGATAAAGATCAGTGGTCTAGATAAAACTGGACTAAGCTCTCTTAAGATCCGTGGATGTATTTCATTTGGCCCTGGGACTTTATTGATATTAATTATGCATAATTTTTTCTGTACCATATCTTCTGTTATTCAGAGTGAATTCCTCATTTATTCCTCATTTATACCCTTCATATTATTACAGTCCCTGCTATAAGGACTAGGATTCACTATAGTGTATGCAGAGGGGAAAAACTGTTTAGTAAATGAGCCTTTTCTTTATTGTTTAATGGTCCCACATTCTCTGTCATTTTTCTAAGGTTGATATACTTAACGTTTTTGGGGTTTGTCATGCTTTGTTCAGATATCTGTATTCCATTTTCTATTTTAGCAAGTTTAATTGTTTTCTTGCAATCTTGCATGTAGGAGTTTTACCTCTGATTTCAAAACATTAAATGCCTATTTCTTTCTACCATTTCTTTCCAGTTTCCTTTTACCTGAGCCTTAAGCCACACAGGAGCAATTTTTCCCATTTGTTATTATTATTATTGATTTATATATATATATATATATATATATATATATATATATATATATAGATAGATATATATATATAGATAGATATATATATATCATCTTCTGCAGCTCTTTACAATTACATAGTCATACATTACATACAGGGTAATACATATTATACAAAGTCATACATATTACATATACAGGTAATACATAATACATGCAGTGATGAGTTACTTACAGCAATACCATGATACAATAGGGGAGAGGACCCCAAAGGTATTAGAAGTGTAATAGTTTAATTCCCCCTTAAAGGCAGTCCACTTCTGTTCAGTATCCTTATATCTTTTCTTTTAATACAGGTGTGGGTAATTAAATTTCACTGGGGGCTGCATGAGAAATGTGGACTTTCGTAAAGGGACGAACCAATAGGTTCAACTCTCATTACAGAGACTGGAAAACTGCATTTTATTTTCAGATTAAATTAATACCCCTGGTTCTTTGGATGCTTTTTTAGCTGCTATTTTTAATAGGTGTATGATATTTTAGATCCATTCAATTAAATTCAATAAATCAATTGATCAAACCATTTTATATTAAAAAAATTTAAATGAATAAACAAATTATCCAGCCTGAGACAAACAATCGAGTTCGAGCCAAACTTTTCAAGTTCGAATGGACTCGGAGTTCTCAAACCATACTGGCCCCCGATTTCTCAGACTTTTGAACTTTTGATAATTATCGTATTAGAAAATTGAACGATCTTCAAATCATTTATGGGATAATTATCAAATGTTCGAATAGTTTATGGAATAGTTACTGAATGTTTGAATCATTTATGGGATAATTATCGAAACTCGAACGCGGAAGCTCGAAAGTTCTGAATATTCAAATGTGTTACCCAGACTATTTCCCAGGTCCCACAGCCATTTACATTAAGTTACCATTGATATTTTAATTGTATTTCATTAGAACTTTTTTAACTATTTTACTCCCATTGACTTTAATGGGTCCGTTTTCGAACTTTCCATATAGTTCAAAAGTTCAAAAACGGACCGAACTTTCAGAAGTTCGGCCATCTCTAGTTGTAATTTAGATTTGACAGTGATTAACAAGGATGGTTTGTTTAGTTGTAATGTAGATATAAGAGTCCATATAATGGAAGTGTGGAAAAACGCAAGGGTTGTAATAGGAGAGGGCAGAAGAGGTGTGTGCTGCAGGGTACAGTATCAGAATGGGAACCTTCTTCAAAATTGCATTCAAAAAAATTGTGTATAAACACTGTCTAAAATTAATGTTTGAGTTCTAATTTATACAGACACTTTCCCAAAAATGATACAGGCTGAAAGTAGGTTCCTCGGTTTTATAGGGCGATGATTAATGATCCAGCATTTTAAAATCATGCTTTAAAGCTAGCACAAATGCAATTTTGAATCGCCAGCGCCGGATGCACGGGTGTCTTTTACGTAACTAGCGTGGAGTTAAAGTGTCCACCGATTAGCGCATCTGTAACTCCATATAATGTAAACCTGCAAACAGTCGTAATATTCCAGTTAATGTACAGCTTAGAACACTAAAAAGGCCTAAGTACACATTAAGAACCAAGTCTGGATTGTTTGCCAGTTCTAAGCTTGAATCTACTGTAACTCATGTAACAATTTACAACAAAACATGTAGACCTTCCTTTTTAAAAAGCTCTGTCTGCGTCGCAGATATTGCTTTCCAGGAGAGGTGACGGGAAACAGAAATTACGGTATGTATTAAACAATTTCCTGTTTTCCCTGTCCCCCCTGGCCAATCATTCACCAGACTGGGATATACCAAAGCTACAACTTAAAATAAAAAATGGGAGGGAGACAGAAAATGCTGCTGAAAAAAACTTTTAATGAACATTGTTATAGTTGCACAACTGCTTCCAAGATTCTTCTTCTGAATCTCGCCTCTTGTGCAGTAGCTACATCCATCCGATAATGCCTTAATTGAAAAGTCTTGACCGAGGACCATCTGGCTGCGTTGCAGATATTTTTAAGAGGTGTCTTGGCTTGCATTGCCCAAGAAGACACTAACACTCTTGTTGAGTGAGCTTTTAAACCCTTCATTATGGTCTCACCTCTGATCTGATAAGCTTTTGCTATAGCCGTAACGAACCATGCGCTTATTGTTTTCTTAAAAGGAGCTAACCCTCTACTTCTACCTCTTGGTATCAGAAATAATCTGTCTGATTTTCTCCATGTAGAAGTTCTTTCTAGCGTCTTTACAAGACGCACCAAATCTAAAGTGTGCCATGCCTTTTCTAAGTTTAGGGTGTTCAGAAAATGAAGGTAAGTTGATTTCCAACTCTATATGGTATCTCGACAACTGATAAGGGGACCTATTCCAGTCTGGTGAATGACTGGCCAGGGGTGACAGGGAAAGTTACTTTGTCTGTTACTTCAAAAAATGGGCAAAGAACATTGGTGTAGTCTCATAATCCTCCACAGCTTTTCCTGTTTCTAGCTGTTCTTAAAATCTTTGTGGTTGGGCCAGAGAGGTTTTTAAGTAATCAGTAGATTTAAACAAACAAAAAAAAACTAACAGAAAATTAAGCACGTCTAAGAAAGTTGTTTTTTAGTATTATTTTAAAATTCTATAAAGGGTATGTCCAACCTCAGGAAGAAAATATAGCGACTTTTGCAGAAGTACCCAATTTTTTTATACTTTATAGCTTTAACAAAGACACTTCTAATATTACTTATACAACCTGATCTCTCAGCAGCTAGAAGACACCTCCTCTTCTGCTGTATGTATAATTTACAGAGGAGAAGAGCCCCCTGTTATGTTTACCACTACACCACTCCAATTACAATGCACACAGCAATATGCTCTTCTACCTCTGTGTGAATTATATTTTCCCCACTTTCTGAAAAATACCATTTTCTGGGATTTTCCGATTGGGGATAGGATTTATGATTTATGGTTTATGATGCAGCATCTTCCTCCCTCTGTACCACCAGCAGTGGGATATAAATGGGCATACTCAAACCTGAGACCAGCAATGTTGCTGGTAATGTCACAGCTCACACTGTAAGCAGGAAACACTATCCTTTATACTATCATACGTTTGGAAAGATTAAAGCTAGATGAATGTTGGAAACCGCAGTTCCCCTTTACTGATTAAATAAGTACTGAGATAATAATTTTGTTGCTTAAAAACAAACTCTGGAAAGTAGATTTTTTGAGATGAGCAATAATGATATACAAAATTAAATATATACTTTATGCCACCTTGTTTAAACAAAACATGATTCCCCTTCCAAATAGCCCCTCTCCAAAAGTCCTATACATCCTGCTAATAGCTCCCTAATGCTCTGCCAATAGCAAATAGCAAACACATATTTAAAGTTAAAGTGCCTATGCAACAAGTAGCATGCAAGAAAATTTACACAATACCAAACAAAAACGCAACAAACCATCAGGAAGGTCCAATAAAAGTTCTTATTGTTAAAAATTGTGCTAATTTTACCCAACATTTGAAAGCTAACATTTGAATGGTTGGGGCCAAATTAGCACCATTTTTAACAATAAGAACTTTTATTGAATCTCCCTGCATGTATATTAAAAGAGATAATAAACCCATTTGCAAAATAAGGATATGAGACGTTACCATGAAGATTCAAAACCTTTATAAAAGTTTAAAAACCTTTCTGGGATTACGAACAGCCTGATATTATACAGTAAGTAGTACACAATCCTTTATATGGTGTTTATTTTTTTATTCACACTTCTAGGATTCCTTATAAATTATAAATGAACCAAAATCATGCATTGTTGAAACACTGTACTATATTACATCAGCCACAAATGAAATAGAAAATGCATATATTACTAAAGCATACCTGCAGTGTTGGAGACAATTTCAGCAAATTACCCCAGCTCAATATCCAGACCTGGTCATGTGATTTATCATAGTGCAATTTCACGGGAACAGGGTCTGTACTTACTGCCTGGAAAAAAAAAATCAGGTTTTAAAACATCTAGTAAAAGTAAACTTAGAATAATTATTTCAGATGGTCTTCTATTAACACCAGTTAATGTTTAAAAAAAAAAAAAAAAAAAGCAGTGTTGTGCATTTGTTACAAAAAGGTTTTCATACTTTCTCACTTGGTACAGAACTTTTCCCATTTACTACAGGCTAGTAGCTACATTCCCAAAGCAGTATCTCATCTCAAGGATGCTCATTATAAGAACACTTTAGTCTTTGTTCTGCAGAGGCCATACAACAAATTCAACACATTATTTTCATAAACTTTTGCAGCACCACCACAAATCATCTCTCCTTGTAGACCTTCCCAGGGTCACTGCACTAAATGCAATAACCCTAAACCCTGTTTTTGCAGATGTACCATGGCCTGGATGAATGAGAACCTTCACAAGCTTACTTCTCTCTTGCCTTTTTATTTGCATATATAGATATTAGAAGCAAGAGAGGATTGAGGAAGACAAATTCATGCATTTTTGAGCAAGAATTCTATATTTTCTAATATTAATTAATATACTAATCATTTGCAATATTAATTCTTAATATACATTAGACTTTCTGTGTCTTGTTTACAGAGTATGTATTTTGATTTCAGGCACATAATGCAAAAAGTTCTGCCCCTGAAAGTAGAATGTAGAGTGCTTGTGAAGGTTCTCATTTATCCTGGTCATGGTATATTTGTTGTATTCAGTTAGATTTCTCAATTTAGAATGACTTGTACAGGAATCTGATGGCAATAAGCAGCCTGGGTGTCATCAAAACTAACCAACGTAAGGTATCAAAACAGCATTGTATGTGGCAAACAATTGGTGTCAAAACCCCCCTCCCCCACACACACACCTATATTCAAGCTTGGTTTATTTATTTTGACATAATTGGCCTCCATGACAAATCTCTTGAACCAATCTTGGTACTTGGCCAAGATGTTGGCAATCTTCAAAAATATGTCCCTTTTCCTTAAGATGCTGGTACACGACTGAGTTATGACCCAAGGAATTGGCTATTCTGTGCTGGGCCATACGTTGGGTTGTTGGCCTTACTTTCAAGCTTTCCATCAAATTATATTCTAGTTCATGTTTGTAGCATTTATTTTCATAGAAATCAGTACTGTCATCTGATGTTTGAGATTTATCTGTATTGTTTTTCTTTTGTTATTTCTAATGATTTCCTAGTTCTTGTTTAAGGCAGTTTCTATAATAGTCAAATTATATGGATTTTAGGCATTTTTTGCCACTACTTTTTAAAGGAAATTGCACAAAATTCCTGAAAACAGCATATGTGAGCTCTCCAGTTAAAAAAAGCTAAATGTTTATCTCAGATAGATCTTACCCTGAGGATTACAGCAGAGACTTAAATTGCACACAGCTTCCTTAGCAATAAAAACCACTTCTGTGAAATTACCATAAATGTTATATTAATGCTGTAAAAAAAATCAAGTTAGTCCCAGTATTTTGCTATATTTATGCAAAGTGTACTTTTATCATTTAAGTTAGCAAGCATGTGCAAGTATATATAAATGTGGTTGATTTATGTAAGAAACTGTTAATAGTGTTATTGATACAGTAGTGTAAATAGTTGCTGTTTGTAGAGTGCTAGTTAAGCAATAGAAATGAAGTAAAAACAAGCAGGTTTCGTTTTAACAGTACTTCCACTGTTTGAATCTCCGAAAATTTGATTCAAATCCAACTGAATTTTCTATTTTCAAACCCAGTTTTCTGATTTTCCAATCGAAAGAAATTTTAAATTCTCTAATATTTTATATTTAAGTTTCGAAAAGTACATTTTGAAAATTCCATTGGATTTACAGATTTTCAAAAATGGCAGTTCTAATTCGAAACCAGGTTAGTTTTGAAATTGGGACTCACAAATATTAAGGAAAAAAGAATAAAGAAACCCCCATGAAAATAAAAATTCGTTTACATATGGATAATTTGCAGATGCAATATTATGCAATTTATATGTATTTATATTATATTGCTGCAACACTAAAAACTTCAAAGAATAACATGTACATCATTCTTTTTTGAACACAAAGCAAACTGTGTATTCAAATAATACTGGCAAAAGCCTGGTCACACATTTTATCCCCCATATTGTATTTCATTACTTGTTTGTCAAAGAAGGTACCAGCTGGCTAATTAACTGCATCTAATTTAAACTAATGATATAGATCCTCAGGATAATGTGCTAATGACTAGTTGAGATTGCTGATGACACATAAGTGCACTCTTGGGCTACTTCAACAAGCTTTATTCTACATCCCAGCTGTATCAGCTTTCCTTCTCTACTATGAAAAAAATGTTGTTTGTTTTGTTTTCTTTTTTTTGTGTTTTTAAAATGCAGAAACAGCTCTCGTTTATTTAGAGAAATCACTCTTTTTAGATTTACTTCTAATTAGTGCATAAACGTGAAATGAAACTTCAAAAATGTTCAATATTTAGTCTCTACTTAGGCAAATGTTTTCTTAGGATTTAGGTATTTGCATGAGCGAATCTAGCACAGGGAGAAAAAAATAGCATAAACTTGTAAAACTATATGAACTGAAATACACATACAACATGATTCTTTTTATTAATGAGTAATACCTCTTTTCACACTTTGTGCTGTTTTCTTTGGCATTGATTATTTAAAGAACATGAAATAACATGTTAAGGAAAATAACATGAAAATTATATTCATTATAGATGTTTGAATCTGATAAAATTCAAAAGTAATCACATAATTTATTTGCACTCATTTCGAATCAGTTGTGATTACAAAATCAGCTAACTGGCATCTTTAAAGGAATGAACTGCAACATGAAAACAAATTAGTTTAAACTAGTTTGTTTATCACATAACTACTGAAACTATTGCAAATGGTCCAGTGTCGGACAGGGCTGTGCGGACCACCAGGAGATTTTAGATTAGGGGCCCACCAGAATGAGTTTGGGGACCCGCCTAACATTTCATATCTCTATTACCACTCATTTACATATCTTTCTTACTCCTACTGACACCTATTGTTTATTTAAATTAATTTCTTACTGTCCCTTTGGCTCTGTATATATACTTAGCAGTTTCTCTGTTTTTTGGGCTGAATGGGCTTTGGGCCCATGAGGGGATTCCCCTGTAACCCTGTGGGCCAGTACTACACTGAAATGGTCCAAGGAAATAAAAAGTACACCCAAACAATGAGAATAGTCTGTCCATACAGTACTGTACATCCTTAGTGTACATTGTTATATGTGAATATATTATACTACCAAAAGGGGTGTTTCTTGGGAGTTTCTGCCACCACTGCTTCCTCCTCTCTCTCCTATTCTCCAGAATGTATGGTTATTGAGATGTATAGGTATTTTTCAAAAATTTTATTACACTTAACAAAAACATTAAACACTAGCATTGATGTTAAATAGGGAATGAACTTAAAAACTCCACAAAAAGAGATATTTGTTATAGAAACTACAAAACTCCATATTGTTAGGTGTGGGGAAACTTTTTACCAAAACTCAAATTTGTTTAATAAGTTTTTTCACACTGTTTTTTAAGAAGTTTTTTTAAAGCTAAAATACAGGAAAGATTCCCATCTTCCTGTCTTCCTGAGAAGTGACAAAGCATTGAATATATAGAAATAATGTGTAGCTATAGACAACTAACACTTGCACCTTTCTGGACCTTCAAATTCCTGTAACATAAATAGCAAAGATTTCTTGAAATAAACTTCTTTGTTAAGAAACATAAACACTGGAAATTAACATAAGCCGCAACACAGAAATTTCTGCACATGGGTTGTGACAAAAAGATTATACTTTTATTTCAACTACCTAGGTTAAAAGGATTCTAGCCTACTTAGCTCCAATAGTTATACTGGAACAGGCGACCTAGGCTATATTGCTGCTGGTTGTCCCTGCTTTATAAATTGCGCTAAATTCTGGCAAAATGAAATACTAAAAAGTATAATAGCAGAAAAAACTTGACAATCTGTTATATATATTCCCCTAAATCTGTAAACCTTTTCCCATTTATAAGGAACTTCATCCAGGTGCATAACTGCAGGGACCCCCACCCCAACGCAAAATTGGAGGCCAGGCCTCTGACACACACCCCTCTGCTGCAGGCTCCACGTTCAGTTGATTTTAAACAGCTGATCGCGCGTATGCAGTAAACGTATGCAGTATACGTGCAATATTATTTATATATATTATATGCATATGCAGACATTAAGAATCACATTTGTGTTAAAGGGTATGTATACTCTAAAAAATACATTTTTCAATAATTATACCTTTAGATACAGCAAGAGCCCACTACTTCAAAACTTTTTAAATCTGAGCTGTAGATCCTGAGAAATCATCATTTTAATTACAGCATTTAAAAAAAGACCTGTCACTCCAGGAGCAGAAATTATAATATGTGTCCCATTAGTGACCTCTTACTAGGATCTTTGGCTGCCTGCCAGCACACTTTCTGCAACAATTATGAGAATCAGAAGATGAAAGAAGGCAGGGGGGAGGGAGGGGGATATGTGCAAGCAGAGCAGTGTCCATGGTGAGGCTGTGCAGAACTTATAAGTGTCGCAGACACTACAACAAGGCAGTGAGTAAGGGAGGTGGGGGAAAATAGGAGCACTAACTAAACATTAATAATTCAATACCAGAGCAACAAGAAATATGAGAGTAACACCATTTTACTCTCCTTAAGATGTAGTTTCAGATAAAGTTTTTCGACTGAGTATAGTGACCCTTTAAGGGGACCAGAATGACGCGTTTCACTGCAATGAGACACTTCCTTGGGTTTCCCTGAGTTCTAAGACTGACTGAAATAAATTAAAAACCAAACCATTAAATATTGGGTATTTCTGGAAACCCATTCCAGGGATCTGTATTAGAGAAAATGTATAAAGTAGGTATTCTTTTGCACTAAAGTACAGTTTTTTAAGTACCGTACTAGTATATATCAAACAATGTTCATTTCAGGTTGTCTCATAAGCATTTTTCAACACATTTGTAAGAGAAAAAACATATAATTTTCCAAATGTAAAAGTACATTTCCTTTACAGATTTTAAAAATGCTAATGGATGAGATATTTGCATTTACGCATTAAAAAAGCACGCACACACACACACACGCACGCAATCCCACATGCTGAAGAGCATCTATTCAATCTGAAGTGCTGAGTTCTGTCACTAAGTAAAACCTTGATAGATCTCTGAGCTGAAAATGTGTTATAACTTGTAATAAAACAGACGCATTTACAAGGCTCTGCAATTTCCCAGACAGCGAACAGCATAGATGTACCTGATGTTAGTTAATTTATTTTTGCAGGCTGATAACTTGAGGTTTAAAATCAGCTTAAAATGAGGTAGGATACCATTAGAATACAGTTCAAAGCCTCTATTGAAGGGAAAAGACTTTTGACATCTAAAATGAAATACCTGTAATTGGATGACCTTTGATGTAGCTTTAAGCAAAACAAAACTAACCTTCCAGGTCAAATGACAGCCGTTGAAGAAATCGAAGACCGTACCTTGAAAATGTGTTATAGTGTTTCTTTATACACTGTTAGAAATGAACAGTGATGCGGTATAAGCATGTCACCGTGCATCTAAAATACATCTGAACACAAAGGGCAGAGATTGTTTTGTACTATCTGACTTCCATACATTTTAGAAGAAAGAAATAGCAAACCAATAACTAAAAAAAATTTGATGATAATAAGTAATATAAAATAAATGACTCGTATAACCAGGACTCAGAATTCAAGGTTTTCTAACATCTCCATTACAGCTCCTTTAAAAAAGTTACCCATTATTTTAAATCGTCACAGAAAATAAATTTACGACCTAACAGCTGTGTCCTGTGTATGTAATGTGTAGAATAGGCTTGTCAACCTCAGCAAGGACTACTAAACAACTTGAACCTGCAATTTTCTACAAAGGTACAGTACTGTAAGTGTGTCAATGATTTAGGGCTGTCTGTATTACACACTATCAGTAAGTGTATGGGAGCTCAGTCGGCTGAAACGGCCGTTCGGATGACCAACCGAGTGCCTATACACTAACAGATAGCCAGCCAAAACAGCAGTTCTTAAACACTGTGCATCACGGGTTGGGCCCCCATGATCACATGTGAGTACAAAGCTTTAGACTAGAAAGGAAGGTAACATATACTGTAAGTAGGTAGAAGCAAGTTGCATCTGACATTCATCATTGATTTTTGCAGCCTTTTTAAAGTAATACAGTTAAATGCTGCTAATTTTGTTACCATTTCTTACCCATTATATGTCACATACCTGTGGGAAACCTATCAAAAAAGGGAGCTGCTTATAGACATTTACAGGGCGATGCACCAATGGGCGCACTGCTCCTGTTTTGGAGTTTAAGTCACGCTAACCAATGTTATATCCTCCTCCTTCCTCTTTCCTTTCGGCGGCTGCATGGCTAACGCAAAAGTTAACAGCGCAGCCGCAACAAGCAGCTGATGGCTGATGTTGAAAGTGCTGGAATAGCGCCAGGTAGTGAAGTTCCGAGCGTGATTGGTGCATCGCCCTGAGTACAGACAAGGCTCCTAAGCAATGTTCCTTTTAATTTAATATCAGTTGTATGCACATACACTATGTATGAATTATATTTGCGCATACGAAAGGAAATTTTGTGCACTACACACCTCATGCTTACTGTATATTCAAAAGATTTTTGTGTGTGCACCATGCTAACCTGTGTGTACAGACCAGGCAAGTCAAGATGAGTTCCAATTTCAAAACTAACCTGGATTCGTTTTGGAAGTGCTGAATTAGAGAAACAGCAGATCCAGCAGAATTTTCAGAAATTTCTTAGGTCAGAACAATTTTGATGCAAACATCAAAATTGTAAATTAAAATATTATAGTGGAGAAAAAGAAAATGTTTGCATCAATTGGGTGGTATATGGAATACAATACACATGGGCAGGGCGATGCACTAACGGGCCCACCACTCCTATTTATAACCAATGTTATATCGGTTAGCATGACTTAAACCCCTTTCATCACGTGAAAGTAAACCGCACAGCTGCTGCAAACAATGTAAAATGCCAAAAGTGCCATTCTATAGCGAGAAGTAGAAAAACGTCAGATAGCAATGCTCCGAGAGCCGCTATCTGCATATAACATCACCGGGCTGTTTGCACCAGGTTGCCAATAGTGGGCAATAGTATTGTATGCAAATTCATCAGAGCAACACCTGATATATAAAGGCTGAATTGCTTTGTAATATCCCATGTTCAAATTGTAATTTAATATTAAATACTTGATATCTAGGTGATTTGGTTTAATGTTATGCGTGTGTGCGTGCAGAGGCATATAGCCACATATTAAGAAGGAACACTGCTCCTAAGGCATAACCATCCTGCTGTGCAAGTTTTCTTTATATATTATAAATAAATATTGCTACAAATAAGAAAAACATTCATACAGCTTGCACTATTTCCCAAGATAATGTCATCATTTGAAAGCCAACATGTATGACTGAACATCATTCTACAAACAAAAACAAGTTTTACAAATGAAAAAAAAAAATTGTACCTGTACAACTTTTTGTGTTTGCACATCAACCAGAAGAACCCTGTTTAGATTAGGCTGTGCCACGTATATGAATTTGTCTTTGACATTCACAGCTGAAGCCCATTGGCATTTCTGAGTTTCTTTTCCATCAGTTTTCAAACAAACTTCATCCTAAGGTTTAGGTAAGCAAACAAAAATGTGTGGGACATATTGAAAATAAATATACAGTATAGGCATCAAAATTGAGAAGATTTATTTAAAATTATCTTATTACTTAAATACATTAAAATGCTGACAAATAAAATAAATCACACTAAATCCTGTCAAGGAATTTGAAAATATCTTGTTGTAAATCTTAATTGAGAAATGAGCTTACTTTCAGGAATCCAAAATCTTACAGATATGAAAACACTTGTTTGGGATAAGTTGCTGAAAAGACTAATCAATGATTGATTTCAAAGAACAGCTCTCAGAACTTTTTTTATTTTGACTGCATACTGTGTTGTATTGTATATAAAGTCAAACATGTCATTTACTGTATCACTGTATCATGCAGAATACATGCACTAAAAAGTATCCTGTTTTTATTTAGAGTTTTGGGGCTTATTTAATAAGAGATGCACAATTTTGCCCATAGTACTAATCTGTAGAAACCAATCAGATGTCATCTAACTGCAATAGATCAGAACAAATTTGCAAACATCTGATTGGTTGCTGCAGATTAATAGCACAGTACCTCTTGCCCGATCATAATTTTTTTTAATAGACCAATCAGCAACATCGATCAATCAAAAACACAAAAATATGTCTCATCAATTCTATCAAATTCACCAAACTTATATTGATGCCTTTAATGTTTACACTTCTTATTAAAGGGTATCTCCACTGAGGAAAAAGCTTCTTTTTTTTTAGCTTTATTTTAAAGTACACCATCCCCCAACCCTCCCCCAACCCTCCCCCTACCTTTTTTTTCAGAATTTCCCTTCGTTTGTTTGCAGCAGCATGGGAAAGTTGTGCTAGTTCCTGGGGGTGTGTCTTCCTCTGTGCTGGGAGTGCTGTCACTCAATGTGCATTTTTTACACTCACTTGGCTGCAGTAAAAACAATCCTTTCCTCCCTGACCCTCTAAGTTAATTTTTACAGCTGATCATGCAGAGAGAGACAGGGGAGGGTAAGTTAAAACCCTCTTCCCACAATAGGGCAGGGGGAACTTGTGTTGTTTTTAATAAAGATTGTTTTGTGTCTAACTCATCTTAGAAAAATTGATCTAAGATTAAATGTATAGGCGATGCTGGGAATATGGTATGGGAGGGGATGGGAAAGAAACACAAGCAGATGTGAGAGGGTGTATTGGGAGACAGAAAAAGATTTGATTTAAAAAGACCTGATTTAAATTCAGTAACCTTTTAAACAAATGTAATTTTCCCCTAAGGCAATACTTACCTTAATCTCCTTGTTCGCGATTTTCCACTTCGCATTAAGCCCTGTAATGCAGACAGTAAGCTACATCGTGCAGAGTGATGTCAGGTTAAGTTCCTGGCATTTCCCTGTGGGTGGACAGTTAGGCTTGAAAACAAAAGATCTGGCATGGGGATATCTGTCCTCTCATGAGGGGATCCCAAGGTTACCCATGACATCATCACACAGCCCAAACACCTACTTTACAGGGCACAAAGTAACACAGAAAATGAATTTTGAGAAGAACGAGTGTCCTCTCTTCAGTGCCACACAGAAAGTGGTATATGGAATACAATACCTCTATCAAAAGCCTGTTATAGTGCAACAATGATTTTTTACTCAAAGGATAAGTATACTCAAAAAACAAATAAAGTATAAATGGTAACTAAATCCCTAACTAGCCTCTCCTTGTAAAGTGCTGGCCTTCTTGGAACATGTATGGAGTCCAGTAAGCTCCGCTGGAGCTTTCCATCTTGTGTCCAAATATCCAGTGGCAGTTCAATCCATGCGCGTGCGACATCATTACGTGTGCACTATGCCGTGCATGCGCTAATAGCACGCCGTATGCTTCATGATGTCACCCGCAGCGTGCACACGGATTGAACTGCCAGCAGAGGTCCAGCAAGTCTCGGGGGCAGAGCTTACTGGACTGCATACATGATCCAAGATGGCCAGCACTTTACAAGGGCACAGTTAGGCTCTGAAGGGACCTAAAAAAAAGGGGGGGAAAGGTTAGTTAGGGATTCATCTACCATTTAAACTTTATTTGTCTTTTGAGTATTATTATCCTTTAAGTAATCAGTTCATTATCTACAATACCTATCGTGTTTGTGGCTCATTTTAAGCAAATTCAACAGTACAACACTGTATATATAAAGGTTGAATTGCCTTGCAATTCCCCTTGTTCAAATTGTAATTTGATATTAAATGCTTGGAATGTTATTTTCCTAATCAGAATCACTGTCTAGTATAAAAGAATTTTAAACATTATCCCAACAGGATTTAGGTTCCAACAAATAATTCAAAATGACATGTAGGATAGTAAAGAATCTTACAATCAGAATTAGTTTATTCGGATTATGGAGTTGAACTGTCTGTAACATTTAACTTATCTTTTTAAGCCTGGAGATCTACTTTCTCTGTACTGCAACTGCTGTCATAAAGGGTGTTGGTGTTATTCATCTTGCATAACCTTTAAGGTGGATAACAGTTTTATATTTTTCGTTTAACTGGTGGCAGTATAACTCAGTGAAAAGCTTAAAGCTTTTTTACTAAAGAATATACAGGATATACTGTAAAGCATATGTATGAAAATGGATATTAGGAATAAGTATATTATGTATGACTGCGTAATATACACTAACCACATTAAATGTATCAATGAGAATTTGTTATTGGGAATAAATTATACTGGTCAAAAGACAAAATCTACTTGGTTGGTTCCATGCTAATATAAGAAAAAGCCAAACTGTTATATTTCCCTTTTTTCTCAACATAGACTAGCAGGTCAGTGAACATGTACAGAACTTTGTATATATAAAGAGCAACTTCTGATCAACATAGAATTCATACAAAATAGAATATGTATACATTTAATTCTAGTCCAGTTACCTATAGTACAGTTAATATATAGTACAGTAACTATTGCCACATTATAGCCTGTCATTCTCTGAATAAATAAAAGCAATTGATTTGTAAAATGCCAATTTATATATGTCTAGCCATCATAGCAAGCCTGCTTCAGTTAGCTTAGTCCTAACATAATAGTACTTGTTATTAGCTAAAAGTTTCTGCTGCGTTTCATAAAAGCTGACTCTCTTGCTTTAAAGGGACACTTCTTCAAAATGACCCTTGGTTATTCAAATGTATAATTTTAATGGAGACATGAGATTGCTCCTGTTTCCAATACGGCCCCCTAAGCTGAGATACCACTACTAAAAAACTGCGACCCTGCAGGATCGTTGTTTCTCCTCCACCTCCCTCCATCATGAGCACACATAGTCAATTAGCATTATACATTTGAAAAAGGTTAATTTTAGGGAGTGTAGTGTCCCTTTAACTACTTTCCTCAAATTATTATTTAATCTATCTATCTATTTAATGTATGCATACATAGACCTATTTTATACACATTCAGGGAGATTCAATAAAAGTTCTTAACGTTTAAAATGGTGCTAATATTACCTTAGATGTTAGATTTCAAATGTTAAATAAGATCTGATTGGTTGGCGCAAAATCAGCACCATTTTTAATGATTGGAGGTTTGACCAAACCTTAAGGATTTTTTTTTAATTTCAAAGTTTTCTGTTTTCACAGGTAAACCAGGTGCTCATAAAAAGCAAAAACAATTAAATTAGAATTCAGGATTTTTCTAGGAAAATTCATCCAAATGAGATTAACGGTATTAATGTTGCAGTAAAATGATTTCCCCATTTCCTATCCCAATATGGGTTGAAGGGGTTAAAGTTAAAAGCCCAAGATATTTTAAATTCTTAGCCCTTTTTAAATCTAAATTATGGGAAGCCCCAGAGACTACATACATTTTTTTCCAGTACAAGCTATTTCCCATCATAAACAAAATCTTATCTTGTTATCAAGGTTAACTGCAATCACATTAACCAAAGTTTCTAAACGAGGTAATGTTTGCCAAAAGACATTCTATGGAAAACTGGCACTCAAAATGTCACTAAGGCTGAGGCCACACTACAACACACAAAATCGTGCACGCAATTGCGAGCGTTATCACGTGATTTCTGTTTGCACGCGTTTCACATTTGCGCATGCATTTTTGCTATTTTCAAAGAGAAAATGCATGCGATTGCGTGAAAAATGCTTGAACGCAAAATGGAAATCGCAGGAATGTTAGAAAAAATTGCAGGTGCAATCGCGAGCAAAAACACGTGCGCAAACATGCAAAATATGCGCTAGTGTGGCCTAGCCCTGAGTGCAGATAATTTTCTAGTTCCATTAATGTCTAAAAATTAGGAGTTATTTTGCCTACATACTATTACCTGTGTTCCAAAAATCTTTTCACTTGCTTTAATGTGCCGCTGGTACTCGCATTCTATGGGCTGGATTACTTTGATGCCATCTCCATCAAAAACATAGAATAAGTTTCCAATCCCAAAGCCTAAAATGAAAATATGCCACAAATGTGAACAATATTGTAATTGTTGGATACTTTTAAACATATACATTTTGCTTTTTTCTTTACATTCATTACAACGGTTTTGATGTTTTGCCTTTGCTATTATAAATTATAGCTACAAAAATATGGTGATGACACCTGATGGCAGCATAAAATATTTTAATTTATAATCTTGCACATTAAAGGAATGGCTACTTAAATATTTTATAGGGAGATTCAATATTGTTAAAATAAGTGTAACATCCACTCAACCCAATGGTTGTTTGCACTTATTTTAGTGGGCTGCACCATCAAAATGGAAAAAAGCACAACGCTCCCAAAACTATATCCATTAAATTATGTTTTGTCCTACCTTATAGTGCTAAACTTAATGGGGTAATGCAAGGGGAGTAAAGAGAATCACAAAGACAAGTGTCTCTTCTTGCTATGATCTAGAGATTCAATTATGGATTTAATCACGTATTGCATCTTTGATATTGGGGCATGGTAAGACGATCCTCTTTGCATTATTGAATCTCCCGGTTAATCGTTTAAAAAACATGCACAATTTCTAGTTTACTGTTTAAGAAATTCTGCAAGTAAAAGAGAAGTATTTGCTTTATTGTCATTTTCTAAAATTCTGAATTCAATACATTTGAATATATAAGCAATCAATTTTTAATGTTCTAATCCATAATTACATAGATATCTTGCTATATTGAACCATTAATTAAATTAGAAATAAATTTGCCTGTTTTCTAACAGCATAATCAATAAAATGAAGAATCAGATTAAATATATAAATAATATCTATGTCCATTAAACACACTCTCTGCACTCATATTATGGAACACCAATAGCTGATTGGAACCCAGGCCAGAGGAATCTATACCATATTTAACAAATTTTTACACATTTTTCTCCTTCTTTGCTGTTGTTTAAAAAAAAATAAAAAAAAATAGTGCCACCATTGCTGCTCTGCTGGTGAAAAACTTTTTCATTACTTTCAGTCACCCATCATATTTAATAACTCTTAAAAGCACACTCCCTTCATTCTAATGGTTTTGTGGTGATTAGATGACAAAATTCCTGACAGTTGTGTTGGGTTAACCAAACATTTTATTGTACAAAAAATATTTTCAAGACTGTATAATTGAGGGCAACAACAGAAGCCCACTAAGATTCCTACGTGATAATAAATACATGGGCAGAATAGTCTGTTTTGGATCCTGTGCCCATTACCAATTGTTTTATGGCACGGTGAGTAAAGCAATCCATCAATGGGTATGATTTTTCGACCAATTCCATCAAATCGGTTGAAAAATCGCCCCATCTACCCCATCTTGCAGACCCCATTTTTACCAGATTTCAATCTGAAATCTGCAGAGGATCTATGGTCAACCTGTGAATTTTCTACCTAACAACCTGTCACTGGTCACTAGATGAAACTTTTTTTATCTCTTAGTATAAGAAAAGAAAGTAGAGGGTAAATAGACAAAAAATGCAAAAGCTGCAGCAGCCAGTAGGGGTCCCAAAATTCACTGTGTACAGACTCATTTGAGGCATGTTATAGTTACAAAGCTTAAAGCAAAACTGGCCTCATTATTATCACCTTCTACTGACAGATGGCCATGTCCTGATCAGAGCAGAAAGAAACACATCTTCAGTAACTGAAATTCTACTTTCTTTTGATGCATTATACTAATCAGTGCAGTGCAGCAATCTCTTGTCTGCAATTATTTTCTGCACACTAAAGCTCATACCAATTTACTACTAACATATTATCTTAATAAAATACAGTATGTTGCTTTTGTGCCTATTTCTATGCAGTCTAGAATTACAGAAATATGTAAATAATTAATGATGAGACAATCAAAGGTATTACAAAATTAGGAAATACAGCAAACAATGTTAAAATAATGTGAAAAGGATATGGGGGAAAAGAAATCTGTGAATGAATACCTTCATTTCGCCATAATATGTTGGCAACTGCAGCATGTAAGAAAAGAAAAAACAAAACAAAAGAAAACTATGAATGGATGGACATGTAAAACGATGTAGGAAGGCATCTAATAATAGGTTATTACAATTTAAAATATTCTCTACACTAACATACCAACTAAACTTGATCCTCTGGGAAATTACTTATGAATGGCTGGCATTTTCTTAATCTGAAGACCAATAATCGCAATGCAAACAGAAATAGCAACAACTCATTAAATAGATGGATTGAATAGGCTGGGCTGTCCAACCAGCAGATAAGACGTAGGCTTCATAGGATAAAGAACTGCACTGTTATAATTGTATAAAATGATAGTCCTTGCAGTAACAAACATACTGAGCAGTTTACTGCCCTGTGCATTCTGACAGCAGGTAAAACTTACATACATTGGGTAATTCTGCATTCATAGCAATAGGAGTATAAATGAGGCAGAACAAAAATTGTATGAAGTATTTTAAAAGTAATGAAGTAAAATAAAGATAAAATAAGTAAAATAAACATACTTTACTGAGCAACACTGTATTTCATTATATCCCATAAATGTAATTTAACAATAATGAAAATTAGGTTCCACCTTTTGGAAAGTTGTGGAGAAACTATAAGAGCCAAAGCCAAACCTGCATCAGAATAATAACCTAGTGACAACATGATACAACAGAACACACTGCTTAGCAGGTAAAGTGGACAAATGGTTCATAGGGGTGATATATTTAATGAATTCCTCAGATTAGAAAGGGGGCAGATAGCTCCCCTGAAATGCTGCGTAACATAGTTAGCATGGGTAAACATTAATTGCAGTACTTAGATGGAGATGCAGTATTGTTTTCCAGCAATCATTATGTTAGCATGCTCACATAATCCATCAATGTGCAATGACTACTGTACCATGGGATTTTGGTAATGTAATGAGCGCCGGTTTAATTGCCTGAACTATTTGTTGATAAGATTTCTGCAAAACTTGACCTTACAGTTACTGCATCAAGTGGCCAGCACTGTTTCCAAAATGTTTTGCACATAGTACAGTTAATTGGTAACCCTCGAAAATAATCTTGTTCAATAATCCTTTAAAATACGCCCGGAAACTACTTTCAAGGTTTATCCCATATGTTGTATGTTGGTAACTGTGAACGTAGCCTAATGAAGTTAAATATACTCTAATGTGTTAATACATCCGGGAGTGTAGAATTTTCTCTTACTGTACTGTATTTGGGAAATATATACTATTATGTCTATATATACTATTATGTACTATTATGTCTATATGTCACTTAACATAAGCCCTACTTTGATATGTAATTGCTTTTTAAAACTAAAATAAGATACATTTTATCTTAATTTAAAAAGTCCTGCAAAAGTTTATGCTGGATTACGATACATTTGGAGCTGCTACAGCATCACCCTGTGAAACTGTTACAGAACTTTTAAGTTCTGCTCCATCTTATGGTGGCCATAGACTCTACATCCTTAAAAATCCTTGAAAATACAATCGGAAACTACTTTCGAGTTTCCGATCATATTTTTGAGGGTTATTGAACGTTTAAGATTATTATTGCCGTCCAAAGTCCTGAAATGCAAACGATTGGGGTTCCGTGTCTGAACTAGTTGTCACCATACATATTCAAAGGAAATTAGTTTGTGTACAACATCTAAATGATTAAAATTACATGTAGTCAGATCTATAAAAACCAAACCTATTGGCATACATTATTTCATTGTGAGCATATTAAGATTTCCCCCTAGCATGTCTCTTAGGCAGAGAAAATTTAGGGCAATGTACAGTAGGAAATTTCTATTTTCAAGATCGTCTCACTATCTTCTTATCTCCCTTTCTGTACCAGCTCTATTCAGGAACAGTACTTGCAATTACTAAAATAATAAACATACAAAGGAACATAAAATAAACTGAAAGGCAGTGTGTAAATATTATACTAAATGATATTCCCTTGACACAGTGGCATAATGTACAATAGAGATTTATGACAATTCCATGTGAGTAACCTGTTTTAGAATTGTTTTTAAATAAGCATTGTACAAATTACAGAGAAAGAAAACTACAAAAAAAATGTAATCACTTTTCAAGGGGGGTTCAGTCTTCACAAACAATGGAAGATCCTCTTTAAAGCAGTGCATTATGCAGCCATATGACTTAATATTAGAGCTACATTAAAAAAAAGAAGATGATTGCATAGAGTGGAGATAAAACAGAGGTCAGAGGATGGTAGATCATTTAAACCATGTCATAAACTGGCCCAGGGACAACACAGATCCCTAGACATGATTTAATTATAATATCATTGGGGAACCTAACCTGTTTTAATTAATCAAGATAAAAGCAAATGGATGTAAGAACAGAAAAAAAGTTATTTTCCCAATTATTATATTTTCTGTTTTACTATTGAACCATGATATATTGAACTACAGTTTAAACTACAGGAATTTCAGTTTTATCTGAAATAAAATAAATAAACCTAAGGTCCCTAGTGGGCTGAATCCAAGAACATCAATGACTTTCACTGTTTATTCCAGTGTTTATTCCAAGTTCATTTTCTGTGAGTATGAGAACAGTCAACTACTTCAAAGGCAGTTAAGAGCAGCTACAAGGTATAAACAAAAACAAATACTGCAGCTTTCCTTAAAAACACAATAACATTACTATTACTACTATTACTATTAATGATAATAATAAATAAATAATACACATAGCAATATTACTACTAATGATAATAATAATGGTAATGATAATATATAAATAATAATACAAATAGCAATACTACTACTAACAATAATAAATAATAATAATACAAATGAGTATACTACTACTAATGATAATAAATAAATATATAACAGTACTACTAATAATGATAATAAAAAATAACAATACTACTACTATGCATATTTATTTATTGCATAACTAAAATCTACACAAAGAGGTCAAAAGAGTTTAATGAACAAAGGAAAAAGAAGCCATACCAAAACCCAGGTGCATTAGTGAACCACCTGAACTAATACTTGGTTGAAGCACCTTTTTGATTTCTTTACAGCCCTCAGTCTTTTGGGTAAGAGTTTATCAATTTGCCATACCTGGATTTAGCAATTTACAAAAAAATTAAATTTCAAAAATTCCAATTGAAAGGACATCTTCTACGTACATTGCTCTTCAGGTCAATCCACAGAATTTCCATCAGATTAGGGTCTGGGCCCTGGCTGGGTCATTCCAGAACATAGACCCACTTTTGTTAAATCCATTTCTTTGTTAATTTGGATGTATGCCTTAAGTTCATTTTCAGCTTCCTCAGAGTTGATTGAAGGTCTTGTGACAAAATAGACTACTTGGAGTTATTCATGGTCCTATCAATCTTGACTAAAGCACCAGTTACAGTTAAAAAAACGCCCCACAGCATGATGATGCCTTTACCAAGCTTTACCATGGTGTTCTTTTGATAATTTGTTGTGTTATTTTTGCTCCAAACATACATTTTGGAGTTCTGGACAAACTGATCAACCATGGTCTAGAGATGGCCAAAACTCATTGATTTCATTCCGTTTTCGGATTCCCGGATCTAGGGGAAATCCCGAAGATCCGAAAATCCGAAACCGGATTAGCCTCAAACGTTTTAGCATGTTCGAGGCTATTATCAAAAATAGCCTCGAACGTTGATTTTCCAAAATATGATCGGAAACTTGAAAATGGTCTCCGATTGTATTTTCGATAATTTTCGAACATTCGAGTATATTTTCAAAAATTATCGAAAATAGCCCAGCACTTTCGAAAATTATTGAAAATGTCTCCGAAGTCCCGAAATCCGAGGGGTTCCGTGTCGGATCCGGGTTTGTGTCGAACCCGGATCCCATCTCTACCATGGTCTTATCGGCTTTAAAACATTTTCCCATATGCTTGGGAAAAACTGGAAAAACATATACAAGTTTTTTGCAAAGTATAACCATGCTTGAAAGTTTTCTTTGTAAATAAAGTATTGTTTTCTTTACCCTACCACTAGTATAAAAAATATTACTGAATGTTGTAACATGAAGAGAACAACCACTGCTTGTTAAGATATTCTGCAGCTCCTTTAATGCTGTTGAAGGCCTCTTAATGGCCTTCGTGACCACTCATTTTCACCTTGTCTTCCAATCAATCTTGGAGGGATGCCCAGATCTCAGGTCATGAAATGGTTATGGTGCTTTCTATATTTTTTGTGTCCCAGCCCATCTTTATCTGAGCTCAATCAAAGCCACTTTTGGATGATATCATGTGTATACTAAACACTATTTTAGATACAACTGAATGTGGTTGATTGAAAATGCAACCAAATTCTTGAGCATTAAATAATGTGTTCTCTAATGGGTTCAGTAATGCAACTGGGTTTGTGTATGATATCTTGTTTTTCACTGTTATTGCCATATTGTTTTAACCTTTAATATTGCTAGTGCTATTATATGCTTCATATAAATGTGTATCAAGGGATTACTGTAAGGCACATAGAAGATTACAGATATCACTTGATGAAGAACTACATCGCATTTATTTACACTGATGAGATGCTTAAGGTAAGAATATTTATTGCTTTGAATAAATTAAAAAAAAAAACGAGTCAACACAAAAATCTCAGTAAAATTCCCAGCTGATCCACTAAGAATTTTACCTTCCTCTATTACTGTAACTAGAAAATAAGTAACTTTTAATGAAATGTAAAATTGGACTTGTATTAGAGTAAAAGGTTAGAGGTTGGATATGATAGTTTTTATGCATACTCACGCTCTGTCAAATCTCCTTGATTTACCATTTACCATAATATAGTAAAATATACCAAGCATCTATATTATTAGTATTATTATTATTATGGATTTATGTAAAGCCAACATCATTTGTAGCACTTTACAATTACATATATACATTTACATTAGGCCCTGCCATGAAGAGCTTACAATTTAAACACATTTATTTGACACATACAACCAATCAGTATATCTATATGATTGTGCAGGAAACTGGAGTTCCTGGAGGAAATCCCCGCAAGCACAGGGAGAACATACAAACTCCTTGCAGATGTGTCCCATAGTGGATTCGGACCCAGCACTTAAGCGCTGGCCAGGCATCAGTGCTAACCACTGAGCCACCATGCTGTCCAAAATAGCTTAATGTGAGGTGGGCTTGCCCACCCCTGAAATAGAGCTTTCTTAAAACAGAAAATTACTTTGCAACCTCTAGCTATATTAATAGCATTGCCCACAAAATCTGGGAGTCTAGGAAACCTGACTCCCAGGTTTCCTAGAGAAAAGGGGCAGAGACATACAAAGTTTCTCCTTAATGTCCTGTAGCTAAAGCATGTGTCCAGAACTGCTGGCCTGTTAACATGCAATACTGATACTGGGAGAATATTTGCTGCTTTAAGCCCACCTAAAATTAAGCGATATAGCTGCCTGGTATTTTGTGCCATAGAGCAGGGGTGTCAAACTCAATCACATAAGGGGCCAAATTCAAATAGAGATAAAAAGTGGTGGGCCGAATATTTTTTTTAAAATAATACATAGCAGTTGCAAAATTGGGACTCTGGGACTCCATCACGTTTGTGCCTAGTGTTCTTGGCAGGGTTCTTTGGACTGGAACCTTAGCCTATGGTGCAATCATGTGCTAACTTGGAACACCCACCTTACTCTTCTGGCACGGTAATGGAATGGCCAACTCCAATGGAAGGCCCTTTGCCACACTTCCCTCCACTTCCCAGTAGGGATGGCCGGTTCGCGGATCTGAACCCGGATCCGCCGCAGATTTATCCCGTTCGCGAACGGCGGATTTTTCCGGATTTTCCGCCTTCCGAACTTCCGATTCGCGGATTTTTCGTATTTTCGAAATTACGAGTTTCACGTATTTTCGGGAATTTTCGAAAATACAGGAAAACACGTATTTTCGAAAATTTTCGAAAATACAAGGATTTCCCTTAATTCTATACACACGTATTTTCGAAAATTTTCAAAATTACGAGGATTACTTGTATTTTCGAAAAATACATATTTTCGAAAATATGAAAAATCTCGTTATTTCAAGGGTATTTTTAATTTTAACGGGTCCGCTCGCGGATTTTCGAATTTTCTAATTTTTTCGAAAATTCGCGGATCCTCGAGCGGACCGGATTTTGCAAAGTTCGGACATCTCTACTTCCCAGTGCTGAGCTAGATAAGTGATCAGTTGTTACAGCAGTGACTGCATCCATGCCTTACTATGCTGCTATTCATTTGTACAGTCCCAAGCAGCATTGTAACTATAGATCTAACTGCTAGATATAGTGATCAGCTGTTTTTAAACAGCTGATCGCACATATCTTAGTAAAGGTGAGCCGATCAGCTGTTTAAAAAGCTGATTGTGGTATCTAGTATATTTACGTCACTACTTGGGACTGCACAAATGGATAGCAGCGATCTTGGATTCTGTACAGTCACCCTGGGGCACCAAACAACAGCCAGAAGGGCTGGATTTGGCCTGCGGGCCTTGTGTTTGACACGTGCCATAAAGACATGAATCTGTATCTTGAAAGAAGTTCTAACAAGATTGAAACATGTCATGTCTGCAGGTCAGATGAATAGCTCTATACCATAAAGTTGAATTGCGTGTTAATATGCCAGCGATTCTGGGTATATGCATTAGCTATAGGACATAATCTTAACCTGTTCTGTCATTGGATCTGGCATTAGCAATCCTTTGAATTCAGTGCATATTGCATTCTGACCCAAACCTTGCGATTTAGGTAAAAAGGTGACTTGGATTGTATAGGATTACGTGTTAATAATAAAGTTTAAAAAAAACTGTTTTTCCTATTTTACAGTTGAGTTGAGTTAATACAAAAAGAGAAAAGCAATCTCAAGAAATTTTGAATGACAGAGGTGAAAGATTGAAAAATTAGCAGAGCTGAAATAATGTAATAGAAAAGACAGAGCTTCAGAAGAAAACAGTTTTGGAGTTCAGAGATTCAATACAGGGGAAAAATAGAACATCTTTGAGCTAATCTATTTAATATAAATAGAAGACAACTAATGAAAATCATTGTATGATAGCCATTCATTTAATGTACTTAAATTCATGGCTTGTTATCAGGGGCACTTCTAGGGTTTTTGCTGCCTGATCCAAACTTTTTCAAACAACTTGGGTTGCCACTACCATATTGCTCCTTTCAACTTATTTTATAGCCTGTGCTACACAACTGTTACAGTAAATTTGAAATTCCATAATTTCTGTAGTATAAAAGATTTTGGCCAAAATATTTGTAAGCCTGCCACCACATCAAGGTAGACTCTTTCAGCAGGGCCCTAACTAACCTAACTAGTCTAACCTTGTCTCACAAACTAACTAAAGATAAACTTACCACTGCTGCCTGTCTGCCGCCTTTCCTGTTCAGTGCAAGGGTGCCGCCTGAGACAAGTGTCTCACTCTGCCTAATGGTAGATGTGGCCCTGCTTGTTATTTACGAATGTCAGAGAACAAAACCATATGAACTGCTTATCAATATATGTATATACAGTATCAGTGTTTCATTTGGATAGACTACACTTTTGTTTGCCTCAGTAAATAAAGGTTTAATGGATTGGAAGGTGGAAAGCATTTCTATGTTCTTAATAACTTGAGAAAATCACTGCTAGATGTAGGTAATTGTGAAATTCTTAATCTCTGTCAGAATTGTTGATTGTAATCCATATTCCCATTGGTCAATAAAAATACACGGAACAGGCAGTATTACTATAACATATTCAGATGGATTTTGTGTGAGTTCAATAAGGAATGCTTGTTATATCATTTTGGAACTGATAGTAAAAAAAATCTTATTGTTATTATTATTATTATTATATATACAGTAGTGTCTGATGTTAATTAAACCTTCATGTTTATGTTGCGGCAAGCATGTTCATTCACTTGCACATCATCAGAGACCTATTTATTTAACAATTGATTATTTACCAACTCATAATATAATACAAATTCATTTTTTCCCCATTTATTTCCTATATCTTGCAATTAATGTCATAAACAAATACCTGTAACTTTTAGGGATGGGTTTGGGGTTAATTTTGAAACCCATTAACATTTGAACTTATTTAACATTGAACACGATCAAAACTTCATCTCCCGTTTTCTGATCGTATTTTCGAAGGTTTTCAAACGTTCAAATTTTAGAAAATTATCAAAAATAGCTCCGTGCATTCGAAAATCTTCGAAAATATGTTCCGAAGTCATGAGATCCGTGACTTTTTTCTTTAAAAAAAAACTCTATGTTTTTTAAAGGAAAAACATGGCTGTTGGGGGGGGGCAGGGGGGGTCTATCACATATTACATTGGGATTTTTAGGGTGGACATACCCTTTAACTTGAATTTTCCATTTTTGGAATGAAACTCACCGATTTTGAACATCTCTTGTTACTATATCCTGAATAGCTTCCCAAATGCTAAGCTAACTCAGCTTGAATGCATTAAATATCCATGTTAAAGTCTGAGAAAAGCATTTTCCCTTATTATTCTGTTGACTTTGTTGCAGTAATCAAAGTAGATGCTTCGGTGTGTTTACAGTCTTGCAGCGTTGTTTGAAAATTGTAACCTTTTAAACTTAAGTATAGATAATGTCTTCAGAAACAGTTCATTGCCTTTTTCAAGGTGTAGAGAAGGTGCCTTTCCAGCTGTCAGCAGGTAAATTATGTGAGAGCTTCCTGATCATTATCTATCAGAGTTGATTTATTTGCCACAGTAATAATAGTGTATCACTATATATTTAGACTCTTCGTCTATAAATTTTAGAACAGACAAATTAGTAAGAGAATCTTACAAAAATTGTAAAACAGAAGAAAATATGGTGTTTTTTAAGCAACAATTATTTTTTCTGTTAAATACATGTTGGATAACTTTGCAAATACCGGCAGTCCCCTGGTTACAATTGTTCTTCAGACAAGAGTGATTTCATATATAATAAGGAGCTGCACTGCTATATTTTTTTTGAAAGCCAACAAATACCTCAAAACCATTCTAATCATTGATGCTCCCTATCTTCACAGTTCTTATGGTATTTTGCTTCTGGTGAGTTAAGGTCTTATTTAAATCGATGTGGCTGTGGTCAAATAAAGATTTGGATTACAGGGAGCTGTTACCAGAAGCAACTCAGCTTGAAAACAAGAGAAGGAGCAGCTCATATAATTCGATAGTTTTTTTGGTAACTATTAGTATTTTGAAAGTTAAAAATGTAAAAGTCCAGGCCCTTGTTACATGGGAAATAACTTGAACTTGATTTATTATTGGTTTTCATTCTACATTATTAATAGTACTGGAATTTTACCCATAGTAAAGCTCTCCTTTCATTCTATTAAAAATGTGCTCTAAGGTAAAATAAAGACAGCTCAGATTTGTGAGCAATTTTACTTAAAAGGAAAGTCCATTTCTTAAAGGAAACATTGTGTAGATGGAAATGACCCCATAAACCCCAAATCTGCAATAGCTAGGAATATGAAAGATGTATGACTAACCTAAATTGTGCCTTATGTTCTGTTGCCTCTCTTTCTGCTTCCTTGTTCTTCCAGTCAACAGTTATCAGCCATGGATGTGACAGCTGACATCACAGCCAATGACTGAATACAACTCTCCTAGCTGTTTTCTCTATGAGGAGGCAGAACCACTGTCAGAGGCAGAGAAGAGGAAAGAAGAACAATTCCTTGCATAAAAGGTTAGTTCTGCATCTGTCAGCTTTCTAACTATTATCAGTTTGGAGGGTAATTTACAGTATATATAATTTTTCATTTGAGGGGTTAACATGCACTTTAAAGACTTAAAGTAGAACTCGAATTTGGTCCCATGACGGATTTTATGAGTTTGTATGAATTCAGACTTTTTCAGACTCTTCGAAATACGAACTTTCGGATAATTATCAGAACTTTCAGAATTATTGAAAACAGCACTCTGACCTTATCTTACTATATATGTCCAAAACATACATTAAGTTTGTCACAAAAATTGGCCATAAGAATAAAAGAGGAGCCTAGGAGAACCCTGGCAGCCTAGTTATAGTCATCATTCCCAGCTGTAAATAGTGAAAGATGGCATCCATCGGTTACTTATTATCAAATTTGTGTCTCTGGAAAATCCTATGTATTAAAACACAGTCTGTAACACCCGAGCACACGTAACACTAGCAAACTTGCAGCCTATAGTCTGTGTATCGTAAGCACTTGTTACAAAGTAACACAGATGCAACCAACAGTATCATGGATACTATATAGCTTTAATAGTAACAGACAGCGATATCCCTTGATCTAAATCTCCTGGGTTATTATCCAGCTGTACTCATGGTACCGGTACACTGTTTCTCTTAATGATAGCAGACATTGGGTTTCACTGGCCTTCTTCACCCAAACACTCTGTGGGACTTCTTCACCCGGACCACACCACCTGTAATTTGGCTGTATATGTACCGTTTTCACCGCATCAGTCCTTAGTAGTAACCATCTCACGGTTCATTGCCCGAGACCCTCAGGCTGCCGCTACAGTTCCGCTCAGCTCATCTGGCCGGCCACCAGTATCTCCTGCTCCTCTTACAGCAAACGTGCGTTTCTCCCGCCTCCGGGCTTCATCGGGGCTCCTCGAGGAGCCCTGCTTCAAGCTTTAAGGTTTAAAAACTTCACCTTTTTTTGTAAGCAATTATGATTGGATACATTAAAATTATTTCAGAAAGAATCTGATTTCTTTTCTTTTTCAATCAGAATTGCTTACAATCAGATTGGTCTGTTCCCCAGACCATTTCTGAGGTCCCAGAGCCCTTTACAGTAAGGTACTGTATCATTTTTTTCAAAATTTTCAAAGTTACCATTGCTATTTTTCCTTATATTCAGGCGGATATGTGTGGATTTTTTTCTTCCATTGACTTTAATGGGTTTTTACGCGTATTTTAAAAATTGTTAAAAAAATCGCTGAATCTGCAGGTGGAACGGATTTTAGTAGTTTCGCCCATCTCTATTCAAGAATTCTGAAGCGTTGGGCCTCCAAATGTTTGAAAACTACAACTCCCAACATTCTTTAACTACAGAGGGATGCCAGGGAAGTTGAAGTCAACAATTTGAGAATCCCTGATGTAACTAAATACCACAGTTGAGTTGATATTAAACCACCTAGGGTAGGCTTTAAAACAGCATAATACATAGGGTTTCATGCCCCCTCCCATACAGAATATCCACAGACCACAATATACAAGAAGGCTACTTCTTAAATTGCAACATCAGATCTGTCCCTGGAAGGGTATCAAAACACGGATCTGTTTGTGACACACACATCACTAGTCAACCAACCTAATAAAGTATGAAAATCTGTGAATTACAGAGAGCATTAGTTACATTGTGCTAAACATCATATTAGAATCACAATAATAAACCAGACTGCAAATAAAAGACAATCTGTGCAATTCAACGTTATGGCTCCATTATGTGAGAAATGTATACGTGTTTAAGTACAAGGCTGATGTGATTTATAGATTATTTTTACCCTGCAACTATATAAAAGCAATTTAAAACAGAGCATTATGTATCAAATCTGTCCTTTGCATGCATTAGTGTCGTAGTAAGCAATAATGTGAGAGTAATATAGGAATGTGTGAGAATAATTCTGTTTACATAGAATGTAGATGAACAGGCATAAAGTGAAATATTTGTCTATTTTTTAGCTTGAGAAAAAAAAGAAAACTATTCAAAGCTAAAAGAGTTGGAATATTCAATAAAAAGAACTGGAAATTAAACAAAACCAAGTGAATAGCGGGGAACGTTTTGTGTGAGATTTACTGTTGATTGCGCAGCCCTTCAGAGTTGTCTAATGTATGAGTTCATCCTAGAGAGATCTGGGCTAGAAAGATGGAAATAAGTTTAGTTGATAAATCAGTAGATAACATAAGCAGCAGGTAACATTTACATTGAAATGAATTGGAGAGGAATGTTAGAATAGGCTTATCTAACCCTGCATAAAAATCATTGTACATCTAGAAAAAGAAAAAAGTAAAAAACTTCCAAAAGTTTTAGAAGTACCTGAAAGATAAAGCCAAAAGTAATTCATCAGTATGTTAAGTATATTTATTATACTTGTAGAAAATCAGTAGGGGAAAGTAGTTGGTTTTCAAAGGAGCAATTTAAATTTAGCTCTGCTAAACGTAAATTGTGCATTTAATCCTACTAAAGTCAAATGGACAGAAAATTTCAGATCAGTATCACAAAGTCTGATCTCCTTCCAAATACATAGCTGTATCTTACAGAAGCCAGGAATTCTGCCTCACTACCTGATGGCAAAACTAGGACGGTGGCCCAGAAAATATCCATCTGCTAGGGCAGAATATCCTGCTTGGAGAGAAGTTTTTTTTCTTCAATTTGAAACCATAAAGTGCATGTCCACCCTGGTCACATGTCCATTACCTGTCCCAACCACAACTGATATTCAGTACTATTAGATGTATTATTAACCAGATATTTAAGTTTAATTATTGCCTTCATTCTGGCAGAGTAAGCTGGCTTACCCTAGGAAAGATGTCAGAGTCCAAATCCAAAATGTTTGGTAATTTTTAAGACCCCCTCCCCCCTCCCCGAGGTGTGTGTGTGCATGCAAAGGGGGAGGTGCGTGACATGGGATCGATTCGTAAACAATCATATCTGTCCTCCATGCTATTGGATGGAGTTTCTGATTTATCAATTTCTTTTATATGCTTTTGTGAATCACTATATGTTAAAGGACATGTCCACCCCCAAACTCAAATTTAACCCCATACTGGCCCCACTTTGTAGTGTACAAAAATCCTCACCTTACATCTCAGCTCCTTATGGTTGCCATGCTGTGCCCCTCCAAAGTCCAGGAAAGCATAGTGTAGAAGGTCTGGGTGACTCATCCTGTGCCTGTCTCAGCCTCAACCTCGACAAGGTTGAGGCATGCGCAGGAGAGTCCTCCCCCCCCCCTCCCTCTCCCTCCCGTTTTTTTCTCCCTCCCCCTAGTGTAAAATCCCCATTATATATTAAACATATTGATCCCCCAGCCCCAACCGTTGTAACAGAATTCATAGAAAGTGCCCTGATAGTTACTTACCTTCCCTCTATCCTCCGGCGTTCTGAGCAGCCGGCAGCCGCGTCCCTGATTGGCTGCCTCTCAGCAGAGGGCCTGGAGACTGCCGCAGAGGATAGAGGGAAGGTAAGTACATATCGGGGCACTTTCTAATAATTTTATTACGGAGGTTGGGGCTGGGGGATCAATATGTATAACATATAAAAAGTTTAAAAAAGGGGTGGACATGCCCTTTAATGTGGTCCCAATAACTAAAGATTTCATCCTATGTAAACTGGTATTGATTCATAAAGTAGAGTTGATCCAGGGAAATTTCCGATTGCCACTTGGAGTCAGTAAGGAATTTTTTCCCCCTTCATAAATTTGGTGTTTTTTTTGCCTTCCTCTGGATCAACAGTTAGGCAGAAAATGAGGATATTACTAGATGGGTTGGATTGAGTGGCCGTATGGCTTTAGTCAACCTCAAATACTATACTATACTATTTCAGAAAATATCCTGTTACCAGGTTTACTATAATGATGGCGGAAACTTTGTGACAAATGACCATTTATACAGACAGGGCTGGATCTGCCATTATGCATTATGCCAAGGAGCATCTGCGATAGCAGGGGCATTGCTAATCTCTTCCCCTTTTTGATCCCTCACTGTTGGTGCTTTAATTTGTAGCTCATAAAAAAGCATCATAAAAAAGCATCTGATCTGCTTTAGAGTTAATATTTTCATGTTTTTTTCAGTTGACAAATTTCAGCACAACAAAGTCTGTTTCCCTCCCCAAAAAACTAAAAATGGAGAGGGAGAGGTGTGTGGCCTGTGTTTAGGATTGAGGTAAAATGTGCCAGTTTTTTTATGCCTGCAGGTACCTGAGATGCAAATCCAGCCCTGGATTCAGGAATTAAATCTCAGCCTGTTTCTGCCTTTCAAGGTTTTGTTTTATAATGTCTAACATGGCAATAGGAAGTGTCAGTCGCCACTCACCTGGTACTCTCACAGCGTTCATGCACGCATGCATACATGTGTTCAGATCCGTCTCCAGCGCACATAGCCTCTGTTCGTCTTTATCTCTTGCCAGTTTATTTGTGTTGGATCCTGTGTGAGTGGGTGTTGGCTTGCTAGTTCTGCTCTGTGTGTTATGTTTTCCTGTATTCGCTTTAGATTAATTTACCTGTTACCTATTAGAGATGGCCAGTTCGCAGATCCGAAAGCGGATCCGCCGCGGATTTCCGAGATCCGTGAATTGCGGATCTTGAGGATATTACGTAATTCTGCTTTCCAAATTTTTATTTTAGAAAAATCAGGAAATTTCGAAAATTCAAGAAATTTCGAATATTCTAGAAAATTCAGATTTTTAAAGAATTTTTAAAATTTGGCAAAAATTATTCAGTAATTTACTGTAAAGGGCCCTGGGAAATGATCTGGGGAACTTTCTAAAAGAATCCTATTCTGATTAGTTACAATCAGAATTTTCAGAAAGAATCTGATTGGTATACCAACCAATCACATACTTTTCCCGTCAGAATTGGTTACAATTAGATTCTAATCTTATTGTAACCAATTCTGATTGGCATACTAACTAGAGATGGACCGGATTGTGGAACCATTGTGGATTGTCTACTGGCCCTATTTAAAAACACACAGTATTGCAGTTTAGCGATACAGTGCATTATCGATAATGTACAACCGCGGCAGTAAATTAACGCTGAACGTTCGTTAATTAACAAACCAATTCTGGAGGACCAAGACAGTGGTATGGATGTCAAAATGACGCGCCAGCCAGTACTTTGTAGCCCCTCCATTATAGTGCACTTCTAGCGCTGTACGTACCTTTTTCCCATTGGAATGCTCTAAATCCAGGGGCAAGCACAGGATTGTTAAGGGGGTGATTTCTGAAGAAGCACAGTAGGAAGTTCATGACTAGAGATGGACTAGACCCAAACTTGAACACACAAATTTGAATGTTCGATAATTACGTTCCCAGACTTTAGCGCTCCTATACAAAAAAATAGAGGGGCGGTCACCTACCCCCTCCGTTAGCGGAGCTCCACGTCAGCAGCCTTTCAGCATGTCCTTGAAAACATATACACTGCAAATAACAGGCTTCAAGCTTTAGGGTTTTAAAACTTCACCTTTATTTGTAAGCAATTCTGATTGGATACATTAAAATTATTTTAGAAAGAATCTGACTGGTATACTAACAGTAAGATTTTTTTTCAGAATTGGTTACAATCAGATTGGTCTGTTCCCCAGACCATTTCTGAGGTCCCAGAGCCATTTACAGTAAGTTACTGTATAATTTTTTGCAAAATATTCGAAAATTCCTTGGAAACTAGAAAATTCCAAGAAAATTCCAAAAATTTTCGAAAATAGAATGTGGAATTTTTTTTTTAGTTCTGGGTATATGTACGTGTTCCCCAGACCATTTCCCAGGTTCCACAGCCATGTGCAGTAAGTTACCATTGCTGTTTTACCTTATATTTAGGCGGATCTGTGCAGATTTTTTTCTCCCATTGACTTTAATGTTTTTTTACGCGGATTTTCGAATTTTAGAATTTTTCCGAAAATCCGCGAATCCACAGGCAGAACGGATTTTAGCAGTTTCGGCCATCACTATTACCTATTACCTTTCTCTTTCCTCCTCTCTTACTCCTTATTGGTTATTCTTCCCTTTATATTCTCCTCTGAACCTCACCTCCTTGTCCATTATAGCCTGTGGTTTACCCTTGCTCATGGTGTGATCTTATCTAGTTTATTCTGTGTAGCAATCTCTGCCTGCTATTCCATTTACAATTGTTTGCTGCCTGTCCTGACCTCTTACCTGACTCTGACCTCAATTTTAACCCTTCTGTACCCAGCCTCGCTGATTGACCTACTGTGCTCCGACCTCTTGAGGCTCATTTTCATTGGATCTCATTTTTCTCTGCTCCAGGGGGATTCCCAAACATGGGCCTTTGGGCTACCCTCTTACAGCCCTGCCTTGTATTCTGTTCTGAATTTTTCAGGTCTATGGCTATCTTGTATGACAACACGGACCTGGCGTCTACAGCTGAGCTGAGAGCTCTTCATCAAAGCAGATGGTTAGAAGAGGAGTACGTCTCTGAATTCCACAGATGGGCGGTGAGTACTAATTGGAACGACCCTGCTCTTAACAATCAATTTAAGGTTGATCTATCAGATCAAGTCTAGGATACCTTGGTAAACTGGACAAGGTGAATGAGCTCACTATCAAGGTCGGTCTGAGAATTCCAGAACGAGAAAACCAAATATTTTTACTCAGAGCAACTTTCTACTTCTTCCTCACCTTCTATGTCTTCCATGCCTATGGTACAACCAATGCAGTTGGGCACTTCCAAGTTGACCCCTACTGCAAAGGGGGGCACTGCCTGTATTGTGGTGCACCTGGTCACTTTGCACGTTCCTGTCCTTGCAAGGTGCCGGGAAACTCCAGGGCCTAGTCTGTCTAGGTAAACAGGTTATTCCTTCTGTTAAAGGATAACTATACTCTAAAAATTAACTATTTAAAAATGGAAAGTACCTGAGGCAGGAAGGTAGGATTGATTATTCCTACCTCACAATATAGTTTTATTTAGGAGCTACAACAGTTTTCATTTGCCAGGTTATTACAATATCGGAACATAGGAATTGCCAGTCCTATATCCCTGTCTCAAGTACTTTTCATTTTAATGGTATTTTAAAAAACTTTATATATCCTTTAATAAGGCTTTCAAAATTGTGTTTCCTATAGGGGGGGGGTATAGCTAAGTCTTCCCAAGCCTTTTTAGACAGAGGGGCTGCGGCTAATATTTATGGATCTATACTTTGCCCAATCCTTAGGGATCCTGGAAGTCCTGTTGCCCAAGCCAGTCTGTCTTGTTGCTATATGGGAAACATCTTGCTGCCTCAGCTCCAGTTCCAATCAAGATTGGACCGCTTCACTCTGAAACTATTGAGTTCTTCCTCCTTAATCTTCCTCTGTTTCTTGTAATCCTGGGCCTTATTGATTGGGAAACAGATATTTAAATGGGGGCTAACTGCTTTAAAACATTTGACTACAGTTGGCCAGTGTGTCCTTGAAAGGTTTACCACCTCATTTTCATGAATATGACGACTTTTTCTTCACAGGCTGCTGATGTCTTGCCACGCCATAAGTCATATGACTCTCCCATCGACCTCTTCCCTGGCACTATGCCTTCCAGGGTACATTTATATAATTTGCCCAGCCCTGAAAGTCAGGCCATGAGGGATTATATTAAGGAGAACTTGGAAAAAGGATTCATTAATTCATGTATTGATTATAAGTCCTTAAATAAAATTACTGTAAAGACCAAATATCCCATACCATTCATAGATGATCTGTTCTCTCAGGTAGTAGGGGCTCAGGTCTTTACTAAATTGGACCTCCGGAAAGGGCCTATAACCTAATCAGGATCAGAGAAGGGGATGAATAGAAAACTGCTTTTAATACTAGGCATTATGAGTATATGCTTATGCCCTTTGGCCTTAGTAATGTCCCAGCAGTGTTCCAAGACTTCATTAATGATGTATTTCGTGAATTTCTAGGTAAACCTGTTGTCTACCTAAATGACATTATGATATTTTCCCCCACACAAGAGGTTTATCATTCTCATGTTCCACAAGTATTAGAGAAACTCAGGGAAAATAAACTGTATGCTAAGTTGGAAAAATGTATTTTTTGAAACTTCAAAGTTTCTTTTCTAGGGTACATCATATTCAGCCCAGGGCTCACAATGGACCCAGAGAAAATTTCAGCTGTCCTGAATTGGTCCACTCCTTCTAACCTCAAGGCAATTCAGAGGTTCTTGGGCTTTGCCAATTTCTAGAGACTGTTTATTAATCCTCTGTAGTAGCTCCGTTAACCAACCTCACAAAGAAGGGTGGGGACCCCTCTAATGGGCCTCCAAAAGCCCATGAAGCCTTTAAATATCTCAAAAAAGCCTTTTGCTCTGCTCCTATTCTGGTTCATCCTGTCAGGTATCCCTTTGTAGTTGAGGTTGATGCCTCAGAGGTGGGGGTATGATCGGTCTAATGAGCGCCTGCCGCCTTGTGCCTTTTTCTCCAAGAAGTTCTCCTCAGTAAAACGTAATTATGATATTGGCTATAGAGAAAAATTAACATTTGAGGAGTGGAAGCATTGGTTGGAAGGAGTTCAATATCCGTTTATAGTCTTTTCCGACCATAAATTTAGAATACATTGAAGACGCTAAGAGTTTGAATTCCAGCATGGTGGTCTCTCTTCTTTTCTAGGTTTAACTTTAGAATTACATATAGGCCTGGTTTTAAGAATATAAAAGCAGACACACTTTCTAGGAACTTCCTAAAATCTGATGTATGCACTGAAAAAATTTGGTTGGGTTCTTGGAGCTCTTACTCCTGCTCAGTTTCTACCAGACTCGTTATTTCTTATTTGTGCCATTAACCCTTCGCCTACAGGTTCTAAAACAGTTCTTCAACTCCAAAATTTCAGGGCATCCTGGAGTAAGAAAGACATTGGCACTGTTAAACCGACACATCTGGTGGCCACCCATATCTAAAGACACAGAGTTATTCAGTAAAAATTCTTATTGTTAAAAATGGTGCTAATTTTGCCCCAACCAATCAGATGTTTCAAATATTAAATAAGATCTGATTAGTTGGGACACAATTAGCATCATTTTTAATAATAAGAACTTTTATTAAATCTCCCTGTAAGTCTTACATTAATGCTAGTGCCATATTGTGCCCACAGTAAACTTCCCAAAAAGGCCCCTCCAGGTACTCTTATGCCTTTGTCCATTCCAGAGACACCCTGGTCTCATATCTCTATAGACTTTATAGTTGATCTGCCCATGTCCTCTGGGGCATCAGTAATTTGGGTAGTAGTGGATAGATTTAGTAAAATGGCTAATTATTCCTGACTCCGCTCCTGCCAAATGATTTGGTACCACGCTGTTGTCCAGCCCTTAGCTTGTTGTGCTCTGTCTGCCTAGTGCATTTCTGGTTTTCTCATGTATTCCCGGCCTTAGTTCAGATACCCCGCACCGAGACTAGGGGGCAACTGATCCTGGGTAGGCTTGTCTATTGGTGAAGCGGGGGCTGTTAGACAAGAGTATCTGGACTGAAGAAATACACCTGAATCTGGAGCATCACAGGAAGGAGGTGACTTTGGGGCTGGTGAGTACAAACCCACCAAGTCTGTTCTAACTCTGCCTAGAGAAAATTTTTTTTAATGTAAGACACCAATTGTAATAGGAAGAGCTTATTAAGGGTTCTGAATAACTTATTGTAGTTGCAAGATGTTTATAGGAATTGCCTTTTTTTTTAAATGGAATTTTTTGATTTTTAAATCAAATATTAAATACAGGACTATGCACCAGCAGCCCATCGGCTCCCCAGTGTAACCACACCACCAATGTTATACTGTATGTCGATAATGGCTCCTGGTGTATTACTTTTGCCATAACCCTCTTTTAACTTTTAACTGTAGCCTTGCTTGTGGCACCTCCATGGGTATCTTTCGCAGTATTGACTGTAAAACCCACAATAACCAGTCTTTACAATGGGTTGTGTGGATTTTACAGGCGCATTATTTGCATTATTACATCTTCCTGCCTGTGCTAAAACAGCTTATCGCTTGTATCCCTTTCTTTTACTGTTTAGCGAAACATGATTTTCTGCTAATAGGTTTCAGAAAAAAAACAATAGACAATGGATAAAGTAAATACCTTTAAAAAAAAGTCTTCATAAGATTAAGAGAAAAACTTGCCAGAAATATTTTATTGATTGCTTTTTTGGAACAAAGTGCCCATTCCTGTTAGTTATTCTCTAATTGCAGCAAACCATCTAGAACATTTTACAAGATATCTCTGCAATTTAATTGTAACCATAACATTTCTTTTGATACCTTGTACATAATCAGCTTGTTAAAGGACAATAATTTTATCACTCTGTTAAAAGTATTTTCTTTCAATTATCTCAAAATGTAAAGTTCTGATGAAAATTTTGCAAACATTTTAAGAAAAAAACACATTTTCAGAAAAAAACTGTTCTACAATTATATAAACCAACCCTATTCCTCTTTAACTGTGCGACATACTTTTCTCTTACAATGGAAAAGCAATTTGACAAACAGCATGTTTTCATAAATGAAGCAGGTTTGTTCTGAAAAGATAAATATCTATTCATTTATCTTTTCATGTTTTTTAGGTTACTGTATTCTGCCATTGTACATAAATCTGAATTCATGAATTCATGTGAATTTTCTTTACTACTATAGAACATATTTTCTGGATACTGGATTGTTTTACGAACCTGAAATATACTTAAAACATTTGTGTATGTCTGTGCATGTTGCAAAGTACGTATTGCTGGTAGTGATGTTCGAAACTGTTGAGTTTCGTTTTCAAATTTTCGAGTTTCGAACATAGGCTACTTTCGATAATTATCTACTTTTGATTTTGATAATCATCTACTTTCAATTTCAATAATCATCTACTTTCAATTTCGATAATTATCGAATTTTCTATAAAAATCGAAAACTCAGAAAATTCGGGTTTCGTAAATTTCGGGAGCTCTGAAAGTTTCGTCGGGACTTCAAAACCCTCGGATTAGATTCGAAGCTGGGTTCTATTAGAACCCACAGTACATCTCTAATTGCTGGCAAATCCCCTTCATGTTTTTTTTACTGTTTTCCCAATACAAGTAACTATTTTATAGTTGTCATGGTGTACCATCAATAAAAGCAGAATTAATACAGCAAGTATTGTGTTTAAGGCTACTTTCACACAAGTGGTGAAACTGAGCAGTTCTAGATATTTGCCACTAGAGCAACACTATATGTACCATTCCTCCAACGCCAACCTTTGCAGAACCACTCAGGAAACTTTTAGCAAACACCATTTGCCAGTCTTTCTCTTTCACAAATGTAAAAAGGTCACACTCACATGCATACAGTAAAAAAACAAATAACAGAAAGATCAGTGAAAGGTCTGCAAATTGTTTCTCTTGATTATATGTTTTCTCTTTTTCATATAAATTACTATTGCGGAAATTTTATTTACATTTTTTATATTAAAATTCCCATCACTGATAGCGATATTTTCACAGTTGAAATGCTTTTAAATAATTCTGTCTCTATGTTTACCTTTTATGCCATTTTAATGCTTTTATGCTTTATACTATATTGTATTGTTGTAAAATTAATTTTACATCTTGTTAAAAAGCTCCCTTCTACACCAGCAACAGAAGTTACTTAAAAAGGTTACCTTTCATGTTGAAGTATATTAATTGTTTATTATTGTAAGCCCAAATTTCATGCATCTGCTTTATATATTGTCACAGTTCACAGCAGCTATGTTCCTTGCTGTCATTGTACATACCTGCTGGCTTCACTACAACACATTGCTGTAATGTGGCATCACCATGCCACCCGCCATTGCTGGTGCCATTGTTTAAGGTATTTTGCTGAGTGAATGGTTACAGTTCCTATGCCTTGTCTCCTGCATTCTGGTATCCAGCCCTCATACCTTTTAGTCTCCAGGGGCAAAATTTATAAAAAAACTGTTAGTGCAAAATATCGATCGTTACTGTTTGTTATTTTACGAACAGGTGTTTTTGTAAAATAACGATCGTAATGATCACTATTTTACAACGCCTGCATACTGTACCTGTAGTAATCTATAGGGATTCTGGTTTTAACTAACGATCGTTGTTTTACAATAGTGCCAGTGATAAACTACACCCGCGTTATTGCATAATAACAAACTGTAACAATTGTTATTTTACACTAACAATCTCTTGATCTCTAGCATTAAGCTTTTTGCTCCTTCCTGTCTCCAGTCCTCCTGTCTTCCGGGCTCCGGAATAAAGCATTTAATGGCTAGAATAGGGTGCTTCTCATAAACCCTACCTTTTCCTACCACATATACATAGACATAGTTCACAGCTGCTTTATTAGGATTTCTGATTTGGTACATTTTGCATCAAGGTTTCTGTTTTGGCCTTAATGAAATTACTGTATAAGAAAAATGCCATTTGGATCATTCAAACATTATTTTGTTCCCTTTCCATAATTTATATATTTATATTACCGTTAAAAATGCATCTACTACTATCAGAATATTATTATATTATTAATAATCTTTAGGAATTTACAGAATTGTCTTATGCTCACCATTTCCAATTTATTATTATTATTATGATTGTTGTTTTGTCATAGAAACGTAGAAACAGAAGTAATACACATACGTGTTTTTCTTGCAGAGTCCTCTACAAAGAGAGAAGAGATGTCTTCGTCCACACCAGCCTCATTTTTTGCAATGCATGTGTAAGCACCAGTATCTTCATATCGTACGTTACTTATGTGAACTTCACTGCCATTTGCTGCAAAAGAAAAAATAATGAAATATAATTGAAACATGTTTTATAGTCCAACTGAAATGATGACAACATCATTACTTACTGATGAACGTTAACATTTAATATGTCTATTTTAAACTACAGTACCTTTAAACAAACAGCATGGGAGCTGGACAATTGAATGCAGGAAACATTAAAACAGCCAAAAGTTTTAAGATATATATTTTTTTGAATAAAGTGTTTTTTTTAATGCTTTTTCAGTGCAAATATTAAATATAAAATTCCATTAAATAACATTCTTGATGGATGCCTTAAAGCTGTTTGCAATGTTATTGATTACAGAACAGTAAAAGGTTTATATCATTTACACATGATATTGTACTGAAGCGCTACATTGGATTGTTTGGTTTTCTAACTCACTTTAACACATTCAACACATTGACAAATGGCTGCTGGGCACACTAGTTTGTATAGTGATGGGGCAGGCACATACAAACAATCCCATTATTGGCTAGTTTAGTCTTGCTGAGCAGAATTTATTCATAGGAAGGAAACGTCCCTTAAAAGGGTGGACCTAAAGGTGGACACACATATGATTTTGAACACATGGTATGAAGATTGGTCAGCTGTAACATAATTGGCTGTCAGCTTCCAGGAAGCAAAGCTGCTGCTTCCTGTGAAATGTACTGCGTACACTGGGTGTTACCAGTAGTGACGGCCCAGTTCGCGGATCCGAACCCGGATCCGCGGCGGATTTACCTCGTTCGCGATGGGCGGATATCGCGGATTTTCCGGTTTTCCGCCTTGCAAACTTTTCCGAACCGCGTTTTCGGAAATTTTTGAAATTACGAGGATTTCTCGTATTTTCGAAAATATGGGAAAATACAAGAAATCCTCGTAAATTCAAAATTTCGTGGATTTTTCCCATTTTTGGACGGAACAACCAACATTTTCGGGTCCGTATTTTCGAAGAATCCTCGTATTTTCGGTTTTAATGGGTCCGCTCGCGGATTTTCGAATTTTAAAATTTTTTCAAAAATTCACGGATCCTCAAGCGGACCGGATTTTGCGAAGTTTGGACATCTCTAGTTACCAGATATGGTAAATTATGGGAGCTGACCCCTAGTCCCCACAGGTTATTTTCATAAATCACCCAGCATGGAGAGGTGTGAATCTGTGAATGTGCTCTTTCTATTGGTGCAATGTTGTCTGCAACTTACTGTTTACATTCATGCGATCTATGAACGGTCACAGAGTGGCTAATACATTGTGGGAACAAGGGCAGGTAAGTTGGGATAAGGAATTGTATTGTATCTCCCCAATAATCCCCCATAATTAACAATCGCTTTTTATATTAAGGCTGTGTTAGTATTGTTTATTTTATTATTTATAGTATCAGTTAGAAACCCATGTACATGTTTTCCATCAACAGATAATATAAATAAGTTGTCTTACTACACCTGCATTAAGAACATAGAATTCTGTTGGTTGTGCAATAAAAGTGATTTTCATCTTACTGTGTTGGGTGATCGGTCTCTCAAATAACCACTACAGTTGTTCAATACTTGAAAGATGAATTTGTGAAGTTAGCTGTGAAATCCTTCCAATACCTGTCAGTACTTTAAGTTATAACTAACGTAACATCTATTCAGTTCTCTTTATTAAAGGAGAAAGTGAATTTCAGTAAAAAGCACTGCAACTTGATAAAAGTGTTCTTTCTTTTGATGCTTATTATAATTTTCATTGAATAAGTAATATCTGGGTTCTGTCTGTAGTTCTGTATGCTAAGAAATGTTAGCATAAGAAATCGACAGAGAAAGAGTCAGTAAAAGAGAAACCAACTTTATTCTTTGTAACGATGTTCCTAAAACATACCTCCCCAACAATGGTCCTCGAGAGTCCAGGGCCTATTGAAGCTGCACCCATCACTGCCCCCAGAATGCCCATCCTCACCCTCAACCACACTTGGTAAAAGAAAATATCTGTCTATCATACATCTTTGTTCCAGAACTGTTTAAATACAATTTAGACTGTAACCATTGTAGTGTTATGTTGCACAACATTGACTTTATTAAAATCATGTTACATATATAAAAATAAATATACCTTTTAACAAAAATGTGACATAAAATGAGGTGGTGAAAATATATTTACTACTAAAATATAGAGGTGCATGTTTGGCTTTGTCAAGTAACAGTAGTGTGTTCCATCGCACAGTTAAAGGAAGTTTTTAATAGTGCAATATACAGAATTTATTATATATATTTATAAATATAAACAAGGAAAAGATAATCAATGCACATTCCTAGGTGGAATACAATATCATATTATTTGCAAACTTGCATACATTATAAACAAAAATTATTATTTCTATAAAATTGAATTGTAATTTAGCGTAAGGAGTTCTGCCACAATTGTTCAATTGTATGTTTTCATATGTCATTTTCATAACATTAACATAACATACACATTAATTAAGAAAGTCCTTTTGAATACAGCAAAGGCAAATATGTATAGATTTGTGGAGTCTGCATATCCATAGCTTGCCTGCTGATTTTCAGCAAGTTTTAGGAATGCCTGAATAGTCACTGTATTAGAAGCTTTTTGTATGTGTGGTTTGAGAGAATAACCCATATGTATAATTGTCTCAAAAAAACTTTGCAATGTAATCAAATATATTCTAATACAAATTTTTGATATTCAGACAATAAAAAAATAAATAAATAAATTTGGGTAAAAATATGTATCATTCTGCACCAAGCAGTGCCTTGGTGACGCACAATCAAGTTTTAAACTTTGCGTGACTTTGCACCAGCCATTAACTGCAGTTAAAAAGTCACACAAAAGTTTTTTGCTATCGACTTACAGTACATGACTGTCGATTAACAGACTTTTGGAATACAAAAAGTCCTGTTAACAATGCATAACATGACTTCTCTGTTTTTTACAGTTACCGTCTGTTAGTGCATCGCCCTGTATGTAGTTTTACAGGCAGTCTGTGAAATACAAGCATATGACTTACATACAACTCCTACTCACAAACAGAGCAAATGGAGTGGCATAAGGGCAAATACTGTACAGCATGGGGGTCTGCAGGAGTGTACAGCCAGGTGGTCCACTAGTGGTTGCCTACCCACCTCTGTTAAATGTGCCCCCAGCCTTTACCTTTACCTATCCTTGCAATGTACCAGAAGCAGCTGTTAACAGATGATTGCAAAGCATCGCAACATCTAAGTTGTATTAAATAGGTACCTGTTCCATTTACATACAAATTCAACTAAAGAACAAATCTAACTTTCTTGTTTGTAACCCAGGGATTGCCTGTATACACTTCTGTCTGTAATTGTACCATTATTTAGCCATATTACTAGTTAAAAGCAAAAAAAGGAAAACAAGTTATAAGTCAAAAAGAGAAACTGAGACATATGGAAAGGAGTCAGAATGTGAAGGGGAAAAAACGTAGAAAAATGTTAAGTGAATAGCGAGGGCAGTGAGCACAGTGGAATTAGATCAAGCACCTACTGTAGTTAACCGTTTTAATGGGGTCTTGTTTAACATTTCATTTGTATGTGTTGCTACCAAAAGCAAAAGCCAACAACTACAAATATGTATTCACTCTGGCCTTACGTGTGCTTTCTGCATGAATTACAAAGTTACTTATGAAGTAGATGCCATCCATTTTTAATTTTTTTTTTTATTTATCACAGTACTAAATGACACATTCATTTAGATTTTCAGTTACCTTTTGGCAATAGATAAGACAATAACTGAAATAAAGAAACCCCATGGGTTTATTTGTGACAGTTAGTGGCTCAAAGAGTGCTAATAAAGTTTTGGATAAACGCCCGACTCTATGAGAAATCAACAAAAACTGTGTATTAAATTTTATAAAGGAAAACGAAAAAAAAAAAATTCTGTTAAACTTGAAAAACAAATATAATCCATACATTCACAGATGCAGAACTTTCATGACAGAGAAATAATCTTCTTATACAGTATGTGACATTTTATTGCATTTAGGAGGGGAGAGAGGGGAGGCAGTATAAATGGACCTACAGTGGGCGCTGGACTACAGAGTTAAAACACAGACAAAGTAAAAATGTAAGAAAACAATTTTCAAGAATGTGTTAAAAAATATATATATATATATAGAAATTCACACTATACCAATTAATGCAATTGCTTTGGTTTAACTTTAAGAAAAAATCTGGTTAAGTAGTGTGAACATTTTGTAAAATAGCTAGTAAACCTTAAAAAAGATCTTGTTAATAAGAAACCCAATTTAACAATTCAAAAGCAATTTTAATACCACTGTCAATGAACCTATACTTTTGGATGTAAAATGTGGCAGTTATAGTTCTAATCTACCATTTTTGCCATTTTCTATTTCATATTATTATGCAAGATGAACAGATATCTTGTAGTAACACAAATGAAGCTCTTAGTTTCACATTTACATAAATAGATACCTGTGAAATTTAGACAGAAGTAAAGAATAAGAAAATAAAAGTGGTAGATGAAGACAGTTTATTGAAGATACAACTACAATGTATATCAAAATAAATATTCTATGTCACTAAAAACTTTGTCCATTTAAAGTGCCCAGGGTTGGGCCCACCCCTTCACTCACTGCCTCAGTGTGGTACCTGGAAAAGGGAATAATGCCCTTCTAGAAAATTGTGTATTGCCATAGTCCAGGCACCGGGAACAATAAGTGATCATGAACAATCCGGAAAACACAAGTTTTATGGGCTGGGCATAAGAGCATCTTATATTTACTAGTTTGTGTGGGCTGGACATGAGAGCATCTTGTATTTATTAGTTAGTGTGGGCAGGGCATGAGGGAATCTTAATATTTACCAGTATGGGTTTGGAACAAGGGCATCTTTTACTTACAAATCTGTGAGGGCTAGTTATGAGAGCATCTTACATTTACCAGTCTAGGTGAACTGGGCATATTATATTTAGAAGTCTGCATGGGCATCTTATATTTACCAGTAAGTCTATTTGTGATGGGCATCCCACAAGCCCCATCCACCTCCACATTCATGCCGCAGGTCAAGGAATGCCCCTGGTGAAACCATATTATATCTTTGCCTCAAACAACAATAGTTCTGGTCTTTTATTTCATTTTCACTAATTTAATGTAGATCTAGTATACAACTCAAAATAATTACCGTATATACTCGAGTATCAGCTGACCCGAGTATAAGCCGAGGTACCCATTTTGCCTCCAAAATTAGAAAAACACGATTGACTCGAGTATAAGCCGAGGGTATACAGTAACCCTAATACCTTCCACTGGTAGATGTTTGGAAACTACAACTCCCAGCATGCTTGGTTGCTGGGAGTTGTAGTTTCCAACCACCTATAGTAGAAAGGTATTGGGGGTTACTGTATGGCATACTGTCCCCCACCCTAATACCTTTCCACTGTAGATGTTTGGAAACTACAACTCCCAGCATGCTTGGTTGCTGGGAGTTGTAGTTTCCAACCACCTATAGTAGAAAGGTATTGGGGGTTACTGCATGGCATACTGTCCACCCAGCCCTCCCCCCAGTCCCCCCCAGCTCACTTACCGTACCTGGTCTTCAGTCTTCATCTCTCTGCCTAATCCACATCAATCCACAATTCAATCATTTTAATTGGTTACACAGGGATCGGAGGTTAAATTACCAGGTGGCTGATTGGCTCCAACTAATTCCATAAATGTCGCATTACACTTTAGCCCCTTAAAACTTAAAACTTCTTTACAAATTTCTTACAATCTCCGATTCCTGAGACCTGTTGGTTCCAACTCCAGAAGCAGCCGCGAGTCAGGCCGGCAGTTCCCAGTACTGCTTCGCGGCTGTGCGATGACGTCATCCTGCCAGTGTGCGCGATGACATCATTGCGCAACCGTGAAGAACTACTGGGAACTGCCGGCCTGACTCGCGGATGCTTCTGGGTTGAAGGTAAGTGTCTATTGACTCGAGTATAAGCCGAGGCAAGGTTTTTAGGTTGATTTTTAAACGTAAAAACCTCGGCTTATACTCGAGTATATACGGTAACATGTTTTCAACACAAAAAAAACTTTTCTTGCATTTTTGTTCTCTTGTGGTCTCTTCTTCAACCTGCTGTTGTGGGAATTTTGATCAGTAATATGATTTATATACTGGCTCTATTGCAATCTCACTCTCAAAATAACATCAACCAAACAACTGGTTAGTTTCGAAAGTAAATTCCCCTCTCAGATGTTTCCCACCAGCTGATATTTTTTTGTTCCGTCAATAAACAAACATGTTTTTTTTTTAGAAATCCAAATTTTAAATGTTTTATGACCCTTTTTAATTAAAAGTTCATTTTTGGGGGGGAAGGGGTATTATAATTATTTGTGTTCGGGCAGCATTATTATTCGAATTGGATTTAGCATTAAGGACAATGTGTAATGGAACAAACAGCTCTGTGTTTTACACAGTACATTTTGATCGAGTACATTCTTTATGCTGATTGAAAGCTGTACTGATTCATGACCGGTGTATAAATAGAATTTCCTTTGTGTGCTTTTGAGGTTAGTAAGAGCTAGCAAAAAGTACAAATATTTAGTTATTGCTTAATTTGCATTAATTGAATATGAACAGTCATGCTGTTCTGATGGCTTGCATGCTTAAAACATTATGTAGTTAGCAGCAGATGGAGAAGAACAACAGATTATGCATCATGTTTCTGTATATGTAATGGGATAGGTAGTGTAAACCTTTCTAAAACCATGGAAACAGGGACAGATTTCCTATGGTCAGGAAGCTTACCAGAACTGCAAGTGTTACAGAAAAATATTAATTGACATGTAGATATGGGCTGCACACTTACACAGGCGCAGTTCAACTGTTATTGTGCCTGGTCAGTAAGAAATATATGTTAGAGGTTCACAATTTTTTCATATTGTAGAGTTGGTTAAAATGAGTTAATATAGAATTTTTGATAAAAATATATTATGCCAACCAGCAGCTGTATATTTCACCTGAAATAGGCAGCATTTTCAGGGGTGTCTCTAGGGTTTTTGCCACCTGAGCCAAACTCTGACTGCCATCCATATGCGGCAAAATGGAGTGAGTGTGGCATGTTTGTGGGCATGGATTGTATGTGGGCGTGGCTTTGTTGTGGAAGCCATTTTGTCATTTTGAACTTGCCACCATTTATTTGTACAGTTTCTTTAAATAGACATTTATCCACTCCATAATTCCAGAAGAATAAAGAATTTTGCCCAAAAGAACATGCCACCACATCAAGGTAGACTCTTTTAATAGAGCCCTAACTAGTCTAACCTAGCCTAATAAACTATCTAAAGCTAATTTAACTGTATGAAATGCCTTTTAAAAAATAACATCTGCAGAAAAGTATGTTTGGTTGAGCAATCTACCACTCATACAGTGAGAACAGACGGTAAAGGTCCCATATAGTGAGAACAGACAGTAATGGTCCCGAACAATGAGAACAGACAGTAATGGTCCTGTACAGTGAGAGCAGACAGTAATGGTCCCATACAGTGAGAACAGACAGTAAATGTATGAAAGGCCTTTTAAAAAATAACATCTGCAGAAAAGTATGTTTGGTTGAGCAATCTACCACTCATACAGTGAGAACAGACGGTAAAGCTCCCATATAGTGAGAACAGACAGTAATGGTCCCGTACAATGAGAACAGACAGTAATGGTCCTGAACAGTGAGAGCAGACAGTAAAGGTCTCATACAGTGAGAACAAACAGTAAAGGTCCCATACAGTGAGAACAGAAAGTAAAAGTCCCTTACAGTGAGAACAGACAGTAATGGTCCCGTACAGTGAGAACAGAAAATAATGGTCCCATACAGTGAGAACGAGACAGTAATGGCGATACAGTGAGAAACAGACAGTAATGGTCCCATACAGTGAGAACAGACAGTAATGGTCCATAAGTGAAACAGACAGTAAAGGTCCCATACAAGTGAGAACAGACAGTAATGGTCCCATATAGTGAGTACGACGTATGGTCCCTACAAGAATAGACAGTAATGGTCTATACAGGGAGAACAGACAGTAATGGTCCCATTCAGTGAGAACAGACAGTAATGGTCCTGTACATTGAGAACAGACAGTAATGGTCCCGTACAGTGAGAACAGACATTAATGGTCCCGTACGGTGAGAACAGACAGTAATGGTCCCATCCAGTGAGAACAGACAGTAATGGTCCCATACAGTAAGAAAAGACAATAATGGTCCAATACAGAGAGAAAAGACGGTAAAGGTTCCATACAGTGAGAACAGATGGTAAAGGTCATATACAGTGAGAACAGAAAATAAAGGTCCCATACAGTGAGAACATACAGTAAAGTTCCCATACATATCTATTCTCTATCTCTCACATTCCTCTTCTCTATCCTGCAGTCTCTGTCCTCTATCTCTCATACACCACCTCTCCTGCAGTCTCTATTTCTATCTCACCTTCTGCATTGTATCAACTCTCACATACATTGTACATACACACACACACACTGTACTACACCCTCTCACACATGTTACATACACCCTCTCACACATACTGTACATACACCCTCTCACATACAATGGCTGGCACCAAATTGGTAAAATCCTTGGCACAAACTTTGATAAATGTTGGCAACCAGACTCAATAAATGGTTGCCACACAGAACTGGTAAAATCCTTGGCATAACAATGATAATGTTTTGGACACAGATACTGGTAAAATCATTGGCACGAAACTCTGATGAAGGGTGGGCACACAGACACTGGTAAAATCATTGGCACCAAACTTGATAAAGTGTTGGCACACAGATACTGGCAAAATCATTGGCATGGTTGGTGCCGATGATTTTACCAGTATCTGTGTGCCAACACTTTATCAGAGTTTGTGACAAACTCTGATAAAGTGTTGGCACACAGATACTGGTAAGATCATTGGTACAAACTCTGATAATGTGTTGGCACACAGATACTGGTAAAATCATTGCACAAACTGATAAAATGTTGGCACACAGATACTGGTAAAATCATTGGCACAAACAGTTTGTGCCAAGGATTTTACCAGTATCTGTGTGCCAACACTTTATCAGAGTTTGTAAAAAAACTCTGATAAAGTGTTGGCACACAGATACTGGTAAAATAATTGCTCAAATCTGTGCACACAGATACTGGTATAATTAATTGCACAAACTTGATAATGTTTTGGACAAAGATACAGGTAAAATCATTGGCCACAACTCTGATAAATGTTGGCACACAGATACTGGTTAAATAATTTGCCCAAACCTGATAATGTTTTGGGACACAGATACTGGTAAAATCATTGCACAAAAATCTGATAAATTGTTGGCAAACAGACACTGGTAAAATCATTGGCACACGGGTTGGCACACAGATATTGGTAAAATCATTGGCACGGTTTGTGCCAATGATTTTACCAGTATCTGTGTGCCAACACTTTATCAGAGTTTGTGACAAACTTTGATAAAGTGTTGGCACCACGATAACTGGAACTATTGGCACAATCTGTGCAACAGATACTGGTAAAATAATTTGCACAAACCCTGATAATGTTTTGGACACAGATACTGGTAAAATCATTTGCACAAAACTGATAATGTTGGACACAAATATGGTAAAATCATTGGCACAAACTCTGATAAAATGTTGGCACACACAGATACTGGTCAATCATTGGCACAAACTTGATAAAATGTTGGCCACAGTTACTGGTGAAATCATTTACACCAACTCTGATAAGTGTTGGCACACAGTACTGGTAAAATCTTGGCACAAACAGATTTTGCCAATGATTTTACCAGTACTGTATCTATGTGCCAACACTTTATCCGAATTTGTCAACAAACCACAAAGGGAGAGTGGTTACTTACACGCAATGCTGGCAATTCTTAGCCCTACTTACAACCAGGGCCCCCACTGGGCCCAGCAGCCCCCACTCAGGTTTCAGCAGCCCCCAAACAACTAGCCCACACTTAGGCCCAGCAGCAGCCCCCAAAACAAGCTCTGTTTTAGGCCCAGAGCAGCCCAAAACAACTAGCCCCCTCATAGGCCCAGCAGCAGCCCCAAACAGCAACCAACTCGGACTAGTGAGTGAGTGATTAATGCATCACGACAACCAGAAGAGGGGCACAGAAGTATTACATCTCCCTGATTGTCTCTACATGTCACTCTACATAAGATCAAAGGCTTCACTGCACACCAGCTGAACAATAATATTTATTAAACGGATGTTTTGATGTCTGTGTTACAACTTTCTCAAGATTGTTTATATTGGTTAATTGTATTGTATCTTGGAAAGGTGTCACACAGACACAGAAACATTGATTTAATAAAAAAGTCATACTCAAACTTGTTTATAAAAGTTCATTGGGGTAGTGGTATAATATTTTACTTTTAGCCAAACTAAGTACATGAGGTAGCAAAAATATATACCGAGACTTCCTTTATTTTTTACTGAAATATTCTGTTAACTAAAAATGAACTGCAAAATTTTTTGTATGAAAAACATAGGAATATTAAATTGGTTACTGGACAGGAGCATATTTACAATAAAATTGCACTGTAATCCCTGTTTGTGTTGGTAAGGGATGATGTATCTGAGCTGTAAACATGATTGCTGTCAGCTTCACTTAGCTGGGCATCAGAAACTTGTGTGGGCACACACATACTGTACATACACTCTCACACATACTGTACATACACTCTCACACATACTGTACATACACCCTCACACATACTGTACATACACTCTCACACATACTGTACATACACCCTCACACATACTGTACATACACCCTCTCACACATACTGTACATACACCCTCTCACACATACTGTACATACACCCTCTCACACATACAATGTTTGGCACCAAATCTGGTAAAATCTCTCCATTTATCTATCAATCTTTATTTGGACACGAGATACTGGTAAAATCATTGCCACAAACTCTGATAATTTGTTGGCAAACAGACACTGGTAAAATCATTGGCACCGGATAAATGTTGGCACACAATATTGGTAAATCAGCCAATGATTTTACCAGTATCTGTGTGCCAACACTTTATCAGAGTTTGTGACAAACTTTGATAAAGTGTTGGCACACAGATACTGGTAAACTCATTGGCCACATCTGTGCACACAGATACTGGTAAAATAATTTGCACGTTTTTGGACACAGATACTGGTAAAATCATTGCACAAACTCTGATAAATTTGTTGCAAACAGACACTGGTAAAATCATTGGCACCGGGTTGGCACACAATATTGTAAAATCAGTGGCACGTGTTTTTGTGCCAATGATTTTACCAGTATCTGTGTGCAACCACTTTATCAGAGTTGTGACAAATTTGATAAAGTGTTGGCACACAGATACTGGTAAACTCTTTTGGCCACATCTGTGCACCCAGATACTGGTAAAATAATTTGCACAAACCTGATAATGTTTTGGACACAGAACTGGTAC